>CM072885.1:22832956-22844024 GCA_037013685.1 Acridotheres tristis | reverse complement strand
GCACATATTGCAGCAAGGAAAGTATATGTGCTCTTCCCCTTTGTACTGTCTACAAGTGTTCTGCTTTAAGAACTGGACCAGATGCTGGCTTAAACTGTGTTTATGCAACAAAAAATGAGCATTATCACTATGAAAGAAATACACCCATAAAGAAAGACAATTTAGAAAGCCCTCACAAATACTCTACCAGGTCGCAATGCTTTTTATTTTATAAGAGAACAAATGAATGCAAAATCAATTTTCTGAAATGATCAACAGTGGTCAACAAGAGCCTGGTATTTCCAAGTTTTGGTGTGGTTTAATTGTAAGCTGTTGGGGGTTGAATTGTTCCCTTTTCTTTCTGTGGAATTTCTCCCATTGTTATGCTAAGTAGTTGTGGCAACACCTTAAAACGACAGATAATGTTCTCTCGTAGGGGGGTGGGTGGAGGGGGAGGGGGGGGAACCGGAAAAGGAAAGGTGGGATGGGGTGTCTGGAGCGGGGGACTCTCTCTCGCTGGGCTCGTGGAGTGGAAAAACAGCCCGGGCTCCGCTCTGGCATCTCCCCTGCCATCCCAGCACTGAGATCCACGCTCCCTGCCTTTGGACATCGCTCTGCTGCTCTCCCATCTCACCCTACTATCTCCGGACACTCTGCGGAGCACCACGACCGACACTGTGAGGGCGGGGAGTCACTTTCCCATCCCTCTCACCCCTGGGCCTCCGCTGCCATCACTCCAGCCCTCTTCAACTGCGCGGGACCTGCCCTGCCCCCACAGCACCGGTAACTGAGCACAGGGAGACGGCCTGAGGCCAAAAGGGACTGGAGCGGAGCTAGACTGTTCTGTTCTGTTGCCAATTTTCATAGCTGTTGTTGTTTTCTGCCTTGTTAGATACCAGTAAAGAACTGTTACTCTTATCCCCATATCTCCTGCCTGAAGGCCTCTGACTTGGACCTAAAATAATTAAAAGGGAGGGGGTTGCACTCTGCATCGCAGAAAAGGGGCTCTTGCCTTTCCTTAGACCATACCTGTCTTTCAAACCAAGACATAAGCAAATTTATTTGAGTTTATTCTACTGTATAAAATATATAATATGTACACGTATATAATATTTTGCTATGACTAGCAACAACTAGGTTCCCTCTGACTTGCAGAGATATAATATGAAAGCACTGTTGAATAAAGAAGTAGCTGGTCACCTCATCTATCTAGTCAGTACACACTTGAGCCCAGATCACCTATCCCTGCATTTTGAATCCCTTTCTAGTTCTAAATCAGAAGAAACAGAAGGATTTTCTAAAGACAGACCAGCAAAAGCAAGGCAGGCTTAAAACTTAAAAGGATAAAAAAAAGAAATTTATTAACTACACAAAGAAAACAGTAAATTCAGAACAAGATCTTTAGATCACTCCCTTTTCTTTTTTCTTTCTTAACAACAAAACAAACATGCAAAAACTCCTTTAGTAAGTTTCTTCTTGTCAGGCCATGGGGACTTTTTTACAAGGAGGGGAAAAAACAGTTTTCTCATGGCTTCAGTTTTACGATTTGCATCCACCCAGGAAAAACCTTGCAAGTCATGATGTTACCGTATGAACTAGAAATCCTGAATATTAAAATATAAAGTGTATAATAGTAGTAGTAGTAATATAATAGTAGTAGTAATGCTAAGGCTTAGAGACTGTAGTTTCCAGAGTAGGCCCTGGGAAACTAACTTAGGAATGTACTGTGCTGAGAAAACAATTAGCAAAGCATGCAGAACCGTTAGTGATAAGGTTGAAGTATAGTCATAAATAAAGTACTGGTGGTGGGTAGTGGCAGAAGAAAGAGATTGAGGGGGAGAACACTATAGTCCTAGGATAAGCAACCTTGAAGGAGTTATGGCGTAAATGTTATCTACAAAGTGAATGTATCTATATTGTTTAGACGAGTATGTATTTCTGCACGAAAACCGTTTGTAAAAAGGGTATAAAAACCCTCTGAAAAAGGGAACCGGCGGGATCCTGACTTTGGACGCGAGTCCGCAGGTCCCCGGGCCCTGAATAAAGCACCGCATAAACTGACACTCTGTTAGTTTGTGTTTTACTTGGAGTTTCGGGCAGCAGTTTTCTGGCGACCGCGGCAGGACTCCGGAGGCGGCAGGGGCGGTTCGCGAGCTGATCTACTCCACGCCGGCACCAGGTGATTTCTGGGGAGACATCAACCCGTGCCCGACCCCGCGCCTGACGGACGACTGTGAGGTAAGCCCGCAAGGTGCTTTATTCTTTATTGAAAGGGAAAGCCCGCCGAACAAGACGGGACAGTGATCCCGCACTGTGGGGGCAAAAGACAAAGGGAAAGCCCGCCGAACAAGACGGGACGGTGATCCCGCACTGTGGGGGCAAAAGACAAAGGGAAAGCCCGCCGAACAAGACGGGATGGTGATCCCGCACTGTGGGGGCAAAAGGGGGAAGCCTAGGCGCTGGTCGTCAGACGCAACAGTGATTGCGCAGATCCAGCACTTGCCACTCGCGGCGACGAGAAAGGCAAGAATTGTGGTAAAGGGTGTGTGAGTGTGGAAATAATAGTAAAGTGTGTGAGTGTGAGTGTGAGTGTTATGATGCCTTTTAAAACCTTTAAAGCCCTGGCTAGTTCAGGAATGGAAATTCCGGATGATTCACCCTTGGGCTGTTTGTTGCAACACTGGAGGGTGGGGAATTTTGGTCAGGAACTGAGTAAAAGGAAATTGATTGATTTTTGTAATCGTGTGTGGCCTCAATACGAACCTGAGGGTATGCAATGGCCCCGAAATGGTACTCTAAATCCTGATATTATAACTCCTTTTATGCACTTCCTATAAGATAATGAGAAATGGGAAGAAATTCCGTATCTTGATTTGTTTTATTGTTTGAAAAATAAGCCAGAATGGCAGAAGGAGTGTGGCATTATGGTCTTAGAAACAGCAACAGATGGTTGTGCAGGCTGCAAAGGGTGGCAAAAAGGGAAAGGAGTATTCTGTTAAATTTTCAGACCCTGAGGAGGATGTTTCTCTGTTGGTAGCACCTAGTGCCCCTCCCCTGGAGGAGAGTGAATCGAGTGAGTCAGACGAGGTAGTTGGGGAAGAAGAGGGAAAGAATTCAAAGGAAAAAAGGTTGCTGATAAGCCGTGTATTCCTCTTTGTGAAAGGACCCGTAGTGGACGGGGGGAAGAAAGGAAAAGGGGTGCACAGCTGATGGCTCCGTTGCGGGAAGCGGTTGGACCCCTCGGGGAGCGAGTAATAGTGAAAGTTCCTTTTCTCCTAATGATTTGTTAATTTGGAAGCAGTCTGTGGGGGCTTATCGGGAGGATCCTGAACGGGCAGCACGGGTAGTGAAAATGGTGATTAAAACACAAAATCCAGACTGGAATGATTTACAGGTCTTACTGAATACAATAATGGACTCTACTGAGAAAGAGATGGTGTTTAAAGCTATGAGGGAAAAGGCACGAGAAATGATTAGGTTGTAAATAGCGGACGGTACATTAAATGATTTAGTGCCGCGGAAGGATCCAGAGTGGGATGTTAATTCAACGGGGGGTTACCGTAGACTTAAGGCTTATCAAAAATTGCTGGTAGAAGGAATACGGAGCGGGATACCTAAGACGTTAAACTGGTCCAAGTTGTATTCAGTAAGGCAGGAGAAAAATGAGTCCCCGTCAGCTTTCTTAGAAAGGCTTAAGGAAACTGCTCGAAAATATACCAGTTTAGAAATTGAAGGGGAATCAGGGAAATTGCAGCTAGCTTTAATTTTTCTGGGACAATCCCAAGAGGATATTCGGGAAAATTGCAGAAATTAGAAGGGGAAGATACACGGAATTTGGATAAACTTTTAGAAGTTGCGTGGAAGGTGTATAATAATAGGGAAAAAGAGACTGCTAAGAAACAGCAAGCTAGTATGTTGGCAGTACTACAGCAGATAACGGGGAATGGTATGCGAGGGGGGGTGGCCGAGGTCACGCACGGGGACAAGGAATGGCTAGGGGAAGAATTCCAATGGGTGAAAAGGGATTCCCAAACCAATTACAAATGGGACAAGGAAAAATAAGATTGGGATTGGATCAGTGTGCCTTGTGCAAGAACAGAGGACACTGAAAAAAAAAAGAAAAAAAAAAAAAAAAAAAAAAGGAAAAAAAAAAGAAAAAAAGGAAAAAAAGGAAAAAAAAGGAAAAAAAAGAAAAAAAAGAAAAGAAAAAAGAAAGAAAAAAGAGTAAAATTAAAAATTCCAGAAAATAATATAGCCAAATTATTTACGGTGAAAGAAGTGGAGGTAACAGAAATCCCCACAGAAATAGAACAGGCTGTGGTGCCATGGGTATGGGAAACAGGGGTCCCTGGAAAATCAAAAGCAGCACAACCGGTAGTTGTGGAATTGAAGGAAGGAGCACAACCCGTACGGATAAGGCAGTATCCTCTGAAACTAGAGGCTCGAAAAGGAGTAGCACCCTTAATAGACCAGTTTGTTAGTTTAGGGATATTACAGGAATGTGAATCAGAATTTAATACCCCCCATATTTCCGGTAAAGAAGTCCAATGGTAAGTACAGGTTAGTTCAAGATCTGAGGGCAATCAATAGTATAACAAAGGATATTCATCCAGTAGTAGCAAATCCATATACATTGCTAACAGCTGTCTCAGAGAAATTTAAATGGTTCACAGTAATTGACTTAAAAGATGCATTCTTCTGTATCCCTTTGGCATTTGAGAGTAGGAAAATTTTTGCTTTCGAATGGGAAAACCCTGCTACAGGACGGAAAAGACAGCTCACCTGGACACGTTTACCACAAGGATTCAAGAATTCTCCAACCATCTTTGGAAACCACCTAGCCCGGGAACTGGAAGAATGGAAATTAACCCAGGTAAAGGAATCACCTTTCTCATTTATTCTTCTACAGTACGTAGATGATATTTTTCTAGCCTCAACAGAAGAAGACATCTGTCGAAGACTCAGCATTGAACTCCTCAACATGCTTGGACAAGCTGGATACCGAGTGTCAAAAGAAAAGGCCCAGTTGGTAAGAACACAAGTCATTTATTTGGGATGTGAGATATCACAAAGAGTTCGGAAATTAGGGGTGAACCGGATTCAGGCAATATGTGCTATACCAACACCTCGAAATCCACAAGAATTAAGGTCCTTTTTAGGAATGGCAGGGTGGTGTCGGTTGTGGATTCCAGAATTTGGACTAAAAGCAAAACCTCTGTATGAGGCAGTCAAAAATCCTGAATTTAAATGGAATAAAATACAAGAAAAGGCATTTCAGAACTTGAAGCAAGCTCTAAAAGAGGCACCTGCATTAGGGTTGCCAGATCTCACAAAACCCTTTCAACTATATGTAAATGAGAAGCAAAAACTGGGGATTGGGGTGTTGACACAAAAATTGGGAACATGGAAGCACCCAGTGGGATACTTCTCGAAACAACTGGATTCTGTAAACGCTGGATGGCCTGGCTGCCTTAAAGCTGTTGCTGCAACAGTGCTTCTGATACAAGAAGCTAGAAAACTGACTATGGGACAGAAAATGGAAGTGTTTGTCCCACATATGGTAATAGCAGTTTTGGAACAAAAAGGGGGGCATTAGCTCTCCTCCAGCCGTATGCTGCAATACCAGGCAATCCTTAGGGAACATGATGATGTTGAAATGAAGGTAACTAACCATCTCAATCCAGCCGAATTTTTTTAGACCCACCCAAGAAGAAGGCAACCTGGTACACGACTGTGTAGAGACCATCAAACAGGTATACGCTACCCGCAAGGATCTAAAGGGTGAGCCCTTAGACGAACCTGAATGGGAGCTGTATACCGATGGATCTAGTTTTGTGGAAAATGAAACCAGGTACGCCGGATATGCAGTGGTAACTCTAAGACAGGTTATAGAAGCCAGAGCCTTGGCTCCCGGAACATCAGCACAACAAGCTGAAATCCAAGCCCTCATCCGAGCCTTGGAATTGAGTCAAGGGAAAAGAGTAAATATTTGGACTGATTCTAAATATGCATTTGGGGTAATACATGTACATAGGGCATTATGGAAGGAGAGAGGACTATTAAATTCACAAGGTTCATCAATTAAACACCGAGAACAAATTGTGCAACTACTGGAAACAGTACATAAGCCCCAAGCAGTGGCAGTGATGCATGTAAAAGGACACCAGCAGGGAGAAGAAAGAGCATTCCAGGGAAATCGTCTGGCTGACAGAGCAGCCAGACAGGCTGCTCGCGAGGTATGGACCCAAATGGCGTTGCTACCAGCACGTACCAACCCTGCAGGAGCTTTCATGGACCAAATACCAGTATACCTACCGGAAGACGAAAAATTAGCACGGTTAGTACAAGCTAAGAAGAATGCGGCCGGATGGTATGTAACTGCTGTAGGACAAGTGATATTGCCGACAAAAATAATGAAAATTATATTAGAAATTGAACATAACAAATGCCATTGGGGAGCAGAAGCTTTAGTGCAATTTCTAAGACGAAAAATAATCTCCAATCAGATGTTAACAATGGCCAAAAGGATCAATGCAATGTGTCCAGTTTGTATTAAGAACAACCCAGTGACACGTAGGCAGGTGCAAATGGGAAAATTGCAAATAGGCCCACAACCAGGAGATTATTGGCAGATAGATTTTTCAGAATTACCAAAAGCACAGGGGTATAAATATATTTTAGTCTATGTATGTATCTTCTCAGGCTGGCCAGAGGCATTCCCATGTAGAACAAACCAAGCAAAAGAAGTGATTAAAACTTTACTTCGAGAGATCATCCCTAAGTTTGGAATCCCACTAGGGATGTTCTCAGATAGGGGACCTCATTTTGTGGCAGGAATAGTGCAAGAAGTGGCTAAGGTACTTGGGATAACATGGAATCTCCATACACCTTGGAGACCTCAGTCTAGTGGACAAGTAGAAAAGATGAATCAAACACTAAAAAGCCAGATTAAGAAAATCTGCCAAGAAGCAAAGATACAATGGCCTCAAGCATTGCCTTTAGCTCTGTTAAGGGTCAGGATCAAACCTAGGGACAAAGTAGGAGTAAGTCCGTATGAAATTTTATACGGCAAACCCTATCATGCTGCAACTTACAAAAGGGACCCTAATGTGGTGGGAGATCAGGTACTATTAAATTACATTTTGTCTCTTAATAAGACTCTTACAGCACTACAGGGGGCGTTGCAGTGGAATCGACCTTTGCCTCTAGAGAATCCCGTCCACAATATACAGCCTGGAAACCAAGTCTACATAAAGAACTGGAATGTGGAACCACTAAAAGAAACATGGGACGGTCCCCGACAAGTGATTATGACTACATACACAGCCGTAAAGGTCCAGGGGATCGACAATTGGATACACTACACCCGAATCAAAAAAGTCCCGTCACGATGGAAAGTCCAACCTTTAACCGACACAAAACTGGTGTTCAGGGCAAGGCCTTGATTGCGATGTTAATGTTAAGCATTGCTCGTATCAGAGATGCTTTTGTTAAAGTTACTGTTCCTGAACCAACTGTGATTGTACCACAAGGGGCAAATGTAAATCTAACCTGTTTGTTTTCTGATGACCAGGGAGCTGGATTCGATGAAGTAAATGCGAGATGGAAGTTGATTACTACAAATGAGGTATTTTCAGAAGGGATTGTGACAATTTGGGACATGAAACAACAGAAAGGTAATACTACCCTAATGATCTCACACCTGCAAAAAGCTCAGGTTGGTCAATTTTCATGCATAGTATGGATTAGGGAAAGCTTCGATTATGGGAACTTAGATGTAAAAATTTTGGCGAAGAGTTTTAAAACAGAAAGGCATTCTTATCCAATACAAGTAATACCCACAAGTATGGGAGTTGACATGTGGGATAGTCCTTCTTTAAGAATCAATTGCACTCTCAAATTAGGGAGTTTTTGCAAGATAAGAAAGACTAGAACGGTCCAACAAGCAAAAGAAATAGAAAATGTACAACAGGAATTGGGGCAAGAGAATTTGGTAGTGGGATTAGTCAGGGATTTTGGGAAGATGCAAAATGTAACAGCAATAACAGCATGTTTGCCCTTGCCAAAGGCAGCAGGTGACCCTATACCATGGGGAATCATCCCATTAGGAGAAATGCCCCCAAAAATAGCAAATGGAACGAGAAAATGCAACAAAGAGCTACGAAATCGCACTAGAATAGTGGAAGAGGTTTATACCTATGGAGGACGGTGGTCAACCCCGAAGCAAAGATCAGAATGTTTAAAATTACCAAATCCTGTATTCACTAAAATAGGTCGATACAAAATATTGGGTGGTGCACATTTGAAGTAAATCAGAAAAGGAAAAACCTGTAATAGATTATTATTACGAAATAGTGTGTCAAGAGGGAAAAGAAGAGTGGGAACAATGGAAATCAATTTGGGGTCCTAGCCTACTGGAACCCTATAGTTATATCGGATCAATACACTAGTGTATCGAATGAATTGGGTCGAGAAAACAGGAACACCCAGGGGTCCTCGAGGCTGAAACAGTGCCCCACAACAAACTAGCCCAAGCATCAGGTTGGAATTGTAGTAAAGTCATAACCTGTGATACTCCAGAATCCCAAATTGGATTAGTACCCGTCCGGGTGTTGTTAAAATGGGGATGTGAATGTCAGAGATACAACCATACAATAACGGGAGAATTAAAAGGAGCTTGGAAAGATTGTCAATCAACCACAGTACGAAGCCCCGGAAATTCAGTCTGGGTAATGGGACATGGCCAATGGACTACCCATCTACCGATAGGTGGTCCAATTACTCAAATAACGTTATGTCCATCTTGGAAACAGTCCAAACTAACCAAAGAAGACCAAGAGAAAAGGACAAAAAGGAAATTAAGCCCTAAGACAGACAAGTCAGTAAATCTGGAGAATGAATGGCACGAACCAGGGGAAAGTGTAAAATTCGGTTGGATGCTTGAATCTTTATTTGCACCTGTATCTACATACAGGAACCAAAAAAATGTTATATAAATTACTAGGGCAAACAGAAGGATTGGCGGCAGTAACAAAAAGGGATTTAGAGATCTTAATCTACAATTACAAGCTACAACCAGAATGACAATCCAGAATAGAATGGCATTAGATCTGCTCTTATTAAAAGAACACGGAGTTTGTAGATATTTACAAGGAAGAAATGATCACTGTTGTGTACATATCCCAAATGTCACAAAAGAGGTAGAAAAAGATATAAGCCAATTAGAACAAATTGAATCAAAAGTATATGAAGTACAAAAGGATGCAGAACATAATTGGGTTGGAGCATTGTTCAGCTCTTTGGGAATCCAGGTCTCTGGTTGGTTATCCTCAATTATTCAAAATGGAATAATGATTGTAATAATCATTGTAGTAATCATGATTATGTATAGATGTCTTTTAGGAATGATTGCTAAAGAGGGAACACACACACGACAAATCATGAAGGCCCTGACTCGGAAAGAAGTGATTCTACCAACTTCTCAAAACAACCCTTCACCATCATATCTAAAGACTATCACTTAGAAAAATTGAGCATCCTTGCAGGAGATTCTGAAGAATGCTCAAAAGGGGGGAGTTGTTACCGTATGAACTAGAAATCCTGAATATTAAAATATAAAGTGTATAATAGTAGTAGTAGTAATATAATAGTAGTAGTAATGCTAAGGCTTAGAGACTGTAGTTTCCAGAGTAGGCCCTGGGAAACTAACTTAGGAATGTACTGTGCTGAGAAAACAATTAGCAAAGCATGCAGAACCGTTAGTGATAAGGTTGAAGTATAGTCATAAATAAAGTACTGGTGGTGGGTAGTGGCAGAAGAAAGAGATTGAGGGGGAGAACACTATAGTCCTAGGATAAGCAACCTTGAAGGAGTTATGGCGTAAATGTTATCTACAAAGTGAATGTATCTATATTGTTTAGACGAGTATGTATTTCTGCACGAAAACCGTTTGTAAAAAGGGTATAAAAACCCTCTGAAAAAGGGAACCGGCGGGATCCTGACTTTGGACGCGAGTCCGCAGGTCCCCGGGCCCTGAATAAAGCACCGCATAAACTGACACTCTGTTAGTTTGTGTTTTACTTGGAGTTTCGGGCAGCAATGAGACTTTTCTTATCTTCACAGCTTTCCCAAAGCTGTGCTTATGGGCCATGTTAAACTCATGGAGTATTACTTTTAAGAATGTTAAACTGTTTTAAGAATGTTTTTTAAACTTTTAAGAATGTTGAACTGTTAAAACATTTTCTTCATTTTTTCCCCCCTGTTCATGCTTCATTTCTAGAAACAGAGATCCCTTTTTCTTTTTCTTTTCAGGGCAAAGGATTTGTAACACAGATGCTTTTGGTCAACAATCTATTAAATGGAACACTTCAACCCCCATGTCTTTCTCCACAGTTTATAGGAATATTCAGTGCAGTACAGTTCACTCTACAGCTCACAAAAATATTTTTAGCCATCTTTACAGCATTTTTTCAGTCTCCTTTTATGTAAAGAAACTTAGCTCTTGCTTCACTGACTGGAGTATTTCCTTTTTTCCTTCTCATTTAAAGGAATGTCAGAGGTCTGTAAGTCTTATCTGAGCATTAAAAGAGTTAAAGTTTCACACAGAAGCTGCAGGGGCTGGGCCAGGCCCAGGCCGTGCTGGGTGAGGGATGGCTGAGATCTCCATCAGCCTTTCTGGGGCTCAGCTGCAGCCCCACTGCCCATGGCCACCCCTGCGCCCCAGACAGGGCCCGGCTGCCTCCCCCAGGCCGTGCTGGGTGAGGGGCGGGCTCGGCCCCTCCAAAGCTGCTCCGAGCCAGCAGCAGGAGCCGGGCACCCAGAGCTGCAGGACTGTCGGGGAGGAAGCAGGGCTAAAATCTTATCAAAGAGCCTTTCCTCCCCCTGGCCATCGGGTCCCCTGGTTTGCAAATGGGGCCCAGTGGCCTCCCGAGTCCCCTCCCTCGCATGGGAGGGAGCTCAGACAGGCCAGTGTTACCTGCTCAGCCACCAGAAATAAAAGAGAGCTTTTTTTTCTGCATCACTTCTTTCAAAATGTGTGTTCACAGCGCGAACTAACTTCTCCAATTGGTTTCTCAGGCTGTCAATAACC
>CM072885.1:22332603-22832856 GCA_037013685.1 Acridotheres tristis | reverse complement strand
AACCAGCCTTCAATTGGTCCCATCAACTCACAGAGAAAGTTCTCATAGAGAAAAATCTCTCTGAGTCTATTCTCCCCCAAGTGTAACCAGCACACCAGCTCAGATCCCAAAGAGGACTGGCTCACACCTAATGCTCTATCCCTCCTGGCAGTACTAATGAAACCAACTTAATTACCTGAATATAGCCACTCATAGCATTACAGCTCCAATCAGTAGCAACAACTAAACCAAATTCACTTTTCAGACAGGTCTATACAAAGGTGAATGAAGCTATTGAAATGAAGAAAGGAAGCAAGCAGTAAATGCCTAGGTATTATAAGTTTACCTGGTAAATAAATTAAAATACTAGTCTCAACTGTGTTGTTCAGTACAATAAAAAAATTGTGTTCATTCTTATGGAAAGCAGAGTCTGGAAGCAGGAAGTCATGCTGTCATCAGAATTTTTCAGCTCTTTCTGCAAACATGTCTCTTAACCTGATGAAATATCATATTGTTATTAATACATTGCAATATTCATGATATTGCATGCTTAAGGGAAATAGCTGGAAACATCAGCTTCATCTATACTGATAAATAGCATAGGAGCTGGTTACCACTAACCTAGAAGTCAAGTGGCATAACCTGGGTGCATTTCACTCACAACACTTGATCATGTTACTTGACCTCAGTTTCAGGTGGCTCTTACACATTAATATAATTTTGCTTATATTTTTTTATGTTTGAGTGTGGAAATAGGCTTACACAGAACAGAGAGAAACAAACCACTACAAACCTTTCCATTCTGCCCATTGCGAATGATCTTTGTCATGTGGTATTCCCAAACTCATGCTTGGGAATCTTCTTGAAAAATGCCAATAAAACCATCACAGTAATAATTTAGGTAGTATGAATAACCAGTACCCCAAAACTGAAGCATATTCCTTTTACTTTTTTAGTGATATAGATTTGGTCATTGAAACCATGGCTTTATTATTATCTGTCAATGGAATTAAGAATAATGAAATTGCCAGAAATCCAATTTCCATCACATCCACATTTTTAAAGTGTAATCTATAATGTTGCCCTATATTGGCAGACAGTCCTTCAGTCTTTAAATTAAAGGGTTAGATATAATAGCATGGGTAGTTGCTGAGCAATAGTTCTCGGATTCATGTGTGGTTATCTCTCCTTGACTTCCATCCCTTTTAAAAAAGAGGAGAAAAATTACATTGATGGTTGCCTATACTTGCTTTGCAAGTACTCTTACCTTGGTGTTGTGGGTTAACTCCAGGTGGCTAAGCTAAGTCCCCACTGGTGCACCTCAACCCTCCACTCCCCTTTCGAATGGGGGAGGATGCTAAAAGAGCAAAAAGCAAGAAAATTCATAAGGATAGTTTAGTAAGTGGGAAAGATGGGGGGGGGGAAGAATCCCCCCAACAAGGGATGCAAAAAATTTCAGTCAACATGACCACATCAATGTCCATCCAGTCCCCAAGAAATGGTTCTCTTTTGAAATACATAGACACACATTTGATTTCTGAACGTGATGTTACATGGCATGGGGTACCTCTGGTCAGTTTTGGTCAGCTGTCCCAGCCCCAATGTCTACTCCCAGGTTCTTGCTCACTCCAAGCCCTATTGCTGAGGGGTGGAGGGAGGAACAGACAGCCTAAACACTGGGCACTGGATGCTGTTCAGCAATAGGGAAAACATTGGTGCATTTTAGTCATCAGTCTAAACAGCACCATATGGGTAGGTGTGAAGAAAACTGTGTCCCAGTCAAAACCAATACATTTTGTGCTGAGATCCTTGAGTTTGCTTTTTCCCCCCTTTCATTTGCTCCCATCCTAGCCATTGTCCTGGCACTGCAGCATTCTATAGCAATGAGTAATTTAAAGCAGAACTTTTCATCTTTTCACATAATCTGTTCCTCACATCTCTGTATTCATTTTTCTATATTGATATAATTTATGATAAATTTGAATGTAAAACTTGAGAAAGCATTAAAATTTTTATAGGCTGCCTACATTGATATGGGTCAAACAAGTGAATAGTTAGATAAGACTGGACACATTCAAAAGAACCAATAAGCTTCTTCTGCCTAGAAAAATTACAGTCTAACAGAAAGGAACTTATTGCTCAAAAATATAATGTAATTATTTAGGTAACAAATTTCTTAGAACTCAGATACTTGATTCCTTCTGTCAGCTCTACTTACCTTCTAGAAACAAAACCACTTACAAATTCCAAGTTTGTAAAGGGAATTGCTTTTCTTCTTTGCCTTTTGTTTGACTAACTACTGAAACTAAAAGTGACATAACTGACATCATGTAGCAAACCATTTTCTGAGCAGGAGGCTTGGAAGTTGTACTAAGACTATTCTTATTAGCACTGAACATAATACTTTGAGTACTGTTAATATTTGCACTGTAATTTGCAAAATATTCCACTTTTCCCCTCCATAAAATAACTATTAAGCTTCAGGAACATCACGACTTTGTTAGAAAAATCATAAAATGTTAAAATGTTAGTTAAATGTATACTACTACTTTTTTTTTCTAAACAAGGGTTAAAATGTAGCATAATTGTTTAAATGTGTCCTGACTGTTTTCTGAGCAAGAATTGAAACCTAGTTAATATTTTTAGACAATTAACAGTTCTGTAACTATTATTTTCTCTCAGTGCTATGCATTAGGTAATTAACATTCAATGTTTTGAAATGTATTATTACCTCGATATTAGAAATGAAATATTTTAGTAGATATTCTCATTATTCTCTTCGATGCTGTAGCTGGGAATTCCTATTTTTTTCCTCCTGCAAGCTCCAGTTCCACAGCTTTGTCTCTAAAGGAAGCCAATACATGCGTAACTTCATTTAAATCTGAGAACTCCATACATATACTTTGTTCTTGTTTAAGAAATAAAATTGCAAAATCATAATGACAGTACTTGCTTACCCACATTCCATTTAGGATCTTGTCCTAGATCACCATGATTGAATTAGTATTTTGCATTTCAGACTGAAGAAAAACTACAGATATCATTATAAAAAAGGGCAAAAGAATGTTAAAAATTATTAATTTTCATATTGAAGATTTTCTCTCAGATAACAGGGTAGAGGTAATTATTTCTTTCTTTCTGTAAGTTTTGGAGGTTTGGTTTTAAATTCCTATTATGTCATGTAAATTTCCCTTTTCCTAAGAACAGCTGCCTATTGAATTCAGAACTTCAGCTATTGTTCCATTCTTCAAAAAAAAATCTTTGTGACTCAGCAGTATTATCTAACCATAGGCTTATTTCTCAATTATCTCTGTTGTTAAGTCAAGGAAGAGAGGTTTTTTTAATTACTTGCAGTATTTTTTTTGAGATATCTTAGTGTGACTTTAGGGAAAAGTACAGGACAAAAGTATGGGGCAAACTTTATGTTCTTTATAATTCAGTAAAAATGCCTTTTATCATAATAAAATGAACTTAATTGAACCCGTTAATGGTACAAAATGTTCTGCATAGATCAATGGAAATTTAAGCAGTGATACTGTTGGTTGGTTGATATAAAATAGTGGAACTTTAGGTCCAAATCTTCCAGCTTTCTGTCAATACCACGTCTCTGCAAAGCCTTACAGATTGCTTATAATTCTTACTTTTATTAGAAATTAAGTAAGCTTTGCTTCTACTTGCAGAATTTCAAGGGTACCTTTAAAGTGTATTCTCTGAGGACAATGCCAGCAGTATCCAAGAAGACTTCCTCAAGGTGCTGAAAGTTTTAAAGGCTGATGGGATGGATTCATATCAGACTGCAGATATCGAATGCAAGATCATGAGACCTTTATAAAACAAGTATGGCTTTGATTAATAAAATAAATCAAACTAAGTGCTGTTTTATGACCTTTAACCACAATTCAGGGAAAGCTAATGCTGTTGGTTGACAACAAGCCAATCTTTCCTGTAATGACAGTTGTTAAATCCATGGGAAATCAAGACATTATCCAATTCATATCAATTAATCAGATACCTTGGCTAAGCAGAACTGAAATGCCACTTTGTTATCAGGACACATAATAAAATATATTAACTGTACTAGGGTTCAGTTTAGTAGCAAAACTAAGGTTTTGTGCTCAGGTATCATTGCTTTTTGTTATTGATCTTCAAACCTACTTTTAATTAATTAAAAAGCAACTCTCCTATTCTGGTTTTGTGGTATCCATGACTGTTTGCCAAAAAAAAAAAAAAAAGGAATTGAATATGGCGTAGTCTTTTAAAGCATTTAACATTACTGAATGATAACCTCATTAATGGAATATTATACAACAAATGCTCTGGACCAGCTGAAAAAGAAATTTCTAACAGATAAGTTGTTTCTGGATGTGTTTCTTTTTCACATTAATGAGTATAATGACGTGTTTATGAAGGAAGGATTATTTCACTGAGAAGAAAATGAAGAAGAATCCAGCCAGCAGAACAAAGTGTTACATCACATCTTAAGGTAATAAATTGGTCCTGTCAAAGAACTTGCTTGAACAGCTTGTGACATTCATTATAAGGAATTCTCAGAAGGAAGGTTAGTAAAAGTCATACTAGAGTTTAGTATAATTTGTGCTGAACATTATTAATATTGAATATATTTGCAAGTTGTAACATATAAGTTGTAATATTTTGCCAATGAATAGACTATATGTAATGATTTTGGTCATAGCTAACCTTGTCAATCTTCCATCCTTACATAAGTCATGGAAGGGACAGCCCAACAGCTAAGGGCTATATCAGTAGTCCAAAGGGCCGCCATGGGTTTAAATGTTTGGTTCTTATACTATTGTCCACTTTTGTCAGACTGCAACACTTGTGATATTAGGAAAGGGGATAGCAGCATTTAGTGTATGGAGATATGTGAGTCCTTGATGAATACCTAAAGATTTGAGTGAGAATATCAAAGGTAAAAATCTCTACAGTTCAGATGGGCAGCAATAGGATAGTGCGAGTATACACAAAATTATCTTCATCCTGTGGAAACTGTAAAATCAATCCCTGAGACTCCCAAAGGACAGAGTATACATGGTACTACTCTTGTGAGTGACCACTATAGGCCCATAATTTGTAGGAAACTTTCTTTCCTGCTTCATTACCACAGCACGGACATTTTCCTTGTAAACCATGTAGATAATATCATAAATGGTACAGCACATCTCTCCAATTTAAGTAATCTCAGCAGAGCATTGTAAGTGAGATAAACTTCATTACAGAATAATATGGCATATTCTTCGCATGTCTCATGCATTTGAACTATTCCACAGTGGAAGAAGAAAGACAAGACCAAAGGTCTCAAGCAGCAGCTGAAGACCAGTCATCTAAATTAGTCAAATATTAAAATCTCAGGAGTTCTCTTAACATTTAAGACAAGGAAAATTGGACACAGTGGGAATAGAAAGTAGCCTTGAGTACTAAGGGCACTGGTGGAAATCAGTATCATAGAGTGTGGATACTGGTGAGAGTCAGGGAAAAACAGCAGTCTGATTTTCCCAAGCTACTTAAAGGAAAACAGAAGGGAAAGAATTAATAACAAAGTTTAGCACCCAGTGTTGTTGACAGGATGAGTACGTAAGGAACGTGATGTTTTGGTAAAAGCATGTTTACAAGAAGTGTTGCTTTCCTTGGACCAATAAGCTTGTTCTATCCTTTGGTTCAGCGAACCAGGCTATAAAATGTGTCTACTTCTGCAATAAATTGCTTCTTCTGCTTTCAGAAGTCCGTGTTGCTGTGCTTCTTTGCCGGTCCCTAGCCTTACAGGAACAATAGAGAATATGCTGTTCCAGATCCTCTTTTACTTAAATTTTGCAGGTAATTATGGATGTAATTTTCTTCCAATGAGAGTCAGTTGTGAAAGTCTGCTGTTTCAGTAGCAGTACTACCAACCCGAAAACACAATATCACAGAATCACAGAATATGCTTAGATTCAGCAAAAACTTAAAGTTCTTGTTTAAGACCCAAGAACTTCTTGCTAATAATTTACTGAAGCATAGTGTATACAGGTGTTCCCTGGCGATACTGTGAGTTTCCTGTAAGCACAGAACCATAAAAACTCAGAATAATATAATGGGTTGGGTGGAAAGCAATCTAAGGAGATAACCTAGTTCCAAATCCCCTGGTGTGAGGAGGGGCATCTTTCACTAGATGAGGTCATGGGCCATTCACAACTTCTCTGGGCAACCTGTTCCAGCGTCTCACACCCCTCATAACAAATAATTTCTTCCCTATGTCCAATCTAAACCTACACTCTCTCAATTTTAAACCATTTTCCCTTGTCCCTTAATAAAGATATTGAACAGTACAAGTCCTGGTACAGTCCTCTGAGGGACACCACTCTGATCTCTGTCTGGACATTGAGTTGTTGATTGCAATAATTTCATTTAGTTGTCCAACCAACTTCTTATCCATTGAATAGTATGTCCATAAACCCCATATCTTTACAATTTAGCAACAAGAATGTTATGTGGGATCATGTGAAAAGCCTTACAGAAATTAGGATAGACAACAACTGCTCCTACCTTATTCCTCAACACAGTTTCTCCACTGCAGAAGGCCGCTAGATTAGTCATGCACCATTTGTCCTTGGTGGAGCCATGCTGGCTGTCTCTGTTCACTTCCTGTCATTTGTATGCCTTGACACAGCTTCCAGGAGGAGCTCTTCTGTGATCTTACTGGGTAAAGAGGTGACGCTGACTAATCAGTAGTTCCAGGGTCATTCTTTTTTATCCTTTTTTAATATCAGTGTGATATTTCTCCTTTTTCCAGGCACAGGTGATTTCACCTGATTGTGATTATCTTTCAGATGTGGTGGAGACTGGCTTTGAGACTGCATTGGTCAAGTCCCTCAGGATCCTGGAACGCATCTAACCGGGTCCCCTAGATTTGTGTACTGTAAGGTATCTTGGGTTCCAGGAACCCTCTGCCTTGAGATCCAGGAACACAAGAGATGTGGGAAGAACAGTTTCCGGTTAAAACAGAGGCAAAATGTTCTAGAGTACCTCAGCCTTCCCCATGTCCATTGCCACTAGATCCTCTGCCTGATTTAATGGTGAGTGGGGGCTGTACTACTTCTTTTGTCTTTCTTTTCCGAGTAACATACCTGTAGAAGGTTTTTCTTCACATAACCTGACAAATTTAAATCCAGCTATGCCTTAGCTTTCCTGATCCCATCCCTACACTCTTGTGCACTAACCCTACATTCTTCACAGAATGTGTGTCCCTGCTTCCACTGCCTATGAATTTCCCTCTTGTGTTTCAGTTTGACTAGAAGGTCCTTACTCATGTTCATCTCTTGCTTTCTTTGTCTGACTTCTTGTACACAGGAATTGATACTTCTTGTGTTCTAATAAAAATGTATTTATTCCTGGAGGCAGTTTCCCAGGGTTCCCATCCACCAGATCCTTTAGAAGACTGTAAGTTCACTTTTACAAATTTCATGGTCTTTACTATTCACTTTAGATATTACTAATCTATATGCCTTGAGATCACGAGTTCCAGCAGAGCATGATCACTGTAGCTCAGGATACCACCAATATTGGCCTTTCCAATAAGTTCGTCTGTATTAATGATCAACAGATCTAATGCATCTCCTCTGGCCAGGCTTACTATCACCTGGATTAAAAAGTTGTCCTCCATGCATTCCTAAATTTGCCTGGACTGCTTGCAGATTGCTGTGCTGCTTTTTCTCCAGATGTCAGGGTGGCTGAAATACTGTATCAGGAGCAAGGCCTCCAGGCATGATACTTCCTGTAGTTGAAGTAAGAACATTTCATTGACATCCTCCCCTTGATCAGGTACTCTTTTCCAAATACCAGTCACAAGGTTTCCATTGCTGTCTTGATCTCTAATTTTTACTCACAAACCCCTGACCTGTGCATGACTGCTTTTCAAAGAAAGATCTGTGCAATCAATCCATCTGTTTAGGTAGAGAGCAAGTCCCACTACTTCTGTTCATCAAAAACATTTCATAGCCATTAATTGCAGTGTTTCAATCATGTGATTCATCCAACCAAATTTCAGCCAATAGTGATCAGATCAAAGATTTCCAGCTCCATTGTGGCTTGAAGCTCCTCTTTTTTGTTACCCATATTGTGTACATTGGTATTGAGATACCTACTGCTGTGGAGGAGCAGAACGGGGTGCAGTCTAGTAGCTGTCTGAATGCCCTGTCCTCCTTGCACTAACTGTGCAGCTAAATTCCATGCCACTCCTCTCAGGCACCTCTCCCTTTTTGTACCTAGTCATGTGACTCCTGGTCATTTGCACTCCCCAAGGGCCAGTTCCATGGAGCTTCCTGTGGTTTGAATTGGCCACATGGACACCCCAGAGATCGCGGAAGCCTCCTTATCTTCCCAACATGCCACTGTTGCTGACACTGCTGCTGCTTAGCATGGAAATAAGACATAAACCAATAAATATTGTATAATTCGAAGTATTTGATTTAAACTATTTTTACAATAGTTACTGTTGCCCCTGGATTTCCTTGCCTTCTGATGTTCTGATGTTTACACATTTGTCTAGCAGTTCTCATGCTCTCTCTGGTAAACAAGAATACTTTACATTCCTCAGTGGAGGAAGAGAGCATCTGACTGATGGGTGAAGAACCAATGAGGTCAAGAGGTCTGATCTTCACCTGTCCAATCCTCGACCATTGTTAGATGTCTTTAAATAGACATGTCATGTAAATAAAGTTCTCTTTTCCTGTTCACCCAACCTGGAATCAGGTGCGTGCTTGCTTTCTCTCTTTGTGTGTGCGTCTCAAGGCCCACAAGTTACTTATGGCAAACAGCAACAAAACAAAATTAAATTATGCAGGTTATTTTTATCAATAGCAATACACACCAGAAATGTCTCAAAGTACAAAATTAATGTAATGTAATGTAAACATAGAATTAGGTTATTTATAAACTAAAATAAACAGCCATTAAACCAAATAGTATTAATACTTGTAAACAACTCAGACATCCCATAGGATAAAAGAAACTATACAAATGTAAATTGCTATTCTCATCACAATTCTGGCACAATACTGTGCAGAAAGTTACTACTGAGATATTTTTAATAAAACTGCAGATGCACAGAATATTCTGAATTGGAAGGGACCCAATTGGAAGAATAATCCAATCTAAATCTTAAATAAAGGGACCATGGGAGATTGAACCCACAAGCTTGGTGCTATTATCACCATGCTCTGATCAACTGAGCCAATCTCAGGGTCTGAAATACCTTTAAGAAATATTCAAATTCTCACGCATTTAGTGAAAGTAGGTTTCAGACAAAACAGCTATTTACTGTATCCAAAAGTGTGTATTTTAGAATACATGATAAATTTTCTGATACACAATCCATTAGACAAGTCTTACAGATGATTGTAGGATTCTCTACAGCCTCTACAGGAGAACAGATCCTCAGCTACTGCTGTGCCAGGTAATGGAGAAGGCATACTCAGGGCCAGCCAGAGCTGCTGAAGTGAGGGAGATATGCATGTTAGCTTTCTTAACTGTCTGCTGCTTTCCATCTGGAAAATCAGTACCTGGATAAGTCATTAATTTCTATATGTTTTTTATCCTTAAAAATCAGCTTTTTAAAAAGATGCCCATGATTCTGCTTTAGACATACACCTGCATAAATACTTGGCTCAGCCCAACCTTTTAGCCCTACTTCAGTGGACCTAAAAATGCACTTCAATTGAAATCACACATGCTTTACTGACTTAAGTAAAAATGCACTGACACATATGCAAAATTTCATTCTCTATCAAGTTACCATTGCCTGAAACCAATATTTCACCTCTTACCTTATGAGCTCAAAGCACAATATGGCTGCAAAGAGTCAACCTGCACTGATTATATTATAGTTTCTAAACCTCTGTATTTTATAAGGTTAAATATTTTATTGGTGAAAGTGCATAAGAAAACTAAGCTTCAGTGCAAAACAAAACCAGCAAAAGCTCCTGAAACATACAGCTAAGCTGTAAGTTCACAATAGAGGTTACAATAGAAATGCTGACACAATCTGAACCACAACTGTTTGAACACAAGCTTTAATTGGTCCCATTACTAAAGACTTGAACTGGCTGCATATTTCATAGAACTGATTCTGCAATCTAGTTGTCACTTTGTTTCATAATGTTTATAATTATGGAAGAATATTCTTTGTGCATTAATTGGGGGTTTTTTATATATCTGGCACTCACATGTTTTCTTGAACAGCTTGATCTGTTGTCAATACTTGTAACTATTTCATTATTAATATTACAGATTAAGAACACAAGTTTTAATTGCACTAATAAAGTTCTTTACTCCTATACTTGAGATTCACATCCCTTGGTCACTTCTAGCTCACACATGCCACGACTGAGGGACAGGACTTCCAAGGAGGGGTGCAAGCAGTAGTCCAAGCAAGAAGTTGAAGTCATTGAAGTCATTTAAGAAGTTTATTGTTCTCATAATTCAGTTTTATACACTGTTGCAACCCCAAGCTGTTCCAGCTCTAAAGGAATCACATCCTTAAGCCAGAATTTCCCCCTAGTTACAGAATCAGTCTATTGTTTTCATTACTTGGCAGCCTTACAAAACCACATAGTTTCAAAACACTTGATAACTGCATATGCTGTACTTTCCCAGCTCTTCCCCTCATATCTGTGGTTTCTTATTCCACATTCTGTACCTTACCAAGGCCAGAATATCTGGATCAGCGTTGCTCTCTGTTCCGTCTCCCATTTGTTCTCCCATACACACATAATTCTTGTCCACCCTTTTCACCTAGTAAAGTATGAAAGAGATTACATAGACCTCCTTTCCTCCCCAGATCCTGTTGTTTTATAACAGTAGCAGTTGAGTGGAGGAAAGTAGCCATTCTCAAACCACAACTTCTGCATGTATGCAAGTGGTTAAAGAGAAGAAGAGTAGAGAGTTTGAACACCAGCACAGGTTCTCTAATGCCCTTTTGAGCAATCTTCCTAAACCAAGCATAAGACAAGCACAGATTATTTCTCCACTCAGCAAGGAGAAAATAGATTTGCATGTAAGAATTATAATCTGCTTCTTGCTTTCCGTCTCAGGAGACAAAGTTAAAAGCAGCTGAGGTTTATGACAGTTAGAATTAGCATCTTACTGGAAACACCAGTTAGTTTGATTTATGAAATATCTGAGATGACACATTTAGGATGATATTTTTCACATCAATGGACACTCACTCAAAAGTATCCTGCTAGGGCCCTCAAAGATGATGCTGAGTTTTCCAGTTTGTTCAAGGGTATGAAAAGGAAGTGGTACGGTCTTCTGCTAAAGTATTACTATTAAATCATTTGGGGGAGCATTTTAGTACTAAGATATTTTCAGCTCATTTCTTGTTACAGTCATATTTTATCAGTAGAATAACTCCCCATATGTTATTGAAGAGTATTTTCCTTTCCTGTTTGTGACAAAGAGTTGATCCAACACACATTACACTTAATGGGGATCTGTCAGGTTTAATTTGAGTTGATTCAAATCTGTTAACTGCAATCCTAGTCACTGATGTCTAGCACTACATTGTATGCAAGTAAATTCTTTTCATTTTGGTGAGCAACTACCATGCAATACCATTGCAAGCCTTTATATGTAATATAAAAAAAAAATAATATAACAGGTTTTGAAATTAAGTAATATTATCTGTGAAGCAAACTGAGGAATGATAGTTTACAGCAGCTAAGAGTACGGCACAAATTGTTCTTCAATAACTCTATGAAATGAGGAATTATTCATACATTTATCACAAAAGACCAGAAATTCTGTCAGACAGTTCAGGTCATCTCCCTTAAACATCTTCATCAGCAAGCACTCTTGTGCCTCTTTTGTGCTGGGAGAGTGAAGTATCTGCCTGCCTGGCCTCTTTATCAATGAGTAACCTCCATAAAAGATAAAGGCTTGTGGAAACAATAAAAGGGCTCTCAACTAAAGAATTTCTGGTAAAGGTGGTGTGTCCACTAGAGATGTCACCTGTGTAAATAGCAGTATACCAGCTGCTACTATAGTACAGAGTTTAGAGAATCAGAGCAAACCTGAGGCTGATTGTAAAATACCACGGTGCCAGATCTTGGAACTGAAACCCAAGAACACGAAATTGATTTGTAAAACTCTTCATATGACATGAATAATATCACAGAAATTCCGGGGAACATTTTTTTTTCTTTGGAGATTTGATATTCTAGGAAAGACAGGTAAGGAAAGAAATACTGTGTTTGTTCATCATATTTATATCTAGACTTTATTAATATTGAGAAAATAATATCCTGGTAAAAGAAAACAAGAATAATGGAACATTGGCATTAATCAATACAGATCTTTATTGAAGAGCTTAATGAAGCATTTCTTAGCCTATTCAAAGATCAGATTTTGGTGGCAGCAGAGAATTTTATTATAGCATAGTGCTATGACAGTCTATTGACTGAAAATCATGCTCATGAAATGTACTGGTAAAAAACTGTGTTTAGGAGGCTAGAAGGGGACCAACTAATTTAGATTTAGTTCTGCCTAACAGGGAGAATTGATTGAGATGAAAAAGGTGCATTGTAGTATGGGGTGAAAGTAATCACAAGAAGATAAAGTGAACTACCCTAAGGAAATAAGTGATAGAAGAACTAAAACCAGTTTAAGTAGTTTAAGAAGTCAGGCTTTGATAGAGAACTCAGGAAACTCATATGATGGATTGTTTGGGAAGATAACCAGAGAGAGACAAAAATGCAGCATATCTGGCAGTTACTGGAAGAAACAGCATTAATGAACAGTATCAAATGAGTTAATGCAAGAAGAAGATGGTAAGCACAGTTAAGGAAGATTTTAACTATTCAGGGTGTCCATAGTGACTTGAAAAGCAAAAAGAAATCATATAAAAGGGTCCTATGGTTGTGGGTCATATAACAGAAAATTAGAAAGAAGAAACCTATAGTTTTAAGGATAAATCCAGAACTAGGACAGAGCATATGAGTATCAATTAGTAAGAGAAATTAAAGAACAAAATATAAGATCTTAAAACTGCATAAGAGAAAAAATAGAATACTGATCCAAGTCTAATTGGAAAAAGGGAATTAATAACAACTGGAGCTTTCTCTTCCTTCTTTGTTGAAGTCTGAATTGAACCACAATTTAAGAAGATGGTCTGATTCTGGAAAGAAAAAATTATTTGTGATGGTTCCAAGCATATCTCAAAATCACATTAAAGTGTTTATGGCACTGTGTGAAGAATTTGTAACAAGAATCATACTTTTATAAAATGCTGCATGTAGTAAATTCGCAGAGGACTGAAAATGGAACAAAAATTTCAGAGACCCGTCTTCAAAATTGCAAAGAAGAGAAAGGACAAAAGAGCTGAAAATCGGTCAGCTTTGGTCCTAGACAATTCTAGAATATACAGTTAACTCATTTCTACATAAAAATTATTAAAAATTAGTTAAGGAAACTATTTAAATATTAAAATCCTAGCTTAATTTTTCAATAAAGGTACATTTAAACTAAACTAAAGAAATCTATATATGCAGAAAGCGAGGATGTGGACACAGTGTACCCTACCAGTGACCATAATGGGGCAGTGGAGTGAAACAGAGAACTGGATGCCAACCACTGTTTGACGGAAATTTTCTCTCATCCCTCTACAACAGAGAATACAATTATTCAGCTCTACTTAGCACTGGTGATCCTTGGTTGCAAATGCCACAAAAAGCAAAAAAATAATCAAATTGCCTTTGCTGGAGGCAGGAAGTGGAAAGACAGTCTCTTAATTATTATGGGTTGCTATGAAGAAGTAATGAAGATCATAGGAAAGGACAAGTAGAAATCAGTTTCTTTTGTAAGAAGAAGCTATAGTTAAGATATTCACTTTCTAATGTTATGAAACAGTGGACCAGATTATTACTGCATGTTGCTATAAAACTGTTTCCACAGTGGTTTTCAAGAGGAAGTTAGAAAAATATTTATTAGGATGCCTTCACTTTAAGATGATGACTCAGGTGATTTTTCAAGCTCCCTTCTAATACTATAGTTGTACAATTTTACTTCTGTTTCATTTTGTCTTAGCATGA
Organism: Acridotheres tristis; assembly: GCA_037013685.1. Lineage (NCBI taxonomy): Eukaryota > Metazoa > Chordata > Aves > Passeriformes > Sturnidae > Acridotheres > Acridotheres tristis. The sequence goes on along the minus strand of CM072885.1, from coordinate 22,818,796 downwards.
GTAGAGTACATTTTGTATCTAGAATACAATAGAAAGCATCAGATGTTTTTATGAAATATATTTTATGACACTGCTAATATTTTTTTAGTGGCTGATTAATGTGGGGGTATATTATTTCAAAAACAGTCTTGTGTTGGTTTTAAAGTAAAACCAGTGAGAGACTCCAAGTCAGTAACACAATTTAATAGGAAAAAAGAGAAAAAATAAAATACATGCAATAATACAAAAGAAAAACCACCAACAGAGTCAGAATACAACCTGACACCCTGTCAGTCAGGGTGTTGGTAGCAGTTCTCCTGGATGACAGATGTGGTTCAGTTGAAGCAGTGCTCCTGTAGAAGGTGCAGTTTTCCTCCGAAGGTCCAGCAATGATGAGGAAATGGTCCGACTTCCCTCTGGGATCCAGTGGAAAGGGCTGCCTTCGCGTCCCAAACCCCAGTTTTTTATCTAGGTAGGAAAGGCGTGTCTCCTCCCCCTGGCTGGAGCATCTCCCAATGGGATGATGTAATCTTATCAGTCACACAATAGGACTTAATGGCCCATTAACAGAATATATCTTCTGGAGGAAGGATGGGTTGTGAAAAGATAACGATGATCATCCCCCGATCTTATCAGATGGCACATCAGCAGAGGATATCTCCCACAGAGATAAGGATCACCACCCCTCCCACATTTTAACAGATGATGATAGAATACACATTTTTCCATTGTACCCCAGGACAACAATGTTATCCTTTGCAACTGATTTAATGTACTGACACTTGTTGGCAGAAAATTCATTAAATAATCATATCTGGAAATACCAAAAGCAATCTTGAGCATGAAAACATTTCTCTCCTTTTGAGCCCTTGGACAGAAATGAGCCATTCCCCACTCCATTCACCTTCCATCAATATGCTTTCATTTAGATGGAGATTATTTTAAAACTTCCCAGTTGTGGGTTTTTTTAAATTAATGCAATAACCAATTTCTTGCCATTTAACACTAAAAGTAACTTGAGAGAGTAATTTGAGAGATACATGGATCCATTTGATACAGGTCTGAAATATAATGTTCATGTTGTGTAAGATTCCTTAGAAGTAAGAAATAGAAGATTTCATCTGTAACCAAGATTTCATCTTGACTTATGTCATATGAATAGGGTTCACAGACTTTCTGGATTTCATTTAGCAAATCAACAAAAGTGTTTACTTGCTTCATTTGAAATTAAAAAAAGCTTCTGAAACATTCAGCTGTCACAATCAAGGCAAATTCAAGTCGTAGATCTTGATTGCTGTACTTAATACATCTTTTTATTTGCTTCAGTTTATCTTTGCATGTCTGGCTTCATGTAATTAAATACTCTTGATCATTTATGAGATCCTGCTGAGCCACATTGTCTCACACAAAGCATCACAAGGCAATGTTATTGAGAATCAACATCCACAAAAAAGCACATCCTCCAAATTCATCCTTTTCCATTATATTTCAACCTCTAGAGACAATGTATTTTCAAATCAAGAGAAAAATTATTATTTTTTTTTAGCAAGCATTAGCAATTTATGGAAAAAAAGCACAATACCCATCCTGAAAATATTTCAGTGTGATGATTGTGTTAAATGCCATGACAGGATGTTTAAGCTTCTTTTGTAGCCGAAAAGCTGTATTCTTATACTTCTTCTTACTTACTTTGACTTAATTATTTCTCAATGAGAAAGTTAGCTAAGAAACAGTAAGTTTGCAGGAAAAGCCAGAGGATTTTGTGAAAGCTATAGTTTAAAGGGGATCTGGCTTATTATTGTAGTGTAAAACAAAAGCCCTATTTGAGTTTTGTGTTTATTTGGCTTTGGCTTTTTTTGATTTAATGAGTGCCTTCCTTTGACTGTCATGCAGACATTAATATAAATGAGACATGAAATTAATAGGGACAAAGACCTTAAGCTTATGGCAGTCTCTGTCTGCTAAATCTGGTCTCTGGTGGTTGGCAATGTGGCTTTTTGCATTTCTGCCAGGCAGCAGTACAGCTTTCTCAGGAGGTGTACAAAGAATCAGCACTCCTTTTGTGGAAGAGGTGACTCCAGCACTAGATATGTCTGTTCAGATTCAACAGCTCTGGCTTCACAAGGGGCTGAGGAAGCCCTGGCTCCTAGGATGTCACTGCCAGATTACTAGCTGGGCTGTGAATTAGCAGCTTTTATTCTCTCTTCCACTGGTCTTGAATCCACCTAGTTTTACCACTATGCTTTTGAGTACTCTGCCTTGGGAAAATTCGTGTAGAAAAATGACAGAATTCTGGATTGCCACATGGGAAAAATGATCACAGTAGCCTCTATTTCCAGTCTGGAATACGTTTGTCATATGATCAGTACCTCACGTTATTGGACTATGGATGTTGTTACTCTTTGTTTTTAGGTAGAGCTGGAGAGTGATCTGTGTGGTCACAATCTCAGGTATATATTTTTATACTGCTAAAACTCAGGGTTTAGGTTATCTGAATCATAATCTTAATAGTGCTTTGCCTCCAACTCCTGACAGTAGAGATAGATAATTTGTTACCTGGTCTATCTAGACTGTAAACTCCTTAGGAGAAGGACTTTTTGTACTCCCAATTTGTGCACTGATGTTGACATTCTAACAGTGAACACAAGAAGGCCCAATAAATATTGTCTGATGTTGGGGCCTTATTGTTTTTTTCCAATTTCCATACAACCATTGAATTTATGGTAGATGTTGCTACATCTTCTTGCTACATTTCTTCTTTCAGCAAATCAGTTGTTCAAATATTTATGACAGCTTGTACCATATGATGTTACCAGGAGTCTGAACTTCATTCACAAATTTCTGGACAGTGAGTTTTGCTTAAATGATTACATTCCCTTCATTAAATTAAGAAGTTTATCTTAATAACCGCATTTCTTCATACAAAACTTCGAGATAAACTTAGGAAGAGTAGCACCAATGCATTTTACTGTTCCTCCACTGATTCCACTAGAAAGGAAGGAAGAATATCCTTGCACATTTGTTTCCATTTTAGGATCTAAAATGACTAAGTCAGTATTTCCTCCATGAATCATCTTTCTTTACTATAGATCTTTTTACAGCTAGACTGTCTTAGAAACCATTGTAACAGTAATTAGCAATAATTTCCTTTTCTAACACACCTGCCTAAAATGAGACACCTGCCTAAAATGAGACACCTGCTCTCCATATCCGTTTTTATTCCTCTTCATTAGGCATTTTCCTGCATGTATGTCCCATGCTATTAAAAACCCCTCTTTTTTATCAAAATAATTCACGTTTTAAAATAACACTTAAGTACTGCTCTATTATGTTTGTTGTAATAACTATACATTTTCCTTACAAAAAGCAATGTCTTTTAAAGCACCTTCTTTTTTAAGTGTTTTTTTAACAGTGCAAATAATATATTGAAAATTACTTTTAATAATTTTTTTTCTGATACAAAATCTATTTTTGTTATATTTATAATCTTCTCCTTTTCTCAGGATTCTTGTTCCTTTTTCACTAACCTAGGATTAAAATCCTTAAACCAGGGAATGTGCAAAGGCATTAAAACCACTACAGGTTTCAGAATATTTCACATTGGGTCTAGGATATTGTTAGTGAAAACGTACAGCTCTAACTTTCACACTGCTATTACATCTGAATTAAATACAGAGAAATCACAGAATCACAGAATATGCTGCATTGAGAGGGATCTCCAAGGATCGTGAAGTCCAACTTCTGCCCTGCACAGCACTATCCCCAAGAATCACACCATGTGCCCAAGAGCATTGTCCAAACACTTCTTGAATTCTGTCAGTCTGGTGCTGTGACCACTTCCCAGAGGAGCCTGTCCCAGTGCCCAACCACCCTCTGGGTGAAGAACTTTCTTCTAATATCTAGCCTAAATCTTCCCTGACCCATGTAAAATCCCATGATGTCAAATAGAAGCAGAAGAACATTTTGCAAATGCCTTTTCTGACTGGAGTACCATAGATTCAATTATCTACTCAACAGATTGAAAACAACCTGCATTTCTGCAGAAGAATTAGCTAATTATATACCAAGAATGTGCATATTTGAATCTCATTCAACTCACAATCAGCTGATATTTTAATCACAATTTATATATTTAGTTTATGTAATCTGGGAGTTGAACCAAGAGATGTGGTTAGGGTTTCTTTTGGTTTTGAATTCTTATTGGAAGAAAGATCATTGCTGAATTCTGAGGATAAGGGGGTATATGAATGAAAATATTTTTCCACAATGGAACCTTGTATGAACGAGGAAAAAGTACATTTAGTTGAGATGCTAACAAGAAGATAAAAATTAAATCTCTTAAAATTCTTGGTTTTAAAACTTGATTATATCCATATATTAGATATGGAACCTTGTATATAAGGATACACAGCATCCTATAAGCCCATCTTAAGTCTGTAATCTAGGTTTCTGAAATAAGTTGAAATGGATTTTTCTATGCATATGCCTGCATGTTAATCTATAAACAGTAGAAAACTAAAAGAACTTTTTTATTAAAAGCTCAATTTTTTGGCTCTCCTGATCTCTCCAGTCCTTATCATAACACAATAAGGATATGCGCCATTAATTTAAAAAAAAATAAAAACAAAACATGAAGGAATTATTAAATAGAAATTCAGGCCAAAAAAGGAAAAAATTCAGTTTGAATATAAGAAACGAATAATGTGCATGCAGATGATGACTAATGAAATTGTGGCTGAAAGATTGGTATTTACAGGATGCTGCAAGAGTTCTGTACATGTAAGCATATCAGGATCAAAGTAATTCTGTGTGCTAAAATACATTTGCTTGAGTATCAACATATTTTTATTAGCAAGATCATCAGTATAGACATTGATATATCTCTGCAAACACAAACAAAAACCATTTCTCTGCTAAGATGGCGATTTTAAACAGCAAGTTTTTGCCTAGAAAGAAATACTGTTTGTGTTATGAATCCACCACCAGAGCAAATGGTGTAAAAATAACATGGACTAAATACTGACCTTTTCTAATCCATTTGAAGTTTCCAAACTGGTGCAAGTTAAAAGATATAAGCATAGAAAAAAAAATCCCATATATTTATTTTAAATGCAAGAAGTAATACAGATAATAATTTGGTTGCAAATATGAAGTTTTAGAAATGCCATTATAAAAGATGTTAGAAACAGATATAAAGATATTGCAATTAATATGTTTCTTCCTTCACAATCCTCTAGCCTACAACCCATCGTTCAGTAATTCTCACAGTACAATTTTTTCATGCCACACCCACATCTGAATGCCCCAAAATATTTTCTTTTAGTCACTGTAAAATGTGATCACTGGTACTTCCTCAACATCTCTGCTGCAGGTACAACAGATATTTGAGTTCAGAACGCTCTACTACACGTACAAACATATTGGTAAAATACTTCCTTTTGGGCCTTTCCTACTTTTTCGACCTGGTCCATATCTTCAGGATTATGATTCCATGTACACTTTTTAATCTCACCTTTTTCGTAATTGAATGGTCTCTTGATATTGATTTAGGAGTCACTTAGCTCCCAGCTGAGGAATAGGAAAAATAGACACTAAATTCTTAGAAGTGCTGAGCTATTCATCTCAAATGATCTACCACAGGCTTTTTCTTATCACATTCCCCTCAACCTTTAAAACATGGCTAATGCTCTTTGCTTTATGTCTCCTTTCTAACCAGTAAAATACGTGCTGCTGCTGACTGGAACCAAAAGAGGTCATCTTATCAGTATGCTATTTATGTGCCGATTTGTTGCATTGCTCTTTATTTTAACCATATGCATCATAGAAGAATTGTGGACATTGCACTGCCCTCATTCAGCTCAACAATTATATATCTCACATATGGGCTATGCCCTCTGCTTGTACACATTAGCTCCAACAGTGAAAGATGAGGTGATCCATGGCAAGGTTGTGTCCTCTGCATGGTCTAGAGGTCTCAGTACTGCACAGCTCTGCCAAAGCCCACCAGTATTATCCTGAGAATTATGACTGTGTAATTCCTAAACCAAGAAGTGATGCCAACAGTAAACTGATTCTGTCTCAATATGTTTAAAACGTGTACTAATTAAAGAGAGCACTGCCCTACCACTTCTTCTTTGTTGTATCATAGACAGATTTTGAAAAAAAATCTCACTGACTAATTCTTACTCTATCACTTAAAATGCTTAATATAACAGAATGTAATACTGGGGGGAAAAAAGAACCCCAGAACAGAACAGAACAAAAAAAAAACCACCTTTAAAATCTAAAGAACCCCCCCAAATATTTATTACAATTAAATTGAAAAACCAAACACAGATCCCTGACTACTGAAGGGATTGTTACTTATACTTCTATTTGTCTTGTCCACGTCTTTTAAAAATTCATATAAAAGAAAAATTTCCCTCATTTATGATCTTAGTAGAAATCTGAAAATAATCCTGTTAGTCTACCGCTGTTTATCAACATCTTATCCACAAGAAAAAAAGAATAAACCACGTATTCTAGTTTTTCTGGATCAGACTATATTTGTGGGTAAAAAAAAGATAGAAAGATTTTAGTAGTAAGTAATAAGAACAGAATTGTAGTAATTGCACTGCATCATGGTTGCTCCTTTGTTCAAGATGTGATTTGTACTTGGCAAGTATAGTTTTCTTTTTGAAAATATTTGGATATTATTAGTATTCACTTTTGATGTATTGTACTGTGTTTTTTAGAAGGCTGGGTTTACTAAGGATACATTTTAATTTTTTTTTTAACACCAAAATCTGGCAAGCTAACTCTTCTTAGTGGGAATGAATGTTAGTAACACTGAAATTAGGCTTTTTAGTTATAATACAGAATTCATAATTTGCATCCTTGCAGTGCTTTACACAATCTTTATTCAGACAAACTCTTTTTGATGTCAAAGGGTTTCTTGAGGATTCCTAAATGAGAACTTACAAAGTCAGGGAACTGTATGCAGTTATGATTTCGAATAGTTAAGTTTCAACAGGCTCTTTCAAATATAATTTTTTTCATTAACTGCAATGTGATTTTGACAGACCCATATGGCTGCATATTTGTATAATCTTGATATCCATTGTTGTTTTTCCAACCTGCTGAGGAACACCAGCTTTAACATCTGCACAAACTGAAGGACACCTAGAGATGTTTGATGAATGTGGCCACCACATGGCTTAATTTACAGCACCCCTTCTTCATTCATGGTGACAGGATGTATGTGTTAAGATGCATTATACCTTAGAGCCTTTTACTTCCATGTGCTTATGTAGTTCATGAACAGTCCACAAGTAACTCAAATCTCAGCAAAAACATGATGAAAAAATAATTAATGTAGGTCATCTTTGCTAATTTTGAATTCTCAAAGTATACTTACAATCAGGCTTTCCAGTGTACTTTCCAAAATTCTAGCTGTGAGTCTTTTCACTTCTTTTGAAAATATGTTTTTGCTCTTCTGACTAAAAAGTGTCCATGTAGTATGATCTTTTATGTAATTGGCAATGAATTAGTACTTATCTGAAACTTTTCCCAAAGCTTTCTAAAAGTGGAACAAAATCTCATCTCAAACCTTGACAGTGTGAATTACTCTGCTAGCATTCAAGTATTTTACATCACCAGTTCTATAAAATTGTCATGACTAAAGAAATTAGAAACGAAAAGGAAACCAATTAATACTAAAATTGAGAAATAAGTGATAGAAATACTGAAATGTAGATGGATGGAAAAATGATACTGGTTTAGGCTGTGCCCAGATCACTCCTTGCTTATCTCCAAAATTAAGCTTGTTAACTCATTTTGGACAAGAATATATCTTTTTTCTCCAACTATACTGCCTGCGTAGTTGCTTTGTTTTCTTTTTCATTCCCTGAGAACATGTAGCAGAGGTAATTTTTTAACATCAAGTGCATGCTTCCAATGGGACCAATTTCTAGAAGCTGAAAGGTTTGAGTGGTGATGGGGTGCTCTCACTTTTTGTTTCTTGCCAAGTAGCTAAGAACAATTTTCTGCTCCGAGCCAGACAGTCAAACTTTTCCTAACTCTAAAACTGATTCTGCACTTCTGTGATGTCAGAGAATAGAGGAAGGGAAAATAAATCCTCTTTTCTTTTTTTTTTTTTCATTATATAGTTGTTTAGAAGCAGTATTAGCAGCTTGCCTCTGTTGAAAGAATATTAATAGCCAAGAAAAAAAAATATACTGTTTGCTGTGGCTGCAGAGTGAAGCAAAATTAAAGATCAAATACATTGCCCAAGAGCCAGGCTTTCTTTTCCATGGTTTGAAAGGCTTTATATATCCTAAATTTCCCATGTTAGTCACAAACACTTAAGCTGACACTTTGGGCCCAATTTATTCCTGTGTCACATGAGAAATATTAGTAGTGGAAGTAAAAACTTGCTTGCACTGGAGTTGCTTTATAGCTTTCCAGCCACCACAAAAATTATGTGCACATTTAAAAGTATTACTTTAGAAAGCTTTCCAAGCAGTTTTAAAGGCTTTCACAGAACAGTGGGATGGCTGAGGTTGAAAATGACCTCTGGAAATCATCTACATCAACCGCCCTGCTAAAACAGGTTCACCTAGAGCAGACTGCATAGGGTTATGTTGAAGTAGGTTTTGAATAAGTCTAGAGGAGACTCCACAAGCACTCCAGGTAGCCTCTTCCAGTTCTCTGTAACCTTCAAAGTAAAGAAGCTCTTCCTCATATTCAGATGGAACTTGCTATGTTTCAGTTGGTGCCCATTGCCATTTGTCTTGATGCTGGGTACCACTGACAAGAATTTGGCCCAACCCTCTTGACACCACCTTGTGTTAATTGATGAGGTTCCCCCTCGGGCATCTCCTTTCAAGGCTAAAGAGGTCCAGCACCCTCAGCCTTTCCTCACAAGAGAGATGATTCTCTCCCCTAATCATATCTGTAGCCTTCACTGACCCCACTCCAGCAGTTTCTTGTCTTCTTGAACTGGGGAGCTTCCTTCCACTTTTTTTTCTGTCACTTAATTATGTTTTAAACATTTAGAGATTTCTCCTTCTGTGCTCTTAGATTATTTTCCTTTTAAATCCTAGATTTGTAATTCATTTTTTAAGAGAATATTACAAAAGCTGAGCTAGAAAAATAATGTTTGAAAAGAATGCTAAAAAAGAAGTCATGAGACAGACTAGTAGCCTGAGCAGTACATTCAAATTTCTTTTTCATTTTTCCACCCTCCTAACAACAGTTCTCTGGACTTTTATTTTCTGCTTTAGCGTGACACATAACAGAAGTGCATCATTTCAGCTCTAACAAGAACTCAGACTCTATTTCTGCTCACATGGTAGTGTATGCCAGCAACATCCTGGCTTGCACTAGTTGGAGGGAAGTGAACTCTCCCCTTGACTCAACATGGGCCCGAGGGCAGGGAGTCACAGCTGCCTTCTCTCTGCTAAGCTGCTGGGTTCAGCCCAATGTCCCTGACACTTTTGAGATGCGATTTTATGACTACTTTCTTGGGGCTCAGTGCATGAATATCTATTTTAGTCACTACTTGGACCATGCACTCACCCTGAGAGTGTTTAATGTTACCAGCAACAAAATGAGCTCTGATTAAGAAATTACTTCTGAAAGGAAGGAAAAAATATTAGAAACAGGTGTTCCTGCCCTCATCCTCTGGTGTTTCCTGTCAATTACACATCTTATTCACATACTTGCTAGAAGTCTGTACATAATAAAATCTCAAAGTGCTATGTTATAATTCCTGTTGGAAATCAGAGCCTCTCCAATATTTAATTACTCTAAACCGAAATTATGCAGGAGGTTTGTCCCTTTTTCAATAACTTTTTGGAATGCTTTAAACCATAAATAAAAATTCAATTTCTCCTTTCTTCTTACTCTCAGCAGGATTAAATAATGCTATAAAAGATAAATCAAATCCCAACTTCTTAAGCTTCTTTCGTTGCTTTAGATTTATTTGTAATTTCCAAAATAAATCACATTTGAACTCAAACCTCTCAGCCCCTTAGCCATGATCCTTTTGTCCTTCAATATTGCCTCCATCTAAGTAACATTGGGGGAACAAAATATGGGTTGTAGCTTTGTCACCACAACTTTTATCTAAGTTCTTTACTGGCACCAATGTGTTTGCCTTGTGATGGACCTAAAAATCTTGTCTCTTTTCTTATTAGGAAAAGTCATACTGCTATTTAATTAGATTTTTAAGATTTTGCATGTCGAGGAGTAAAGATCAATTTGGTAGTGGTGGGGAGAAGAAAAAGGATTCAAAACTTGAGAAAGCAAAGGAGAAATTCTAAGGACAGTGAGGATAGTCTAACAACTCCATGTCTTCAACAGAGACAAATGTCACCCTAGGTTACTGTTCAGAAAATATCCAGATGGTTTCGTCTGCCTTTCTTTATGACTTTCTATCAGGTCATCCTCAAATAGATTCACTCCTCTATTTTTAGTTCATTCATTATTCCTCTTCATCTCCCTCTGTGGTGATGAAGGGACAGGTCTGGTGTCAGTGAAAGCAATTTGAAATGAATAGATGTGCTAACTGACCCCTTCACAGCTAGATCACAAAAAAACATTTAGTACTGCTATTTATGGTCTGCACAAAGGATTCAAGCTCTTAAATTACTTCAAAACACAAGTATCATTTGGAGGTTATTGCCACAGCTTGTCCTACACAATTACTTTCTAGGCTAGAAAGCTGTTTACCAGTCACCAAAAACTGGATTTTGGTTTTCAATAATTGCCAATCATAAATAATAACAAGACTTGAAGCTATGATTAACAAGAGGTAAACTTGAGTGTAAGATATTGTCTCAAAAATAACTTAGAAAAACAGTCTAAATCAAATATGTATCATCTATACTTCGATAACCAAATTTAATCTATCAAATGCAATCTAATTTGATTTTTAATAGGTGTAATACAATAAATAGTATATTGCATGACAGATTTAAAAAAAAAATAGGCTATTATATTCAATAATTCTGCTAGGTCTGCCAATCACCTGACTCATCTACAGGTAGAACTAAAAGTTTGCAAAAGTTTCAAATTCAAAGCAGATCTTTTCATCTATTGTCCTCAGGGCACATATTCAGTGAAGTCTTCTTCTATTGTATAGCTTAAAATTTAAATAAAGTTTAGTGTATTTTTACCGCATCTTTCAAATTGTTTATCCAGGTTGCATTTTTTTTTTAATATTTTTCAAATAATTTCATTTTTTCTTTTTATCCTCCCAGAATTTCACAAAGTTCCTTGCACTTTTCTATTTTCTATACTTTTCCTGTAATGGATATTAAAGTGCATGTGTTAGCTCAGATATATATCCTCCATATTAGATGGGTTTTGAAGAAAATGCTCAGATGGAAAGTGAGCTTTGTTCTATCCCATAGATGGGCAGAAAATTCAGTTCTCTTTCATACGGGTTGCAGCCAGATTCCATTGCTACTGAGAAATCACACACAGGTCAGGAGACAAATTTAGAGGTACATATCCCAGTAAAAATCTAAGTATCTGACAGGAGACGCAGACATAATAAACACAAGGAACAAAAAATCAGTGAGACCTATCTTTTAAAAGTTGAATGACAGCTTTCCAAGCAAGTGAAGGTTGGCCAAAAAGGAGCTAAAAGAATGGACAGTAATAAAGAATGAACAGTAGTGCTGTAATTTGACAAGGTGAATGTGACTGGGAGTTTCAGATTACCAAAAACCACAGCAGACAACCTGTAAGATGACACAAAACCAGGAAGGTAGAAAAGGTATATAATACTTCTTACCAAAGTTACATCAGAACCAGGAAATTCTAACGGATTGAAAATTACACTACCTTTTATCTAAATTCAATGGAAGAACACACATAGCCAGAAAGGAATTCCAGCTATTCAATTTGATTATACATGGGCCAAGTCTCTCTTCTCCAGGTTTGTTTGCCTCTCTCACTTGACACAGGAGCCACTCTTACTATTTCATTTTAAAAACTAATATGGCTAAATTGAGATGAGAAGAATCCTATGCACTCTAAGTAACAGCACAAGTAAGGTAATTTGATGTGTACGGAGAGCTTGTAAGAAGTGTCGTGGATATCTAATTCTCTAAGTTTTACTGCTCCAGAACAGCTTGTTCTGTGTCATCAAGAAGACTACAACAATCCTACTGGGGAAAGTGCTTTTCTTTTTGTTTTGTGTGCCCTCCACACTCACAAGACAAAATATACAATCACAGATTCAGAGGATTGTTAAGTATAAAAAAGAGCTCTAAGATCATGGAGTTCCTAAGGGCCACATTTATGTTAGACCACAGCTGAACAGAAAGTTGATTAATCTGTATCAACTTTGTGTTGAAAAGATAATCAGAAAGATCATACTTTAAATTGATAATTTGTGACCATGTGATGTGAGCAGCCATAAAGATGGTCTGATTATGAAGGGAAAACTACTGAACAGAGAAAATTGTCTGATGAAAAACACTGACATAAATTTCAGGCCAGCCAGGGACCGACGAACTTGGGAACCAGGCCTTCAAACAAGAAATATCCTTGAAAAGTGCAGCTGACCTCTTCACAGTACAGCTGGGGTACCTAGAAACTGGGGATGTGCTGAGATACGATTGTTCAAACCCAAGAAAGTGTAATGGCCACTTATCATTGGTAACAGTGAGAGCAGTCTGGAAAAAAAATGAACTGAAACAGGAACCAGAATAAACCATCATCTATTGGCAGTTACAGATGAAAAATCAGAATTAAGTTATCTATTAGCTGCCTGAAGTTGCGATGTTCTACACCCTCATGTGTCTGATATCTAAAGGATTTGAGTTTTATACTAAATAGAGCCTCTCTCTCTAAGCGTATGCTGTGCACCGCATAGTTTGAATTTCATAAATATGAACACTGAGGACAAACTTTCCATGAGACCTTGGACTGTCACTGGGGCTTCCTGGCTGCAGACTCTGTGACACAGAAAATTTGTGAAGTGAGACCTTGTTCTTTTTCTATTTGCCTCCTTCTTGTGCTTGGTTTGTGTTGCAAAAGCATAACTAAAGCTCCAAATCTGGATGCATGAATAGCCTTTAGACCTGTCGCCTTCAGAAGAGCCAGTCAGGTTCGTGAATCGCATGGTTTACTGAATTCAGCATATATGGTTGTTTTGGATTGCTGGTAAATACAGTAACTGCAGGATATACAGCATTAATAATATGACTGCAACCACTAAGTTTAATTTCCTGGGTCAACACTCAGCATAGCCAAAGATGGAAGATTTACCAAAAGGCACTCTTTTTGTGCAAGGGGAGGATGACAAACCTGTTGGTGTCTGCCTATGAATTTCATATTTCTCTGCCTATGAATGTCAAGTTCTCATCACCCACTTAGGTATGAAACATTTTATACCATATTAACCACTATAGTGTGTATGGCTGTGGATGAGTGTGTGGTCAAACCTTCCATTCTGTGTAGTTGCATTGTATGGAAAATTTCTTGGTAGGAGATGTACTTGGTTTGTATAAAACCAATTACAGCCTCTTCCACCTCCTTCCAGGTTTCTCCCTGATGCCACTGCCACACCAACCACAAGACTTTAATTTGGTTTTCATGTTTGCACTGCAAACCCTATCACATGTTGAGCTTTGCATTTTCTTCACTGTTTCAGGTTTCTAACAGCTTGGCTTGGATTTTCCTCCTATCTCTGGGATGGGCGTGTCACCCTTTGAGATCAACTGGCTCCTTCTGAAATCTAATTCACTTGCTACACATCACACATCTCTGCAAGCAATCAATCATATCTGCATTGACAAGTTGCTTCACTAAAGATAAGTTTATAATAGTATATCTGTATAATATATCTGTATATACCTATTTGGTTGCTGATGTTACTGGTTGTTGCTATTATTGATTGCTGCCATACTGTTTGATTGATATTATATTACTGATTTAGGATTGTAATTGTTAATAGCCGATTACCAATAAGCTATACCTATTAATACACACTAAACAAACTATAATCTATTAGATATAATAGATTATATATGTTATCTTTATTAATCACAAATATATTTACTAGTGGTGAATTTATGGTAGTTTACTTGCTAAAAGGAATTTTTGTGGTATTTTTGCTATCCTGTAGTAAAGTAGAGAAATTTAGAAAATAAAGTCTCTGCGCCCTTGTGTGTTACTGAATATTTTGAGCCTGTAGTCATAATGTCCACACACTCTAAGGCCAGGCAACCCTTTAGGTTCTGCCAACATGTCACTTTCTTAGTAATTCTAGAAAGCCAATGAAAAAATGATAACATTTGAAGATGATAGAGTTGCTTTTATGATCATTATGAATCATATGAACTAGGTATATCAGCATAGATAAGAACTGGAGAAACAGATACAAAAAGAAACATGAAGACAGGATTTCTACTACCAACAACACAATACTTGCATTTTAAATTTAAAATGTGTGAAGTTTTTTTCTACAGAAGTATTCATTAAATAGAATGTTCTCAAAAAAGTGGAGAATGATCACCTGCAATTCAAGTTGCCACTTAATTCATGACTTTAAGTAAGATTTCTTTCATCTAGTAAATAGAAAAAAATAAGAGCTGGATAGGATGTTCTCTCTGGGAATCTAAGAATCTGTAAAACAGTAAACATTCTAAGATTAATAATATGAACACCAGTCTCTGCAAAGTCATAATGATGGACCTTAGAACAGAGCATGAGAATACAAACCACAGGATTTCCAGACTCAAGAGAAAGTGATAGAAAAATGTTACTGCAAAAGCCAGTACAATTAGTTGCTCCAGTTTTTTGGGCACTGCTGTCTCGGTGTAAATGAAGTACATGTCTGCAGCAAAGATTGATTTCCACAAATATGAATGAATGACATTACACTACTCTCTCATTAGAATCTAACAGCTGATGACCACTTTCTACAGTTATTGAAAATATTTCACCTTTTACAAGTGAAGATAATCAAGTTTATAACTTTTTCTCTGGTAAGATCTGTCAGCTACAATCTACTATAGTATAAATGGTCCAAGTATCATGACATCAAAGAATTTTAATAATTGTACTTTATACTGTCTTTTAGCAATATTTCAAGGCAACATACAGTTAATAAAAGTCATTCTGGAGTAACTGAATCGAGAGTTTTGTTCAATTTTTAAAATTATTTATGAAAAAATGCATATCAAAACTTGTGTCATATAAAACATTTGTTAGTTTTGCTTGGGAAAAGAACGTATAGAAATTGTGTCACTGAGTTGCTTCACTTTACAAAGAAAGTCTGGAGCCAAGGATGAAAAGAAATGGAGAGAAGGATGTATAGAAGGCCATAATCTGCTAGGTAACAGCAATTGGAATTCAAGCAATTTTTAAAACCATAGACTCAAAACAATTCCTGAATATCAAAGAATACAAGACCTGTCTTTGTACAAGGATTCAGAATTTTGTGCTAATTAAGCTAAAACTGGAATTTTTCATATGTTATTTCTGCACAAAACTACAGTTTCTACACACATATATTTCCAGAGACCTCCTTCTAGCCAGAGACTTCCTTCTACACAGGAGGTAGCTCCTGTGCTGGGACACATCACTGTACAATCTAACTCCTCAAAGAAAAAGTTATGTATAGTCACATTTACTAATCGTAGCTCTCTTATTTAATTTTTTCAACAATGCTGTCCTGCTGTGCATTTTCTCCCTCTTTTCTCATTTAGAAAAACAGCAATAAAAAGAGGGGATTATTGTCCCAGTCATGTACAGTGCAACTGTATCATGAAGCAGTGAACAGAGACCATGTCCAGCTGTGCTTTAAGTGTTACACACACAGGTTTTGCATATGAATATTTGGAGACCCACTTGATGAGTTAATACAAAAAAAAAATCATATAGTGCAGAACTTCTAAAGAGAAAATTATGAGAATATATTATAGAGCATAAAACCAGAAAATAACAACAGGATACAAAACCGGTTATTTGAAAAGCACACAAACAACATCACAAAAATGTAATTAACTGAATACATTGTTTTCATTAAGTTATATTAGATCAGTCCAACTTCTCCTTGATTTCTAAATACAGTATAAATATGAAACCTAAGAAAGATGTAAAGACAGCTGTGATGTTGATTTTGGTTTTTTTTTTTTTGTTCTGAAATGGGAATATGACAAAGGAATTGAGATTATGATACCATCACACAAATAGTGTAGCTGTCTTAGTTTAAGGCATATTAACATAACTAGCAGTTTATGGCTTTATTTTTGACTTGAATCAAGACTGCCTTGTATCCCCATTTATAGAATTACTGACACCTATTCCTGTTTTTCCATCAACCAAGGAAGAATCTCTGTACCAGGTAAACTCTGCTAATTGGAGTAAAAGCCACTTTACCCTTCAAGTAATTATGAGATTTTGAAAGGTATGTTTTAAGCTGTATTTTACATTACTCTCTTCTATTGATCATTATTTTCCTCTCCTTTGAAATTCATTTCTTTGTAGTAATTTATAACATTGTTTTCTTGTCTTTCTTTTCTATAACATTAGAAATGAAAACTCAAAGGATGATGTTATCACACACTGTTATAATGGCAATTGCTTTTGCAACTCCTAAAACTGACAAGGTGTTCTTCAACTTACTTCATGGTGGAAAGTTCAAAGAAGCAGAAAGAACAGTGTGTGGATACTGGATGCAGCTGAATGGATAATGCAAGATTCTGATGCCTAGACCAATGGAGGAAGAGAGAGTGATGCTTCTTTTTCTTCCTATAGATAATTTTCCTATGATTTTGTTTGATCTGTCACTTTTCACTTCATGGTGTTACCAGTTTTCAAAATTAACCTTCCATGCACTTGTAGGGGTGCCACTGATCCACTCAAGAAACAGAAAGCTGGATTCTTTTGCTTTAGCAAGTTAGGCAGAATTTAAATTTAGATATAAGCTATCATTAAAATCTTTGGCTTTAATTCTATGATGCTTATACATAGGAAGGAAAGAGCAACAGCAGGAATATAAACCTTCTGTAAGATGGAACTGTGGTCAGGATTCATGCCTCCTAATTTTAGCTTTCAGAAAAAAAGGAATATTTATTATTGGTCACCAAGGCTATCTTACAAAACCAGTGGAAAAGGAGAGGATTTGTCAAGAGTCCATTTTTGACTTATTAATATCTCTGAAGCCAATGAAAAGGCAGAGGCTCCTCTGCAGTCTAACTTGGATGCTCTGAATCATTTTCTAAAGGAGTCTCTAGCTCATCATGGAGTACAGTGAGATCTGCTGGGTTATTAGTCTCATTACAGAATATCCCCTGGGGCACACCTATAGATCACACTGTCATTTCTCTTACCTTAGTGCTCTGTTTTAAGACAGAATTAATTATCTGCTGGGGTGCCTTTCTCTCAGCTACCTTAGGCTAGACCGTGCCTTTTAGGTGAACTAAACTTGAAAAGATTAGTATCACTCCACACATAAAATATAAAGGTGCTAAAGAGAATCTGAACTTCATTTAAGATGATAATTCAATTTCACCAGAGGATCTACTCTATGATTTTAAATCAGGAGTCCTCTGTATTAACTCTTCAATACATTAAAATATCCTTCATAATTCAGAAGAATTTTTGCAATCATTAGTAGTTATCTCAGCTTCCTCTCCAAAAATTGTTAAACCACAAGGTAAAAGTGAACTATGAAAGTTGTTTATTTTTAGGAGTTCATGTTAAACTCCTGAAACTATATTTGAATAATGTTTTTTGAAGGGTAAGAAGAAAGCACACAGCAGTAAAATATGCTTATTTCATTGTAACAAGATTGGATTAGTTGAGTATGTGAAACACATACTTTTCTGTAAATTTTCTGTAGCTCTCTGATATTTTCTCTCTCATAAGTGAAGCTCTAACTATATTGAAAAGGCAACACCCTAGTTTTGATACAGGTTATACAGGTAATAATATATAAAGGAGTTGAAGTAGCAGGAGTTGCAAAAAGCATGTTTTTCAGCTACATTTAAAGATAAATTTCCTTTTCAGTTGTTTTCAAAGGAAAGCCTACCTGTTCACAACTCTAATTCAGAGCTTTTGGGTGTATAAAATTCCATAAATTGTCTCTTTTAATTGCAGAAAGCATGATATTAGAACAAATGGTCCAAGTGTTTACGAGTTAGAGTTCAATTTGCTTTCTTTATATATTAATCCATCATCTGCAATCATCTGCATTTGCAGATTCCTCTTAAGGCCAAATACATGTGAGCAGCTATTCTTTTATTTTAGAGTTCATGGAAAGCTCAGTCTTACTATGGAGAGGAAACTTACTTGGAGAAGAAACTGTAATAGTGTCCTTCATGTGCACCATCCTTTTCTTATTTATTTTTACTCTGCATGTATTTGTTCACTTTATTGGACAAATACACATTCAAACAGAAAAAACGGAGTTACAAATACAGCATTTGGATCTATCAAGAAGGAAAGTATTCTGCAATTAAGGAGTCTATCAAGTGGTGGTCCTGTGTTAAAAGTTATCCAGAGCTTATAATTATGAATAGTTTAGACCAGATTTCATTAGATTAGATTAAATAATGGCATATGAAATAAATGCTAGTTCTTTGTTTCTTTTCTCCATATCTGCTGCTATTATAGGGCATAATGATGTTATACTATATGTATTTTTAAATTTTATTTAATTTACGTATTAATTTCCTTAAATCCTAAATTATTGCTATTATGATGAGAAGAAAAATTTATTTAAGACTTTAACAAATGTTAATTCTTTAAAACTGATCAGAGAATTTACCTATTGTCCTTTACCAAAACCAAAAGTGCTCCACAATTCAGTGAAACAAAAATATTTTTTAAAATTATTTTTACATTAAATATAGAAATTATGAGATTAAGATTTTCCATCATTTCCGATAATAAATTTTCTTATTTATCATAAACTATAATAAATGTTCTTTTGTATTCACGGAAAAACAATGCAATTCCTACTGTGTCAATGCTGTTGGCTCACGGTCCCCAAAATCTGCATGGTTGCACTAACTTGATTTCATAGCAAAACTGATTACATATCAGTACAAAATTAATTATTGGTTGACACTTGTTACAACTCCTGACAGTGATTTAGTTGAAGTCTGCTAGAAGGATGAAGCTATGTGGTTATGACCATTGGAGAATTGTGGCCAAATATTAGCTAAGATACCATGTCTTGAATTTTACTCTTAAAAATGTTATCTATATAACTCCAACAGTTGGAAAGTAGAAAAAAAACGGTTTTTCTAAGTCTGATAACTCATCCAGAATACAATATTTGTGATTCTCTCAGAAGTAGGTGAGTATTTTTTGGTTTAATAGTACATAGTTAAAGTGACGGTCCTCATTATGCCCTCTTACCAAACTTGGCTCACAGAGTCATCTCTGAGCATGTGAACTGAGACAAAGAGGTGTACTTCAAGAAGTTATAAAACTGCAATTTCAGATCAGCATGGAACGTGTCGTACATCATCAGGCCTTAGATGTGGAGAAAACAGAATTTTTACCCCATCCTAAGGTTCAGCTATTGAAATATTTGAACAGATATTATTTAATACGAGGCCCACATGTTTGTACACTCAGATATCACAGGGACAAGGCTCAAAGAGTGTTTAGGGAGATAATGCAAGTATGGGAACCAATTCAAGGAATATTTAGTGCAGAATTTATGCAAGAAAGTGTCGTGAGATGGATCATGATTTTCTGTATCATCGAGACAGGATGGGAATGCAGTGATATTGAGGGGCAGGTAAGAAAGCCTGGTATGTCAATCCCAGTCTAACTATGTTTGCTCCATCTGACAAGAGTAGAAAGCAGACATCATCTTTCCAAATTAAAAAAAAAAAAAAACAAAAAAACACAACGAATTGTTTTAACCTTTAAGAGTGCAGATTGACAGAAAAGAATATTGTATAGATTGCCCTTTTAGGCTTCTTAAATATGTGAAAGTACCTTTTGAATGGTAGGATTTTGTAGTGAATTTTTCTTTCTGAGATAAAAAAAGGAGAAAGTAGTTAAGGGGTTTTTTTCTTTATAAAGAGAAGATTAAAGGACTACTCAGATAACATCTTCAGTCATTTTTTATCTCTTTTCTTTTTTCCAGAAAGAAAAAATAAGACCATGTTATCTAGACTTTAAATGTAGAACAATCCTTTAAATCTGCATTATTCTGAAGATTATAAAGATTAAAAGTCCATGCAATATTTCCTGAAAACAGACACAGAGAAATGACAAGCAAGTATCTGAATGAGGGACTAAGAATTCTTTCTTTCAAACACTGAAAGAAAAAAGGGAAAAGACACATAGCATTAGCTGTCTTTCTGCCTTTCTCTCCTCAAAGTTGTATGACAGAGGTGAACATGAATTAGAGAGAATGGCCCAAAAAGACTGCAAGTAGGTTTCTTAATACAAAATATGAAAATTTGCAGAGCACAGAATCATCTGCATTTCCAAAGGTGCTCAGTATTGGAAAGATATAAAGAAAAGAGCATATGAAACTTAAAATCCTGCTTAGAAAAATGGATGTGCAATCTCTGCCTTCCAAACACTCACTTTAAAAATCTGCCTTTTCCAGTTTTACTTATGCAATTTAGGATTATTTGAGGTCAACCTTTGCTTTTGTTTCATACCACATGAGTCACATGCTACTGTTGGGTTTTTTCCCAAGGCTATTTCCAAATTTTGCTTTGAAAATTTATTTGCCAGTTCTAGTAAGTGTTTCATTTTTCCAGTATATTTGAACTTCTACTGAAGTACTTTTTCTTGATATTGCACAAGATAGAATGCACAGAACATGTGATAGCACTAAACTGAGCTAAGTTCATGTTCTCTTATATTCAAACTCCACTCAGAAGGAAATTATTTGAGAGCAGTGAAGAAATGATTGTGTATTTTTGAACTAAGATGTGTTTTTTCTAATATATCCATCAGAAATGCCAGGTCATCCTGCTAAAAAACAATACTTCTGTAATATTTGGTCACTTTCCACCAGAAATTAAATTTTGGTAAATTTACCAAAATGGCACCACAATGGAGGGAATGGGTGGAGTTTAAAAAACATAAAATTCTCTGACCAACAAAAAGTACAAAAGTGCAGTACTATTTGCCAGAGTTCTCAAACAGCAAGTTGCTTTTGGTTTCGTTTTTTCAGTCCTTATTCTGGATAAACTGAAATTCAGAACCCCACAATGTGAAGTAATGTTTTGAGAAAGAGCCAGCTGTGGCGTCTTGATGCCTGATTGATTAAGAAAATTAAATATATTGGGTTGCTCTGACTGTGCATCTCCCTATATAATTTAATTGGGCAATTTCTAAGCAAATCAAGAGGTAGAAATCTAAGAGACCAAAGATTTTGACACATTTTGTGAAAATTTCAGGGCAAGTAGAAGATGGAGACCAAAATAAAGAAAAGAAGGTATGAATTTGCCCCACTGAATAATTCCAAGAAGAAAATCAACACATATATTCTCCGAGGTATGAGTAATACAGCCTGACACAGGAACACTAAAAAATAAGACACAGCTAGCCCAGTATTGCACCACGGGACTTATTAAGGAGACCTAAACATAGTGTGTAGGAAATCGGCTGTCACTCATTCTTTATCTCATGGGACTCCTTGGCTTTGATTCATTTTTCTGCTTGAAATTCTGAAAAAAATAATCATTCTACTACACTCAGTAGTGCTTTTTCTAAAAAGACTTCTAGCTTTGATGATTTTGTGTCTGTCAAAATTTTTGGCTGATTTATATGTTTACAAAATCATGACACTACTTAAAATTAAAATAATTTATTTAAGATTTTCGAAATGCCATAGATATGACAGGAGAAGCATGAAGTCAGTTTGTATTACTCTCAGTTAAGAAATGTGATCAAATTTAAGTTTTTTTCCTCTGTGATTTATGTATTGGCTTTCTTAGAACAAGTGTGACAGAATGTTTGTTACCTGTATTTCCCAGATTTAGTATTGGAAAATTTTTATGGAAGAACTTAGAATTTGTATTCTAATGAGTTTTTAATAGATTACACAATAGATTCTAATATATGCATACTATCTTTCCTTTTTTTTTGTGCATTCTGTATATAAAATGTTTTCATTGGGGTATAGAAGGATTTCCACTGAGGCTTTGTCTGTTTGCTATTTTTCTCTGGGGTTGGAGAGATTATTAGCAGAGAGTTAACAACAAAACATTGTTACTTTTGAAATTGCAGCCCTTTATCTCAATGACTAAACTGGAAGCAGAAACAGGGTTTTCTCAGGGAAGATTATCTGGAAGCAGCAGAACACCTGCTGAAAGACTTCAAGTCTTTCAAGTCTGTAAATACTTAGTTGACTGAGAAATCCAGAAATTTACAAAAGGAAAGCCTTCACGGTGATATTTGTAAAAAGAAAAGAGTAGAAGGAAGGACTCTGCAAAGAGCCAAAGATCATGAAAGGACTGAATAAAAGTAATGTAGATGTTTTGAGACTGGATTTTGAGTGGAAACTTTTATTGCTTTTCCAAAAGGCAATGTATTTCTGAGCTTCTCTGTGAGTTATCTTTGGTTGTTTAGATATCTTTTGACTACTCTGGTCTTATCTTTATTTCATTGCTGTCTTGTACCTCAGAGTATTTAAAAAAAGTAATCTTCAGAATCACATTTTGGTGGAGCTCTGGAAGCAGGAGAGAGCTACTTTGCAGCAGACCTGGCATAGGAGGAGATGGCATCAGGATGTAGATGGCTAACGTGGGGAGTCCCATCTGTTTGGAACAGGTGCTTGACAGTGACTCTGTGGACCATGATGGTGCCCATGAACCTGCAGAGGCCTAGTGCTGGTAAGTTTGCACAAGCCAATTTGATCAGGTATGCATTGAGATAGCTGATTCAGTATTATGGTATTACAAATTTCATGGTAAATATATACCATCAGTTTCTCTGTTTCCACTAAAGATTTTCAAAAAAACCTTAATTTTTTGAACAAAAAATGTTGCCTGAATAAAATTAATCTGTCTTTATTATCTGAATACCCGGTAATTATTAGGTTTCTTCCTACTCCTTTAAACATCAGACCTCAATTTATTGTTACAGTTTGTGCAGAAATTTATTCTATCACGTGTTTCTTTTTCTTGCTGTAAGAAATGTGCTTTATGTGTGAGTTCTTCAGTAATGATCCTTATTCCTTTTTCAGATGCAAAATAACTGCAAGTTCTGCTGGAAGGGGCTAAAGTGTTTTGTTGGCATGTTGAGGTTTTTTTTTTTCCAACCTGTATTTAATTCTCTTTAATGAAAATTAAACCTTTGTTTGGTTTTAGAGGAATTTCCAGAACATGTTCCTCTTGGATATATGTAAAAAATACTTACAGAAGCAACACGCAGAAAGATGAGTAACAAAACTTAAATTATGACCATTACCAAAATAATACAAATTCCATGATCAGAGTAGTATCTCTAATTTAACAGCATAGCAGACACTCATTAAAATAGATTTTCTTCTTTTTCCTTTTCAGAAGTGAACAAAACACCACTACAAAGTGCCAAACTGACAGCAGTGGAATTAATTCTGTCTGCCTGGTAGACAAAGCGTAGCAACCAAGCTGGATTTTTAAAAAATTTTACTATGTTTGTCAGGCTTGTCTTTTTCCTCTGCTTTATGCAATGGCTCTTTGTCCATTGACATGAATTGTATCATGTCCATTGACACCAAAGACCTTTAGTTCAACTCTCAAACAGAGGAACTAACTGCATGCTAACTACCATTTGGGTAACATATAAATACGCTAAACTATATGTTTGTCAAAATAAAAAGAAGTAGGTAAAGAAGAATTTCAGATTATTGGCTAAGACAGGTCCTGTTTTTGAATCTTCCACTTACTGCTAGCAATTCTAAGTACTTCAAGGAACATTATTTTAGAATAGTTATTACTAAGAAGTAGGAAGTACAACTCATTAAAAATAACTTGGGTCTTGCAATAGTGGGTAGGGGAATGATTAACTGCATTGACATCAAGGATGAAAAATTTGTGTAAGGGCAAAACTAGCCCATGTGTGAATAGAAAAGGTTTCTAGGATGACAATTATCCTATTCTTTCCATTTTTCAGGGAAGGGGTTGAACTATTTTAGATGTAGGAGTGACTCCCTGGACAGCTCTATACTAGCTAAGGGTGACTGGGGAGGAGGGAGAGAAAAAGGGAAAGGAGTTCACATTTTTTCCCCAGTCTCTGAAAAAAAAAAGCTACATCCTTCAATAATTTTAGAAAGTACATTACAAGAATAAGAATTTTTGTAATTTAAGTTTTATTAAAATATAAATTTTAATTGAATAAAAATGTTAATATCTAAAAAAACTAACCAATTCCAGATAACTTCGATGCAAACACTGTGCCAGCCTTCACAAACACACTAAGAATTTTCCTATTAAATCCACATATGGATGGATTGACATCACCAACTGAGTGGTGTAATTGCTATACCCAAAGAACAGGAAGCCATCCAGAGGGACCTAGACTAGCTCAAGAAGTGGGCCAATGGAAACCTCATGAGGTCCAATAAGGCCATGCACAAGGTCACAAATCCTTTTCTCCTGCATTGCCAGGTTTAACTCCACTCCTAATTTCCAATCCCTCTCTTTATCCCTGCAGGCTATCCTCAATCCCTTCAGCAAGCAAAAAATGAGGAAGGGCACCCTATGGTCTATACTTAGCCGTTTATCTCTGACATTCCCATCTTCTCACACCTTTCCTCAGCTTCAGTATGAGTTCTTCCACTGGATGCAATGCTCCAGGAAAACCTTCCTTAGAGCAGGTTTTCCTTTGGTGGGAGGGAATAACTGCTTTGCTATGGAGCAGCTCCTCACCCACTTTGTCTGACTTGGATGTTTCTTCCGCTGTTTTGCACAACTTTTATTCCTTCCTCCCTTCTCTGTTTGGCGTTCTGCCCTTTCTCATACACAGTATCACAGAGGAGCTGTCACTGTGGCCGAGAGGCTCTGCTGTACCCTGTGTGTGATGGCTGGAGCCCTGCATGGGCAGCCCCAGCCTCTCCTCACAGAGACCACCCTGCAGCCCCTGGCCAGCACCTCACCATGCACTTCCAGGGCAAAGAGATACACAGGCTCCTTGAGAAGCTGCAGAGAGCCTTGTCTCAGAATTCTGGGAGAATAAGAAGCCAAATCTTCTTGATTCCTTTAAATACATATGAATACAAGAAACTTGTTTTGAACTAGATTTGCTGCATTTATTTGCAGATAAGTTCCACTATTGCCATGAAGAACAGAAAATTAGTTCATTGCTGTATCGTGTAATAACACTTGATGCAGCCTTTGAAATCAGACAATGGAAAGGTAGTGGTGTTCATTGAGAAATTTTTTCTCAATATGTAATGAAAACAGATTTTTTGCAAGCATGCCTGTCAGATTTTTATAAAATCGTATGTGTAACAGAGTTAACAATTTTTTCTTTCAGAGAGGGAAACGGAACAAAATACAGAAGATGGATATCAACTGGTATCTCTTTTTTAAATGCCATGCTGAGCAGTGGCTTGAAAAATGAGGCACTTAAGGTTTGCTTATGAACAATTAGCTGTGAGATCATGAACGGCTCAGATGAGCAAAAAAGTAAATTAGGTAGATGTATAGAGGATACAAGAAAAATATTAGATTTTTGAACCAAGGAAGGATTATAATTATATATTAAATTATCCTGAAAAATCAGACTATGTGGATACTCCTATATGATTAATCTAACATGCTAAATAGCTGAAATCTACCAACAGTTTACAGAAGGACACATGAAAGATGTGGGGATGGTTTTAAGAACTTCCTTTCAGGGAAGTTCTTGGTTCCTCTAGGGTGCTGAGACATCAGCCTTAGTTCATGCAGCTCTGTGAAGGCATGTGGCTGTACCAAACACCAATGTCATTTGAATGTATACTTGCCACTGTAATAATACATTATTCCTTGAGTTCTTCTTACAGCACTGGCTCTCTTGGGCTCTCAAATTGTGACATCTTTGTGGTGTGAGTTTGTTCAGAGGATTGCATACAGTGTCTGCTCTTCCCATATAATCTATTGGGATCATTGCACATACAACTTAAAATAGCTGTGTGAATGAACACAGTGACCTGTAGTATTTGAGTTGCAGTCTCATATATCATTAAGAATTTTCATTCATCTACTGGGAAAAAAATTATATCAAATGATACAGATCTTTTTTTCAACAAAAATATATACTCCAAAATAATGGAAGTAAACTGGAAAATAATTGACTTCTACTTAAATTCTATTAGCTCTGCATAACCTAGGAAAAAATCATGTGGAAAATGTAGCAAAATATAATTTCTCATCAGCACAATTCCAAGATTGGTTTTCTAATTCAATAACAATATCATTACAAGCCAAACTGACTTATGCAGCTAAAAAATGAGCTCAATGAAGGACTCTTTCCCTCCCTCCTTGTGTTACAAAGGCACAGACGGTCTTTAGGATGAGCTTAAAAGGAACAGATGAAAAGTTTTTGTAGGATGAGCTTAAAAGGAACAGATGAAAAGTTTTTGTTGGGTGACAAGTAATACTTCATTCCAAAATTTACTGGTCTGAAAAAATAAGAAACAAAATAAATTTTAACAACTCTCATAATGCAAATCTAGAGTTGAAGCACTATCGTTTTTGTTACTTACTTTCTTTGCCTTAGGCGAGCAATGTAACCACAATTAACTACCTTATTAAAAAGAAAAAACAATTTAAACATACAGGCAATAAACAAAATTATTTCATTACAATGCTGTTCTTATGTCCAAACAGTGGCAAGGCTGAAGATTTCAAGCAGGTATACACACACACACATAGAGCTTATATATATTCTACATATACATTCATACATACCTGTCTGCATACATATATAGACATGTCTATATCCACAGAGCCCCCACATGAGCACAGGGTGCACCAACACCCTCCTTCCTTCTCTGGCTGGACAGGATGGAGGTCCAGTGATGAGAAATATATACCCATATGTACAATGTAGACCCCTCTACCAGCTGCATTTACTTGGCCTGCCCAGTGTTGAGATCTGGTTATTAAAATATTTGGTGATACCTCTGCCTGAATTGAGGTGCAAACAAGACTATATGCCAAAGTCAATAGTATGAATTTTATTTAACAGTAAATGTGAAAGAGAGAGAGAGAGAGTGTGTGTGTGAAAGACATAGACAAGAGGGGAGGGGAGATAAAGGTAGTGACAGAGACAGGTTAAGTAGAAAATATCCCCACTCTGGATCCTAACTGTACCCTATTGATCCCCTCCATCAGGTCTTCTTGGTGGTGAGGGTCCCCCCCTCCCCCCAAAAACAGAGTCCAATGAATTAATTTACATTTGGGCAAGGTGGGAATGGCCAGGAGCCTCCCCTGGGGTGGGGGCAGTTTTACAGAGTCTCTTGTAACAGACTCTGGATCTGTTGCATCTCTTTGCATCATGTGCAGTCCTCTTGTGCAAGGCCTCAGGAATGAGTCTGGGGAGCATTTCAGGAGGTCTTTGATGGTTATGACACCTCCTCAGCTGCTCTTCACATTAATAGCCTGGAATGTGGCCTTGCCAGGGTAGGGGTCTTTACAGCTGAGTCAGTTTGTGTAAGGGAGGATAGGTGTTCACTCCCTCTGACCAGAGGTTATGGCATGCACCCAAAACTCTCCTTCCCTAGGTTGTGGGGGAGTGTATGTAAACGTGGCCTCAGCAGATGTGCCTGTGGGCTATGGCCTCCTCCACCCTGAACGCAGCCAGGATGATTTTCAGGACAGCTGCTGGGTTTGGCTTTTTGTGGATGTATTCTTCCTCAGCCTTGTTTCCTTCTCCCTTGACCTGAGATGGTTGAATAATAATATCACTTTTATCTCAAGTTCCCTTAAGTAGCTTGATTCATAAACCAAAGTTTCAGTCAGGAGGCATCTTCAGGGAGGGGTGGGCTTTGGTGTTTGCAGCTCCTTTATACAGTTTTGCCATAATGGATAAAAGTCCTTCATAACAATATTTGGGCCATGAACCATAACATTTCAATCTCTGACAACCTGCAGCTGGCCTTGGGTTCCAACCTTTCCAGTTTTCAGCACCTGGACATACATGCCCTGAGTCATTGCCCCACTCCAGTTGCTGGTCACAGAAATACAATTGGCCTGAATTAATTTGTTAGTGGAATATCAGTCTTACATCAAGACTAGTGAACGCTGCAGGCAACCTTAAACAATTTACATGTAGAAGAATGTAAGTGAAAGGTAGATTATTTTCACTAAAGGTTACACACATTATGACTTTTAAAACTTAATTACAATGGTAAACACCAATTGCAAATCAGAAAACAACCTCTGTTTTGCTGCCATCAGCCCCAAGTTCCCTGTATCAATACTCAGAATTGCTCGTCTGTGCACGGCACAACCATTTACCTCGCACCTGAACCTTATCAATGTTAGATCCCCATACTAGGGGTTCTTGCCTCAAGTTTCTTGAGGGAATTGACCTGTGGAACATTCTCTGAGTTCAAGTAGTAAACATGGATGAAATAACAACCAAAATAAAAATAATTTTTTTCAATAAAAGTATGTGTATATGGTGTCAGCCTTTCAGAGATGTCTGTGGCTAGGTCATCTTCCCAAAAAACTCTCTATGATAAAAGGATTAAACATTATTTCTTTTTTGCAATACCATAAGAAAAGAAATTAATTTAAAATTCACTGAGTCAGAGGTAGTATGAGTTGGTAAACATATAGTCTGGATTTTCTCAAAGGGAAAATTAGTCATGGACACAAATTTCTACCTAATCTGGTTTGTGGACTTTATCCAGTGACTCATTAACATAAATCAAAACAATCCTAAGGCTGGGAGTTAAAAGGTGGCTTTCAGCTGTTCTAAAAGTCTCTATTATATCCAGTTATTAGTTCTCTGAATAAAAGAATATCTCCAATTGACTTTGCAGGAATGTTGTGAGACATGAGCCCACACACATTTAAGAAAATTTTTAATCCTGCTATCCATTTTTCTAAATTTTTGATTGCACCATACTCTAGCAGTCTATGTTTTAGTGTTTACAGCAGTTGCTGACTGGCTTTCCACATGTTGTACAGCACTAAGCCTGACCAGTCACTTCTCACCTCTGTAAAGAAAGATATGAGTGTCCACAACTGTATGACTCTCTTAAATTTCCTGTCCACTGTGCATGACTACCCAGGACTTTGTGATTAACAATCTAACACATATTTCTGCCTACTGTTTCTTATTTTGAATGTAAGAATATTTTTATATTGCACTGCTGATGAATTGCTAAAATTTTGTCTTTCAGCATTAACATTTAAGGATTATTAGTCTTGTCATAACAGTGTTAATATTTTCATTTACAGTTAACATTTTCAGAGGTGCACTGATTTCATCATGTATGTGTAAGATGCTGGCACCCCATTTTGAAACAATGTTTTGCTACAAACTCTCACTGTAGAGTAATTTTAAGGAAAATAATGAACATTTTTAGCATAAAGCTCTCATTTCTGAAATAGCTGTCCTTAAATTAATATTTTAGTTTTTTCTTAAATTCTCTTTCCCATTTCCTAGTGTTATCAGGGAGGTAATTTGCATCATATTCTACATGTATCTGTCCTGGCCACAAGTTTATTTCTTGGCAGTAAAGATGAAATAGAAACTATATGTAATGACTTTGCAGTTTTTAACAGTGGCATGAAAGGCAAAAGTGTGGCACCTGTCTATTGAAAGCAAAAAGTAGAAGGAACTGTGAATTTATAAATATAAATTCACAGCTGAACTTCTGCTCCTAGAAAAAATTCTTGTGTAAGTTATCAAGCAATTCAGTAAATTCCTACAAAGAACAAGGTGATGAGTAAGAGCATACATGGATCTGCCGAAATCAGGAAGTGTTAAACCCATCTTACTTGTTTTTGTGACAGAGTAACACACATTGGGAATCCTGGAAGAAGAGTGGATGTCAAATATCTTGATGTTAGCAAGGCTTTTGACATTGTTTCACATGACATTTCATAAACAAATTTAGGAATTCTTGTTTTCAGAAAGAATGGATGCAAACTGGTAGGAAAGACAAGGATTATAAAGTACATTCAGGCAGGGATTATCAAAGAGAATGGCAGGTTACTACAACAATCTGCTCTAATTTTAAGCACTATTTAAAAATATATGAGATTTAGATAAAAGAATTTAAGAAGAGGGGCTGGCATGTTGCAGAGTAATAGTAAGATAAGTGCTAGAGAATAGGATGGAATATGAAATATTTTCCAAAAAATGATATATGGTCTTAGAAAGATTGGATGCTGTTCAAATAAGGACAAGCACAAGATCACTTAAAAATAATAAAGAACAGATCTGACTATTCTAGTAGATAAGATTGTGAAAATGTAAATGAGAAGAGATATCACAGACAGCATCCAGGAAAGGCATTTTCACATGAGGGAAGTGTAAAGCAAGTGGAAAGCACTAGTGATGTATGCAGTACTGGCCACTCATGTTTTGAAAATATTTACTCATACTGAAGTAGATTGGACACAATAATGCTTCTAGAAACATGTGGGGGAACGGTTGACTATTTGGAAGAAGAAAAATGTGTTTCTCTCTTTTACCTGCAAAACAAAGGGTAAGAAAAGATACAACTGAGGTGATAAATCATTTTCCTACAGCTTACATTATATACATAAACTTCAGGGTAAAAAAAAAAAAAAAGGATAAAGGATGATGTTGACACAAGAAAGTGATGAACTTAATCTGCCCATAAATTAAATTAGGTTGTAAATTATAACAGTTCTAACCATCAGAGGAGTGACATTTAGGGGGGAGAGGGGAGGATGGAGAGAGAATTCAAACCTAATAAGCTGATTAAGTTCTATTTTGAAGCTAGTTAAAAGAATTGTGATGAAACAATTGCCTGCTATAACAGCTGGGACTGGTCTTCATGCTTCAGGAGAACCCTTCCTGTTCCAAATCTATCTTACATCTAAATTTAAAGTAAGTATACACAGTAGCTGTTAATCTTCTTTTAGCAGTATGCACCTATATGCCCTTGGTAGTAAAAGTCTGTGTTCTTTGCTACTCCCTAACACAATTCTGTGAGAGCAGTCTGGAATCAGTCCTCTGACATGCCACAGACTGCAGGGGACAGCATCCTTTGGCATCTCACCGCTGTCCATCCCTGCACTGACTTCAGCAGCACGGAGTAGCAGCTCTGGTCCTCTGTGCACTCCATCCTATAACAATCCCTGCATTCATTGCTTGCATGAGTTGTCAGATCTGATGACAGCACTCCTGATTGTTCCCTGTGCATGCTCCCTGGACATGGGTTAAATAGGAAGTCAGATAGGAATCTGCTAGGTCTACCTCGGAAAGGCTTGTTCAGTACCGACTGCTTCAGTCGAATATTTCTCACATAATGTTTTGGTTCCTGTTGCAGCTAACTGGGTCCAGCTCCTTTCTGCTGTGCTGTGAGCCAAAGGTGCCTCAGTGTGCCCTCCTGGGCAGAGACTGCACACCATGCAGGTCTGTGCTACTGCAGCTAGACTGTTTTTGGTGAGCAGCATACACAGATTAAAAGTGAGGAAGTGAAGGGTGTCATAGAGAAAGCTGCTTATTGGTAGTGTGACCTGATCTTCTCAGTTAACATCTGTGCTGTGGAATTGGCTGAACATTTGAGAGGGTTGGAACAAGCTGCCATTGCAATTAAGGAAGAGTTCCTTCAGCTGTCCCTTCAGGTCAGAAATTTACAGTCAAGTGTTTTTTTACTCTTGTTTCAATTTTGAGGAGAGTGACATGCAAAAAGTATTTTTTATTTTCAATTCAAGAGGCATTAGAAAGTTCTGAGAGATATAACACTTTTGAAATTTGAGAACTTTCTGAATATTAATGAATAATTAGTTTCTCAAATAATATACATTTTTAATGGGCATCGATTGTTAAGTTGCTACAATCATGAAAATATTAACTGTGTTTTTTATATTGAAATGCAAAACTTCTGACTAGATACATAACTTGCAAATGTAGAACTCAAAAATATATTCTTAAGAATATAAGTAAACAAAGCGCAAATACATTGGGCATAGCCAAAACATGTTCAATATAGGCTGTCTTTAAAAACAAAGACATTGAAATAAAAAAGAATATTAAAAAAAATATTCCTGAAGTCTTTTGGAGGAATTTAAACTAATGTAACTCGAAGTGGAGGACACTATTTGTCGCTTCTGAGACTACAGTTAGAAATTATTCATTCTTACATTCTATACCTCGAGCATTTCAAAGTTTAAATTGCAGATTTATCACTATTTCTTGCAAAGTTATTCCCAGTAATGAAAAAAAATACACACACACCCACCAGTAGTTGTATACATATTTCAAGGTATAAATGGAAAGCATAAAGAACCTTTAAAAAACCCTGTTGTTCTGAACTTATATTTCTGAGGTTCTAGAACTAGGAACTTTTTTTCCCATACCAAGCCTCTGCCATATTGACAGAAAATAGAAGTCTCCAAGAGTACTTGCCATTAGACTGACATCATATATACTCAAATAAGGAATTAAAATAATCATTTGGAGTACAAGAATCCTCAAGGAGAATACATCCATTTGTGCATGAAGAGAGAAAGAGAAAAGTATATCTTAAAACTGTCAGTAATGACAAACTGAGTGTTGCAATATTCAAGCCTGTAAAGGATCTGATTAATATGCAATTTAATTTTCCATGTTTAGATTTACCATCTATAGATGCACTGAACGATGCCAACACCTCTGAGGACTGGTTGGTAACTGGAAACGGCTCCCCAGGAAAGTGGTCATGGAAAAAAGCCTGCCAGAGTTTAAGGAACAACTGGTTGATGCTTTTAGTTTTTAGCTTTAGGTAGTCTTGAGAAGAGCAGGGTGTTGGACCTGATTATCCTTATGAGTCCCTTACAATTTGAAATATTTTAAGATCCTATGATTCAATAGTGAATTTTCATGTTTTCCAGAGCAGGAAGAGAAATTATTTTTTAATCTTTGCTGAAAAAAAAAATGTTTTCTCATTTCTCAATATATCCTCTAGTGCTAACAAAAATAAAGTAAAGGAAAATATATAGCTTGAAACATCTGAGAACACTAGTGGTATTCATATGGCATAAACACAGTGTAAATAATACCAAAAATCCTGTTAAAACCACAGATAACTAAGCTCCTGTTATTGTCCTGTTTAATTAGTATACACTTTTTGTAAAGAGTTAATAGAAAATATAGAAGAACTGATTATTTTCACAGATATGCTGGGGTAAGTAAAGAATTTTTCTGTTATATACAGCTTGTAAAATAGGTTTGAGAGGAAAGTCCAAAATAATGTAACAGAATAAGGTGTAAATGTGAGACTGCACATCTTGAACACACAGTATATTTTCACAGACAGGTGTTTTTTAAAAAAGTTCTTTGAAAAATTATTTTATTCATAGAATGTTTATGCTCTTTAGACTTTTCTTGTTGGAATCCATGCCTGTTGAAGCAAATGATAAATCTCCATTCATTCAATCATGCACTAAGAGATTTTGCAAATCCTACTCAGAGCACTCTGTTCTCAGGAGATACTTTGAGAAGCGGCCTAATCTGGCAGCCTGTCAGAGGGAAGGTACTGCAGCTTTGTGCTTCTAAGACCAGCTTCCCAATAGGCACACATACATGTCCCCACACACGTCCCCAGAACATGCATGCATGTATGCACCTCTGTGCACATGCAGATCAAAACAGACGGAAACCACAGCACTCAGGAAATCATAACCAGCACAGAAAGGACTCATCCTGTTTCCCTTCCTGGCTAATCACAGTGAAAACCTGTTAGTGGAAAATGGGCACGTACAACTGAGAGACCTCCAGAATCTGGGCTCAGGCAGTCAGGCTGCCCAGTAGCTGTCCTGGATCCCAGCCTTCCCAGCTGCTGGCACCTGAACACAGAAGCCTCTGAGACCACAGCCCCACTCCAGCTGCTGGTACTCTAGCCTGCATGCAAAGACATGCTGACACACTCCCACACACAGATTGCTCCAGTAACCATCCTTGCACACTCAGCTTGTTCATTAGCTGGCCCTAGACCCCTGACCCAGCTGCCTCACACATAGACATATGAAAGCCATGCTGTACTACCTGGTTCAAAGCTATGAACCCACCCTGGTGCTAAACTATGGCCACCTCAGACTCTGTGGTTTCTCCAGTGGCTGGCATGGACCCTACTCTCCCTGAGGTAGCCAACTTTCACACTCCCTGGTTTCCCCAGGCTCTGGGGCCACTCTGATGAAGTGCTGCTGAACCTCTTCTACTTATTGGCTGGTCCATCTTGATGTACACCAGTGATTACACACTGATGTATGATTACATACCTGAACACAATTAACCTCTTTTGAGATCTCTCCAGTTGCTCCCACCCCAGACACGTAGGTCCAGAGATTCCTGCTGCTGCACTCAAATCCCCAAACACTCATGCACATGGGACAGAGATCCTTGCTCTTGGGAAAATAGTTAGAAATGGAGTGTAATGAGAGGACAAGACAAATTCTTTGAAATTGTCCTTGCCTTTGGTTGCAGAAGGCTTTTCCTAACACCTAGTAATGCCTCCCATATTTCTAAAAGCTGTTATCACCTCCCACTGATTGAAGGAAGGATTGGGTTGGTGGGCTGAGGCTCCCCTGTGACCCTCGAGGGGAGGAGCCACTTCAAGGTCTCCCTTTGCTCTGATGAGGCTGTTGAAGTTTCCCCAGCTGTCATTGCTCCTCTGGGCTCCTTTGTGCTCATGTGCCTTCAATCACATAAACTGATCATTACATACCCACCTCTGATACATACCCTTCAGTCTTCAGCACAAAGGAATTCTTAGAGATTCAACAACAATAAATATTTCTCTTCAGAAAATCAATTTTTGAAAGAAATTTAAAGTTCAGGGAGGAAACTACAATTTATAAGACAGATTGAAAATTTGTATTACATCAGGAGCTACAAGCGAAACTCATGCCAGTAATTGAAAAGAAGGACATAGAGTGCTAAAATGTATTTCTAGGTAAGCAGGTAAAAATATTTAAGGTATTCAAACTGTGAATAATGCAAACAATCTGAAGAAGGCAAGGGAGACTGTAAAAACAAAGAAGATGTAAAAAAAATGCGGAAGGAAAGTAATGGAAAAGGACAAAAATCTGTGTGTTTGGGGGGTATTTCTAATAAATCCATTAAATCAAAGAATAAAAAAACACACAAGAAAAGTTAAAATTATTACAGGATTTATTCACATTGTACTAGAATCTGATAAGAGAATTAAAAAAAACTTTGATGTGGAAGATACTAAGGAATATAGCCAAATATAGATACATCAAAACTCACTGTTTGCTTATGTTAAGGCTCAACAGGATAACAAAAATAAGGATAAAACTGCAGAGAAGCAAGATTGATAGACCCCAGCCAACAATTATTGAGGAATTCCCATAAGTGAGATTTCTTCATAAGTAGATGTGGTAATATACCTACAGATAATTGGAAGTAAAGTCTTTTGGGATGGATTCATTAGTCTGGTGCCTGTAAGGAGTAAGCACGTGATACTAAATATGACCAAACTTCATCTGAAGACTTTGTAAATTGTAAATAGCAGCCATTGGCCAATCCTGACGACATCATTATGGGAGTTTTCCAATGCAGAAGAGATTTAAATCCCTTCTTCCTCAGTGTCTGTGATAAAGGTCAATGTCACTAAGCACAAGTGTGCCCCAAGGCAGAGTGGAGTGGTGTGAGCCACTTCCTGTGCTGAACCTGGGCTGTGGCAGGCTGCAGGCAAAGATGACTTGGCCAAGAGATGTGGAGTCAATAAGGGGAATTCAGGGCTGATGGCAACTTGTGGCAAGCAGTGAGATACCCAGCTGTGATTTATTACCTGAATCAAACCAAAACTCCTACAAATCCTACTTTAAAATAAATTGTTTCAGAAATTAAGCATACTATTTAGAAAGGTGTTGCAACTGTGTAGGCTTCTTTGTGCTCTTCTTTGTCTCTTTTTTTGTATAGTTTACACTTTTTTCTCTAAGTTTTGTGTATATCACTAGGTGATATTCACTCAAGGCTGAGATTACTTTTCCTGCAACTGACAATGAGCTGCTAGTGTACTCTGTAACAGAGACAGTTCAGCTGATAGAGCTGCAGGAATGGGTATGACAGATGAGAAGTTTAGAAACCAGCCTGGTATAGTTCCATTACTTTCACCGTGAAAGCAGACTAGTAAAAAGCTACAAAAGAGATTACCATGAAGAAAAATAAGGAGCAGAAAATGAAGGGGAAAAGGGACAACAAGCTTACAGGATGAAATTTTTCCAAAGTTATTCCACAGCATTTTACAATTTTTTAATGCAGTGATGAGTGTGCTTTGGACTATATCAGGAAAATTTGCAACTATAGTAATTGTAGACTATAGAAAGCCTCCCAGAATATTTGTCATAAAGGACAGATAGGACCTGCGTGCTTGACTTCAACTGCATTGAAGGTCAATACAGGAAATAAATAATATGGAAGGAATTGTTTGATTTTGCAGAAGATTGAGTTGCTCTAATAATCTGTTTTTTCACTACATAAACCTAATATTTTCACAAGGTGGATACACCTTATGTATGATAACACAAACATTTAACATTCTCTTTATCATCTCTAAAATCCCAACTTTATTCCCTTCTCAATTTCTGAAAGGTAAAATTGTTCCTCAGTAATGGAGGAAAGAGAATTTCATTTTGTACAAACGGAACATTTAGTCAAAGGTTCAAAACTGCTTAAAATCAATAGAGCCCTGTCCACAGACATTTAACATGTGAAAATGAAAAAGAAACAATGAAATTACTTGTACTTAGTGCAGTAGAGACTGTGGAAGAAAAGTGACCTAAAAATATATTTAACAAAATCATAGAGATTAAAGGATAGCTATAAGGGAGTTTCAAGTGATGAGTATGCTCACTTAAATAAATTTTAAAAACAAATATGAAACGACATTAATTAAAATTACTGTAGTATTAATTCTGAAATTGCCACACTAGAAAAATCTTTATACTGCCATTGATACCACTACTCTAGCTGAAATTCCAGTGACATGCTCTTCATTAATGCTCTTCAGATGACTTTAATATTTCTGCAGCTTCAGACCGAAATTTAGCATTTAAGTTGAGGACATTTAAATAGCTCTACTTAGTTATTTGTCATTTTCATTTGGTAATTTGCAAAACATTTCATTTTTGAGATTTCAAGCACTTTTATGGCATCTTAATTCTGAAAAGTAAAATTTGGTAGACAGACTGAAAAACTTCAGTTGCTCTGCTTAATTGTATTACTTTTCTAAACTGTGCAGCTGCATAAGAGGCTTTCAAAAGAGTTCTTGAGCATACAGTTGAAGCTGCTTAGCATAACATTTGTCCATTGTATCTTTGGAGTATCATTGCTGTGCTTAAACACTAATAGGCAGAATATGTATTTGCACAACTCCTGGGGGTTTGGGATTTTTTGCCAGTCTAAAATGGTTACACAACACTGGAACATTTTCATAGGTTCTTCTAAGGTAAATGTTGGAGCTGTTGTTCAAACTCTGCCCTTATTAACTTGAAGCATGGTAGAAACATTGCAGTATTCTGTACAGTGACCTGATTACTACAGCGTAGGCAGAAGACTGAGGGGAAATTGTAGTGGAAAGTGATAATTTCTACTAGTTATTTAAGTGTACAATAGACATTACTAGCTCTAGATATGGTAGGAAAAAAGAAAAGTTCTTTTTGTCAACTTGATTCAAGAGCAAACACAAAACAATTCAAGTGCTTTCCATAATATACAAATTTTTATTTTAAGCAGCTTTGCACAACTCTGTGCTGAGTGTTGTGTTTGAGAGGGTATTATGAACATCAATGTGGACTGGTT
This sequence comes from Acridotheres tristis, assembly GCA_037013685.1. Lineage (NCBI taxonomy): Eukaryota > Metazoa > Chordata > Aves > Passeriformes > Sturnidae > Acridotheres > Acridotheres tristis. Next base: position 22,780,906 of record CM072885.1, on the reverse strand, counting down.
GTTTTATTGTGTAGCTTCTGATAGGACACAGGGTCGATTTTTATTTAAGAGTTTACAACTGATTTTGTGGAGTTCACCTACTAAAGAATGCAAACCTCGGTCAGATACCATGATTCTGAGCAAGTCCTAAACATTGTCTAGCAGTAAATTAAAATGAGGTGAAAATAAGGGAGAAGCGTAAGGCCTCATCAGGATTGAAACACTTTTTAAATAAACAGGGTATATGAAGAAGCTTTAAACAGTAAATTTTTTTCTCTGCAATTGAAAGTTACCAACATAAGGGTTAATAATAAGAAGTTATCTTTGTGTCTGACAGTAAGTGGTTCTGAAATACTGGATCGAAAAGGCATTTTTATTCTCAGGAGACCTTCCTTAGTATCCTGTATCCTATCTGGGCTATGCAGTAAATCTTTCTTGCTTGGTGCTTCATTCTTCAATGTGCTGGTGTGCTGAGATGTCCCTCTAAGGCACGAGCTCTCTCTGTGCAGCATGTGTTCTTTACTGCAGAGTGACACAGATTCAATGGGAGTGTTGAAAAAGCAGCAGTTTTGATAGACTGCATTTTCTCAAAAAATAAGATGCCAGTTTGAATACCTGCTTTTTCAGCAGATAAGCTATGGGATCTGTGTTTCTAATAATATTTCTATTAAAAGGTGATGTTATATCTTCCTTATATTGGGATCTCTTCTGTTTTTTGCAGGTTCTCAGGAACCTGTAAAACAGGAACCTTTCTTCTTAGGAAGATTAATGGACAAAGGACTTCAAGAGGATAGAGGCACCCAGACCTTTACTGATAAACTCCTATGTATTTCTAATGGGGAATTTCTAGGCAGCTATTCACTAGTGATTGATATTCTGCAACACGATCCAGAGACACCCAATTCCACAAATGCACTAAACAGAGGAAGCTTTGGTACTGAACCTCCTCAGTATTTCATTCTCTGCTTTCCTCAGAAGCCCTTTGGCCATGTTGCACAAGTATTTATGAAGCTTTGTATACGGCTACTTCCTCTTGGAAGGATTTGGAGTTAGGCTCAGCAACATTTATAGAACACAGGTCACAGAAAGGCTTGTGTTGGAAGATACCTTAAAGATCATCTACTTCCAGCCCTCCTTCTGTGGGCACATACACATTCCACCACATCAAATGATGCTCAGAGCCCCATCCAACCTGGCCTTGAACACTTCCAGAAATGGGGCAGGCACGTGTTCCAGTGTATCACTACCTTCACAGTAAATAATTTATTCCTAATGTCTAATCCAAAACTACTCTCTTTCAATTTATAGGCATTGCCCCTTGTTCTGTCACTCCATGCTCTTGTAAATGGACTCTATGCCTCTTGTAAGCTCCCTTCAGTTTTGTCACCCTGAAGCCTTTCTTCTCCAGGATGAACAATCCCAATTCTCCCAATCTTTCTTCCTAGGAGAGGTGCTCCATCCTTTTAATCATCTTAGTGGCCCTCCTCTGGACTTAGTCTTAAAATTTGTATTCTGAACTTCCCATAAATTAATAGTTATGAACCTCAGAAATCCAGAGACTTTTCATTTTTGTTACAAAAGAAATTTGTAATGTTGTAATTAATTTTTGTAATTCCATCTCACCTTTTAGTTCTGCACAAAAGTTTATGCCACTGGCTGCCATTTGTTGTCTCCATTTACATTGAACCTTATACTGTTTTATGACTTCTTCATACCAGCAAGAGTTTTGTAACAAACCTACACCAAAGCATAATTCAACATGTTCTGAAAAGTTGTTCAGCTATAGGGACTACACACTGTTTTGTTATTATCATGCAAACCAACTGTCTATGAATATTCTCAACTATTAAATCTAATAGGAAGAGTAGAGGTCTATAACTACATTAATTTTCTTCACTGAAATTTTAAAAGTGTCTACTGAACTACCAGGTCAGGAGCATTTAAGGATTTTGAGACATTTAGAGGCACTTATTTATTTATTATCATTAGAAAAAGTAAGAAATGTGAAAAGTCAGATAATCTGAAAAGAAAGAATCTATTTTTCTTCGCTTTCTAGAGAGGTATGGAAGCACAAGCCAAAAAGAAAAAAAACCCAAACCAAAACAAAATAAAAACAAAAATATACCCTAACAACAACCAAACACGTATGTAGTGATAATACATTTTGGAAGAATTCTCAGATTTGAAAATAACATCCCCAAATCTTTTGAGTAATCAAAGACCTGTCATGATGACTTTAAAAGACATAGACAAAAATAACTACCTATGAGTAATGCACCAGTTGTTTTGAGAGGCCCTGAATATAAAAGTTCCATTTTAAGAGTTGATGTGCAAATTTAAAGGAGCTTCAATAAACATTTGAGCATCCTCCATCCGTCTAGCAATTACCTTCCTCTAGCATTATGAGATCTGAATAAGGCTGGTACTGCTGCAAAATCATATCAGCTCTTATTTCACTATCAGGGCTGCAACATTCTGCCACTATGCACTGGTTCAATTAGATTCCCACTGCATATAATAAAAGACACACTGAGAGGCATGAGGAAAATGAAGTGTAGGGACCAAAGCCCTACAATAAGCAGGGCTTAGTTTACCACTTAATATTTAGAATTAGATTTAGCTAATGAGGGAGTGTTATGTGTGATGAAATCTGAATGAAGAAGCAATCAGACATATTTAAAATAGAAAGTCGCAAAGTTAGGGTTTGCAGGAGCAAAATCCTACAGAAAACAGACTTTTGTTCCCCTATCAAACAAAAATGAAGCAAACCTCACTGTGTTTCAGCCACACTTCTGAGCCAGGCAATAAACATTCTGTGAATGAACATTCTTTATGTTTTTCCATTTTGAGGAAAAGATTTCTACGTCTTTTTAATGCTGTATATGAGAAAAGTGTGAATTCCAGATGAAAGGCAGAAATGCATGGTGCCGGTGGTTCCCTGTATCTCTATTCACTCATAGTACATTAAATTGACACTGGACAAGAAAATTCTGCCAAAATTAGTCAATGAAACATTAAAATGCTACTTATTTCAGTAGGTAATGGTCTATGGCATCCTCCTATGGAGTTACTTTTAACACTACTCTGAAGCATTTCACTGAAGCAACACAACTCAGCTCTTTTGCAGCTAGATTTTTCCCATTAGATTTTGAATAAATACAGCAGTTTAAAATTTTATGGATTCACTCTTTTTGTTTTCTCATATGCTTTCTACTCCATCTTCCCTCTCACTGCACCTTTTTCTGATCCATCCCCTTCTGACTCTTAAAGTCTGTTACTCAGTAATCAGTTACTGACTGGGCACTTACTTTTGTGGTTGGTTCCAGCCACTTTCAGTGAATGCACCACAGGACACAGCTGAGCCCATCTGTCAGGTTGGTGGCACCTCTGTGAAAACATATTTAGGAAAGGAGAAAGAACACCAATTAAAATATCAGTGCAACCAGAGCTGCAGGAGGTGATCCACAGTGGAACTGATAATGCCTCAAGAGGGGCCATAGCCCGTGGAAAAATCCCAAAGGAACTACATTCTCTGGAGGACCCATGCCAGTGCAGTGGAAACTAAGCTGTGTGAGCTTTTGACTGCAAGCCAGCAACAGATCACCAAGTAAATTTTGCATTTATGAATACTGATTTGCTTTCTTCTCTGGTTTAATTATCTTCTTTATTAGAGTCGGTATGAAGCATTCTCATTCTTTAAAAAAACATCCATGTCTGCTATAACAAAAAGGTTAAAAACAAATAAAGATACTCATGCTTTCCTCAACTTTGCTTTCTTCTTCACAGTTAACTTATGAGTTCAATTTTGAACTGCTTAAACTCCCTATTCAGCTCTATCACTGTCACTGGGCAAGTAAATCCCACCCCACAAAAAGCGAAAGACAAAAGAAGATAAATTGGGGAATTAACATAATTTGAGTTGTGTTGTGGGGAAAAGAAATTACAATTTTAAACAAAAAATATGTACATGGACTACCAAATAAAGGCACCATAATAATGTAGGACTAGTGGGATGATTATGACTACAAAAGTGTTAGGTTGATGGATGCATGTTTCACTTTAGAATTGTTTCAGGAATGCTCAAAGCAAAGGAATAGGTTCAAGTGTTTCTTGTTTATTTTTCTGCCCAATAAGAAATTTCAGCTATAATAGTAATGAAAAGCATATTTTTAAATGGGTGAAACAATCACAATATAAAATATAACTTCTGACTTCTAGTCATTTTCACTGCATACCTTGAAAATGGAAGCATTTTTCTTACTTAAATAAAGCGAGGCTCTTCATATAATTTAAAATAGCAAGGGAATGCTATGATATTCTGGAGATGTTTCTATATTTTTCTCTCTTTGCAAAGTCAATCATTCTGCTCCTAATATATATATATAAAAAACAATCTGAGTCAGAGAGATTCAATTTATAGTAACTCTCTCAGTGTTACTCTTTTCTCACAATCAGAACAGCCCTTCACTGTTCCTGTGAAGTTCAATATTTATTAGAGAACTGTGGGAATGAAAAAGGCCAAATGTCCTGTAAAAATGTATTTATGCCGATAAAAGAATATTAGATTAGTATTTCTGAACTTAAACTCTGGCAGCTTGGTGCTTAATGAGAAAACTGTGCTCAAAGATTTTCTCTCATTCACCACTCAGGCTTTGAAGAAAGTTTTCTGGGTTAGTTCCAAAATAGGACTTGAAATGGGACTTGGTGAGATTTAACAATGAAGTCTAAAGCATCAGCTGAAAGGCCCTGGTTGGGAGCAGCTGTATAACCTCCACAGAGTTTGTATGTTTTCTTAGGGGTTCCTCTTGACACAGAAGCGAGAGAATCCTTCCAGAAGGGAGTCATAACACTTTCAACTGATTGTCACCACTAAACTATCTCTGAAGAAAATTGCCTTTTCATTGACTCTGTCAGAAATCTACCCAGGTCAGGTCCAGCAAATTTAGATTAGCTACTGTGTCTAGATGTGACTTTGTGCATGTCCTGAACTCTCTGCATTACCACAGTTCAGCTTTACTTCAAATATAAATTTATTTTATCCACTATCCCTAAAATCTGATGTTTATAGCTGGAATAATAGAATCATAGAATCATTTAGGTTGGAAGGCACGTCTTGAGGTCATCTAGCCCAAACCTCTTCTCAAGAGGGCTCATTTGGAGCAAGTTGACCATGTCCAATCAGGTTTTTAATATCTTCTTGAAGGGAGACTTCACAACCTCCAATATATATCCAGTTTGTTTAAGTAGTCCCTGATGTCCTTTTTCACTGAGGCTAAGGAAGTCTTTGCTACAGACTTTCCCTGTGATCTTGGGTGCTTTTTGTTCCTGAATGAAGTTCTTGCTGGTAAAGACAGAGGCAGAAAAGCCTTTGAGTAGCTCTGCATGTTCCATGTTATCTGTCACCAAATTCCATGCCCCATTCAGTAGAGGGGTGCCGTTTTCCCTTTTGCTATTTATGTACTTGTAGAATATTTTCTTGTTGGCTTTGCTAGATTCAGCTCCAGGAAAGCCAGCTCTTGGCTTCCCAAGTCCTATCCCTACAATACTGGAGAGCGACTGTCAACTCCTTTAGAGTCAACTGCCCCTGGTTTCAACTCTGATAAACCTTTTCATGCAAGTTCTGTTAAAAGCCCCTTGCTCATCCATGCAGCCCATATGCTGTCTTAATTTCGTACTTGTCTGTATGACTCTTTTTTAAGTTTGGAGGAAGCGATCCTTGAATATTGACCAGCTCTCCTGAACCTCTCTTCTCTCTCAGAGTCTATCCAATGGGATTCTCCATCAGGTCCCTGAAGAGACCAAAGTCTTCTCTCCAAAATGCCAGGATTGCAGTCCTGCCTTTTGCTGCACTACTCCCTCCTTTTTGGATATGGAACTGCACTGCAATCAAGGCTGTCTCTGACTTTCATATGCTAACCAATGGTTTCTTCCTTGTTTGTAAGTATCAGGTCCAGAAGAGATCCCTTACTTGTTGGCTCCTCAATTACATGTGGCAGGAATAAGAATAGGCAATAACATTTTGACCAATTTTACACTGTTCTTTTCTAGAAAATAGCAATATCTTGTACCAAATAACCTATTGCTTTGAACACCAAGTCTCAGCACCCAGATTCAATTCTCTTTTTAATCTCAGGGTTTTCTATTCAATCTAACCAGTTATGTACCAAACTTCTAAATTATTTTTAAAACAATGATATTGTCATGATATATTTTCTTTCTTTTTAAAGAGTAAATTTTATTCCAGTTTTGGAAAGATTAGCTGGAAGCTGCTATCCCACTGAAAGCAGTACTCTCAGGAGAGGGCCTGTCAAGGAATATTTATAGACTTACACTCTAATTTATACCTATTTATGTCTTTAATTAGGCTATGAATTTGCCTATTGAACATTTTTCTTCCCATATATCAACTCTGGACCTAATACAATAATGTCTTAAACAGACAGTCAGCAAATTAAATGTCATTAACTAACTAACATTAACTAACTTTCCACTATTGCGGAAAGTAAAGCAAAGATAAAATTTATTTTACAAAAATAATAACATTAAAAATTAGATCCATAGGATTTTTTTTTCAAATAATAAGATAAAAAAGCCTTAACACATTTGGAAAGAGACTAGAGCTTATCATTTATCTGTATCTGAACCAGTCACCAAACAATTGCTTAACATACAACAGAGAGGTACATCAATTTTTAAGGTGTGATTCATCTGACCTAATTTGGGAATCTACATTAAGCGGTGGTGAGCTGCATTCTAGAAATACTTGTTTCTCTCCTTTGGCTATAAAGGGAATATACACTTCAGTCTCAGGCATAGACGGATGTGTATTGCAGATGCTTACATCAGATCAGATGAATCCCGTGCTAGATGTACGAATGAGGTACATTCAGCAAGTCAAGCAACTCCTAAAATAACTAGAGAATGTAAACTACATCCTTGTGCTGCTATGATCTAAAGAAGGCTGGTAAGTGCTGAGTAGAAGCTCAGAGCTTCTACTGTGTAATGGTGGCATAAACAGATAAAGGAAATATAAAAATAGGAGTTACTGCTTAGGTCTCCATGGAAGATGGAGATAAACAATGGCACTTCTTTTCTCAGAGTGTCCTGTCTGTCTATGTAGGAAGAACAGAAGTGATACAAAGAAAACCTCTTATATGATCTGGTAAATCGAGTTTCCCTGAAGAGTCTGAATAAAAGTTTAAAATGACCACTCTTAAGCAGCCATAATAAATAGTTAAATAAAAGTTATTATACCACCACTTGATCACACTCTTTGCTATTAACAGGAAAAACCCAGGAACATGCAAAATAATTTATGTATTCTTATTTTTCCTGCCAGCCCTTTCCATACCAGATACATATACTCCATGGGAATTTTCAAACTATGTAAATGACAAAGATGGAAAGAACAGAATACATTACCCTTGGTTATTTTAAGAATACTGAACTTAAATACGGCCTTAAAATTGCCACACTCCTAGTCATCTCTTTTTTATTATTTTCCTTTTTCAGGCCTTTTAATATCCAAGCACTTCATTATTTAAGTATTTGTTATCCTTCCCTGTCATTCCTACAGCACTTGGCAGGCTGTAAACCTGTATGACTTCATAGACAAGGCAGCTTTGCGATGATAGCAGGAGTCCACTCCAATTTTTCACTGCATCTATAACATTTTCACAAACTTTTCTAGAATGCATAATAATAGGGTAAGAAGACTTGTATTTCAATTATTTCAATGAAATATTATTTCCTAATGAAAGGAGGATTTGCTGTTTCCTTTCTGTTTTTTGGGGTTTTTTTGGCAGGGAAGGATGGTGTGCTTGTTAGGTTTTGGTGTTCCCTTTTTTTCTTTTCCCTGAGAAGAAGTCAATGCCATTTTGAGTGACATATATATTGCTGTTATACGGGAACCTAATCTGGAACACTGAGTACCCCAACTGGAGTGTAAGAAATTTTTATAGTGACCAATGAGTGCTTGAGAAGTAGTCTCAAATGACAGTTCAGAATTCCTACTACTACAAACCGTAGCAAGTCATAGAAAATCTTCAGTTAAATAATCAGTGTCTTTAGCACACTTTCTGCACCTCTGTTACTAAACTCTATCTTTCAAACATGTAGAAAAAATGCCAAAAGTCACAGCTGGCATAATTCTACCAAACTAGCTAATTTGCAATAAGAATAACATTTTTAGTGGGAGCAATAAACAATATCATGTAGAAAAACTCTATTAGAGACAAAAATACAAATGTTTTTCAAAGGCTATGTTTTAAAGCCAGGACCAGAACTTCTTTCCATTACAGGGTTATACCAAGTTTTGGGTTTTTTTTTTCACTCTGTATTTAACAGCATACCAAGCTGCTTACCTATAACTTTAGTAAATGAATCATGGACACTGCATGAGTACATGAAAAAAACTAAGTCTGTACCTTCAGTCATCTAAACACTTAGTAAAATATATTGCAATTTCTGTTAAGACTAGTATTACTGCTTAAATACTAGTAATTTGTAGTTTTTTAGGGTATTTTTTTCTTATAAATAATTAAAGTTTTTAATCATGCTATCTCATAGTTTTCTTTATTAGAAATGCAATGATAGCAGATCATGTGTTCAGAATACTTTGAGATTTGACTGAGAATAGAATCACCAGTTTGTTTCATACTAAAATTTAAATTTACATTAAATACTTGCTGCAATATTTCTAAAGAATTTCTAAAGAATCAAGTTTTCATTGTGAGTTGGTGGCTTGTTGGTTTTCCCCCCCACCCAAATACTCAAGTTATGGAAATTCCTAAACTTTTTTTCAAGGAACAACAGAGTTTAGAGGTCTAACATTACCTTCTCATTTCTTCATATTTCACCCTTTAAGTAGTGTAGTTCCATACACATATATTCTACACGTGTAAGGTATACACCATAAAAAGATCTTGGGAACATATAGAGTTAAATGTATGCACTCATAGTAAAGTTCTACAGCAGGGGTGAGTGGAAGGAGAATGACTTGTTAAGGTCCTTTATTTATACTGGGCATGGATGTAAGGATTCCTGGGACAGCCCCTGTGCACTTACACTTAGGCTTTGTGGAATGTGAGGTACCTTCCTCTGTGAAATTCACACACACACACTGACAAGATAATTTTATAGTTTGTGCATTGATAATGAGCTGATTCCGAAAAACTGATGATCTGTGGTTTCAGGATTTTAAAAATATCTTTTTTATTGCTGTTTTCCAAGGAAGACTGTAATGGCATGTGAATATTGCTTAGAAAAAAGTGGAAGCTATATTTGTGAATAAAAGGTAATAAATTCTGTCATAAATTATCTGTGTAAAGGATATAAGTAGGATCCTTCTTGCGAGAGACTAGTAAACATGAGCACGATATTCTAGATCTTGAACCATTCTGTGTGTACAGCAACTGTGGGTACACCTAGCAGTGGGATAACACATCCCTTAAGGAAAAAGCAAGGAGCTTCAGCAGGAGCATTTAGCTGAGGATAAAAGGCCCCATGGGCTGCTCTACAGTCTCCTACTGCTTTCATGTGAATGCAAAGTCACACTGTAATTATGGCTAGAAATTTAAGTTCCAGAACATTTTCACGTTTTGTTAAATTTTTGCCACGTTGTAAGCACTCAAACAGATTTCATCTTCATAAATATTAAAAATAAACTGAAGTAATTTCATTTATTAATTCTTGATCCCAAAAGTCTAATCATAATTGGTTGCAATACAAGTGTAAATTTATCAAGAGTTCATCTCAGCTAAAAAAGAAAGGGAGAAGGAAAAATAAAAGCCTTTTTGCAGAGAAAGCTTGCATGACAATGCAGAGAATAAATATTCTTTCCTTTGTAATTCAAAGAATGAACATCCATTAGAGGGAACATTTTGGTTCAAAATAACATCCAAACCAGAAAAGAAAAACAGATTTATTCAGGATGAAGACTATATCAAAGTTGAAAACAATAAATCAAAAGTGGTAAATGTACCAACAAAATGCATAAAAGACAAAATCTGTAACTATGCAAATTGGAGATTTGTATTATAAATGCTGCAAAGCAAAAGGAAAAATTTGAATCATAGAAGAAAATTTCTACTGCAGAAGAAACCAGTTCCCTGTTAGATGATGTCTGTGCACCTACCAGTAAAGGAACTCGAAAGAGAGGGGAAAAGTGATTTCTGGTTTCTTGGCAGAGACAAGTATTTGCCTTACAGGCAAGCATCAAAATACAGACATGCCCACCAATTGAAGGTATGAGTTGTTCTTACTGTATAACATCATTGAGAAAGGACTTCAACAGAGGGTCTGCCAGAGCTTCGGTTTGTGGGCAGATTGAGCCTGCCAAATGCCTTTTTTGAGAGGGACTGAGTTTGCTCAGCTGGGGATCTGTTAATGAGATTAGCCTTACAGATTGCTCTCAATAGTCAAGGAAAAATGTGATCTAGTGATCATGAAAGACTTAGTAAAGTTTGATTGACTCAGGAAGTTACTAAAGGTGCCAATTAGAAAGTCAGATTGGAAGAAAAATTCTTGACTTTGCACCTGTAGCAGGGAAGATATAGGCAAGGACTTCCCCAGGAGAAACAAGTTTTCTCATTGAGAGTGATTGCTTTGCTCTTTCATTGCAACTTTAGAGACTGCTGCAGTGGTCTCCTGAATTATGGAGCATGTCTAACTGTTCCTTAAAATCCTGCCCATCTTGAGACCTATTGCTGCCCCCTGAGCATCTAAATTCTTCACTGGAGCCTAAAGTTATGGAGCATTAAGCATGACATTTTGTATTTTACCTTATTTTCACACAAATGGTTTTCCTGAATGGATATTCATTGTATGCAGTTATATATATTTTCACGCTTGCCTAAAATTATCCTTATGTACAAGAATTTGTGTTTTGGGTTGTGTCTTGTGCCCTAGAGGAAACAGCAAAACATGAAATCCCAATTTGCATACAAGTCCAACGTCTGCCTTTTTTTTTCAAGTCACTCACCTAAAATGCAATGTTGTTATCTTGCATTTTGATCCCCAACCTATAGTTCTCAGATGTATTTTAGTCTTTAAGTACCTAATTGAAAATGTACTGAATAAACTAAGTATTATTAAACTAATATAGCTATACCTATCTGTACCTATTCAATTCATTAATATAGTGAACATTAATGCCTTCTACACCCTTACAAACAAATGGGAGTTCTGAATGCTCAGGCATATATTAAACAATAGTGTTCTTTGCACATACTGTGTTCCTGGAACTGTTCTTATTAAGGTAAATGAAACACTACTCCTCTTCCAATATTTTTGAAGATATAATGATAATATTTCTGATAGCGTATTTTAAAAAAAAGGACATTTCAATAAAGAAATTAATTAATTAATATATGCTGCTTATGGAGGTTTTCCTGGCCTTTATACTGCATTTATTTCCCCACTACATAAGGCCTGAATTTGGAAAGAAAAGGAAAATAATAAATAAGATTTTAAATTCCTAGATACACATGCTAGATCTGACAGTATAATTAATTTGTGTCCCTAGAATTTACTCTCATCAATCTATGACACACACTGTCACACATCTCTTAGAGTAACCATGCAATCTGAACTATCTCCTGCATTATCTCCTCTCACAAAACAATGGCAAATGGACTTCAAGTTAGGACTGTGGGGAGAAAAATCTGAAATCTCTGTACCTTGACTCCTATCCATAGCAACATTTGTTGCTTACTCATATACAGAACCATGCATCGAAAGGTCAAGCATAATATTAAAACTTAAAAACGGCCGTGAATCTCTCTGACATTTCTAGTGTTCAACTCAACTTTCCCTGGAAAGTTGAAAAAGAAAGGCTGTGACATTAGAACTGGAATTTCAGGTACTGCCAGTAACCTGAGCTAGTCAACCAAATGTACTGTAGAAAAACCTCTCAGAAAAGTTCTCTCGCCTGTGACTTTATCCTTTTGTCTTCACCTGTACATATACACATCTTATCAAGAATTAGTCCCTCTTTTCCTGCTTTCAGGTATTTAAACCTCACTCTCAACTCTACAGCTCCAAATGAGAAATCACTCAGTCCCCTGATACTACTCCCCTTTTTAGCTCTTTCTTCTCCTTTCATTTCATCACTTTGACAGCTCAAAGACTTTTGAATGACTGATATATACTGGAGGAAGGATAGGACTTCCACAACTAAAGTACTGTTCTTTTTCTTATCCAAGTTTTTGAAATTAGAAAAGAAAAAAAAGAAAATCTTTTCATCACTAAAAGAGCCAGAATTTTAAAGCTAAAAAATATTATCAAAAATGGAAATACCTCTTTCAAATTGTGTTAAATCCCTTCCTGGATTTAAAAATGCCCTCATATTTGTGACAACAATATGAGGCAGTTTTGATTGAGACATCCTTTGATGGCTAGAGATGAATTAGGTGAACTTCACTTATCTAATTTTGTGTCTTTAGCTGACTGCCTATGTTAGGAGTCTGTTCACCTTAGGCTTCTCTCTATCATTAGTGCAAAAAGATATTAATTTCCAAAAAGTGAGTCAGCTTGTGTGAGATATGAATAATTCTGTCAAGATGTCTGTAACTCTCCATAGGAGAAACTCTCAGTACCAGAGTTCTAAATTAATTGTCTCTGTTAAGTACCTAAGAGAAGGTGGGATGAACTCAGGTCATTGGTTTAAGAACTTTGGCAAAAAAGAGGGAAGATTACATCCCACTTTCAGCACATCTAGGCCTTGAGATTAAATTCTCACACCTGTAACATATATATGCAGAGTTATATAAATATATATATGTATATTTCTATAGCTTCAAGCGAAATGGACCAAAATACTGCCACTTTTGTCCTGCTGCTACATCCAACAACAGCAGCAATACACAAGGAAATCACAAAAAATTTGCAATGCAAAAATGTATGTCGATACTGTGAATAAACAAAGATGATACAGAGCTGGTTGAAAATATAGGTGTGCATATCTGGAGAAGTCCTGCCTCACATGTAAAATTGCCTGCTTTTTTAAAAGGAAGCTGCTTAATTATAAGAGTCATACCTAAAAGAGCTTTTAAAAATAATTTATCAATATGAAATTTATTATTTCAGGCAACAGTAACAATACCCTAAGTCATTGGGGACTGAATTAAATAGAACCAAAACAACCAGCCAGCCTGGGAGTGTTGCAAATAATCATGTGCAGTCAAGTTCTCCCGAGGAATTTGACTTGTCTCAGAGAGCAACTTGTCTGCTGAGCTTCTGCTTCACATTCTTCAGAGAATGTGGAATTCTTCTGGCTACTGATGCAATTAATTAGCAGTATAGTTAAAGATAAAAATTTCAATCTCCCACACATTTGGTTCAAGATATCTGTTCCTTGAAACAACCTTCATCCTACTTTCACTAGGTATTGTATTTCACTACTTTAAGGCATTGGATTTGTTCAACTGCGTTTGTCTAAAACTGAAAAGGGTAAAATCATTGAATTCAGTTCACCAGTAGTGGCTTTTAGCACAAAAATAAATTAAGACCTTTAGAGGTATAGTATTATATTTGAAATGAATGGTGGCATGCAAGTCCCTGAAAATTTTGTCTATCAGACAAACAAGGGAAATATATCTTATAAAGATTAATGAATTGTTAATGAATTTTCCACTGCAATGACTTGTGTCCACTATATAATTCTAGAAATTAAGCATCATTTACAGGATTAGCTTTCATATAGCTGTAATTGGAAGTCTTCCATGAAGACATTTGCAATATGTGTTGAAATTTTGATTCACTATTAAGCATAAAATAATCTTTTTCCCAATTCAAATGAAGAGCACTACAGTTTATTAAGAAATAAAAGACAGCTTAAGATTTTTTCATGTTTTAGGTATGGCACTAAGCTTGAATTGAATGGTTGGTTGGAGCATTAAGTCTTTTTTCAATAAAATTCAGCATTTTCTCTATGAGCCTTAATGTTTAATTGCTATTAATTTATCTAGTTACTAATATTTGGAAAAGTCCTGAGAAGAATATGAAAATTGAAACACCCATAGGCATATAATGCACAAACCAGCATGTTTTCCTATGAGACACATCCTGCTCTTTGAGTTGTGGCACTGGCAATGTAAGACAAGATGTTAATTTAATTTCTGGATGGTTGTCACAGAATATCAGACTGCAGAAAATCTGCTATAGATTGAAATAGAGCCAAAAGAAAGGAGAAGCTAAGTTATCCATACATCTTTGACTGTTGCTTAATCACAGTGTCTGTTAAATCTGAGGTTTATTACTGGGGAGTCCTCTTGTTCTTGAGGTTTTTATGCAGTTGTAAAATGTAGATATTTGCTCGAGTTATACACTGTGTAAACCATTTTCTAACAATTGCCTAGAGAGAAACAACCTCAAATACCCACACCTCTTTATTATTATTCATTTTCTTAATCTATTTTTAAATTTGTCATTCAAGCTACATGAACAGCATTCTGTGTCATCTGCATCTACTCAGGACATGTTTCAGCATCAAAGTTGCTAGGTTTTCAGAAAGTATACTAAGTTGAATTCTGTATTCTGCTTCTTTGTTTTTGGTGTGAAAAGAATTTTTATCTTATTAATAAAGAAACCATATTTTTCTATGTCCTCATCAGTCCTGTTGATATGTGTATATATATATATATGTATATATAGTCAAATAAGAGAATGAGCATTTGTCATTAGAAAACTGGTACTACCTTACTGAGACCTGCTTGTTACAGAACTTGAAGTAAATCAATCAAACTGTTGATTTCTACATAATACAGAAATAGGGTTGGAATACTTGAGAAAGAGGGAAAATAAAATCCCAAAGGAACACCGAATTTTTTTTAGAGAGTATATAGTATATAGATTGTTCTTTGATTACATTTCGATGTTGATACCCTCCAATATACAGAACTTCAGTGTTCGAGTTAACATTGCTTGTGGACTCACCAGTACAAATCTTGAAACATCTATCGTTTTCAGTCTATGCCAGTCATGCAAATACCACAAAGTCAATATTATAATATCTAAGATTTTAGATGATGTCATTTGCATTTGAAAAATTGTAGTTAATCCTATTTAGTTATGACATTACAACTGTCACTTCATATTCTAGATATGAAACAGATTTCTTTATTATACTCACATTAGCAATATCTTAGAATACCATCACAGATTTTTTTTTAAAGCAGAATAAAGCTGCTGATTTTTTTGAATGATGGGGGCTTCTTTGAGCACACATATCCAGATCTGTACTTACTTTTAGACATTTATACTGCAGTTGTAGATATGGGTGGGCAAATAAGTGCAATCACTGGTGCCCCAAAACCTGAATGACTAGACTAATCACTGACATTTTAGTAATTTCTGCAAATTTTCAGTCTTTGGATAGCCAGGATATTTCCATGCCAGCTTCCTCTGTGATCTGCAACAGCTCAAAATATAACATAAGGGCCATTTATTTTGTGTTGGTTAAGAATATCTGTTTGTGCTTGATATTTGATCTAATCATAACCTTGAATCACATGATTGTCTTCAGAATGATGCCACGGAAATGAGTCAATTAATATAAATTACTAGGGTCAAGTAGGTGTTCTAGAATATTAAATGAGAAAGTGAGTGAGATGCATACAGGAAAAAGTATTTGAGTTTGGTGCCTGGTAATTTGTCACAGTATTGCACTATTTGGGGTTCTATTACTTTCAAAGTTCTCTCATCTCATTTGAACAAGAGCAAATTCTAGGATGATTTTTTTTGAGAGAATCTAGTTCCTTTAGCTGGCATGTTTTCAGAGGCTTAAACTCCTGCATCAGTCTGACACAAGTGAAGAGGATGTCAGTTTTACTTTGTTTTGTGGCTGTGAAATGTGTGTGGCTTTGTCCTGTAAAAGCTTTGCTTTGAAGATTTGGTGGTTCAGTCCATGAGATAGGAAAAAGGAGGGTCTATCAGCTCTCTATGAAACTATGTTTCTATATTGATTTTTATATCAACATTGATAGCTATATAGAAAGTCTATTCTACATATTCTTCAAGTCAGCCAAGTTATAATTTTGGCATTATCCTGCAGAAAAGCCTGGGTCAGTCTGGCCATTACTGTTATATCTGCAGATAGTAAGCCCAGGTCTATGTCATTAGGGAACTCCTCCAAGATCTCTAAAATATTCAGATTTGTGTGGGATAGTGGTAAATAAATAGACTTTTATCAGTAAGTCTCTGGAAGAACACTCCAACTAAAACTCATCTCAGACCATTAATCAAGAGGAATACATCCAACTAATTTCTTTTCCTCTCATGCAGGCTCTGGTCCTTTGAAGTAATTAAACATCCATGCTCTCATGGGATTTAATGTGCTCTCTCTTGGAATTTTGACACCTTGAACTGATTTTGCCAGAGAAAATGACCCACCTTGCTATAGTGAATAGACTCATGGAAAGTGAGCTCCTTAGCCAAACACTAACAGCTATAAGAGGTTTAAACATCAAAAAAAGAGATTGGATGCATTTAAGTATCAATTCTGGTATTCATGCTGATTTGTTACAAGTCATATTCCAATATTTGTGAAGTGTACTTTAAATAGAAGTACACTGGGTCACTGAACTTTCTGAATCGTTAGAATTTCTTAAGTTAAAAAATCTAGAAGCAATCAGGATAGCAAAGTATCTTGAAACTTCATTGTGAGTCTATGAAAATTATTTTCTATATTCCAAGGAAAATTTTACCCAGTTTCTTGGAAATTAAATTGTAAAGGTTAAGCCTTTTTCAACTTGTAAAATTCAATATGGAGGATTATTCCATTAAAATTTCAAGATTTTTTGGTCAGCCAATCACTAATTCACACAGCTAAGAAAAATTTACATATTTTGCAGATTATGTTTTTTCGCTCCAGATAATGGCTTAGTATCCACAGTGGCTTTATGTACTGAAAAGAATGCTAACTGTCACTACTCATTCTATTTCTATGGGCTTCAGAACATTTCTGCTCATTAAAGTATCATATTATTAAATCATGGTGATAAAGTCTAAGAAAAGAAAGTTCCATTTAGCTTGGAAAACTGGTTCTTAGCTGTGTTTAAACATACGTCACAAAACACTTTGCTTAATTCTGAGTTTCACATAAAGTCATAACTTTTTTCTCACACATAATTTATTCTTCTTTATAGAAGGCAGAAGACCATGCACAGGAACTAATATCCCATCCAGCACAATCAGAGCTATTATGCTGAATATAGCCTATCTCTGAAGTAAGCAGGAATGTCTAGGAAACAAAACCTGGTCAAAAAGATTACAAAAAGGTACCTGATATTCAAATAAATTATTTATGAAAGAATTCTTCCAGCAAACAACAAAAAATCTGAACTTAAGACAAACACAATTTTCTAGACTCTCATCTTTCCTGTTAATCTAGACTTTTGTTATTTTCACTGAAATCTTGCAGTAAACACAGACTGTCTCTCAGCTAGATAGAATTATAGACTCACTTAGATTGGAAAATATATTTAAAATTATCAAGTCCAATATAAATCTATGACGAGCAAGCCCACCACTGAACTATGTCCCCACATCTATGCATCTTTTTAATATCTTCCAGGATAATGACCCAACCACTTCCCTGTGCATCCTCTTCAAATGCTTGACAACACTTTCAGTGAAGAAATATTTCCTAATATCCTATCGAAATATCCCCTGGTGTAACTTGAGGTAATTTCTTCCTCTACTATTGCCTCTAACCTGGGAGAAGAGGCCAACCACCACCTTGCTACAGCCTCCTTTCACGTAGTTGTAGAGAGCAATGTGGTTCCCCCTGATCCTCTTATTCTCCAGGCTAAACTACACCAGCTCCCTCAACTGCTCCTCATCAGACTCATCAGTGCTCCAGATCCTTCACCAGGTTCTTTGCCCTTCTCTGGATGTGTTCCAGCACTCCAATTTCATTCTTGCAGTCAGGGGCCAAAACTGAAAACTGAATCCGAGGTTTGGCCTCTCCAGTGCTGAGTACTGAGGGATGATCATTTACTTGGTACTGCTGGCCACAATCTTTCTAATCCAAGCCAGGATGCCACTGGCCTTCTTGGCCACCTGGGCACACACTGGCTCATATTCAGCCACTGTCAACCAGTACCCCCGGGTCTTTTTCTGCTGGGCAGTTTTCCAGTTGCTCTGCTCCCAGCCTGTAGCACTGCCTGGGAATGTTGAGACCCAAGTGCAGAACCTGGCACTTGGCCTTGTTGAACTTCATACAGCCTCATACGTCATATTTGGTCTGTTGCTCTAACCTATCCAGATCCCTCTGCAGAGCCTTCCTACTCTCCAGCAGATAATACTCCCAGCTTGTCACTGAAGCACACTCAACCCCTCATACAGATCATTGGTAAAGACATTAAATAGGACTGGATGCAATACTTATCCCTCATGTGGCTGTCTGCCAGCTCAATGTAACTCCATTCACAACAAATCTCTGGACCTGACCACCCAACCAGAATTTTACTCAGTGAAGTGCATGTATTAAGGAAAGTTTGCTGTTCGACCATTCACTCTGGTAGTCACACTTGCACCACCTGAGCTGGGACTGAGGCCCCTTTGCTTCTACATAGCCTGTTCCCAGCTACATCTCGCACAGACAGACCAGATTTTCTTACTGGCTTGAGCCCAGGTTTCCCACAGCAGAGTCCTAGACATCTCTTTCTTTAAAATAATTCAATATTGATGCAATAACTAAATAACAAACTAACAGCTTCAGCTGGGTGATTCCGGAAGGGACCACAAACAAAGGAGCCCCTGGGGTTTATACTCTTACAATCTAAGCACAGAAAATCTGGAGTTCTGGAGTCCTGGCTCCTGCCTCCTGGCCAGTGCCACAGGTCCCTGTGCCCTTTTATGTAAAGGGCTGGCAGTTCACAGCCTGGGGCTGGGTCTTAGGCTCAGGCTCCTTCCCTCCTAAGCTCAACTTTCAGCTCACACTGTAGGCTGCAAACTGAGCTACGTGCGTTAAATGTATTCCTTAACATGCCCATCCAAGCCATGAGAATGCTGGAGAAATCAGTGTCAAAAGGACCTTTTCTAAGGTCCAGGTAGGCAACATCGACAGCCTTTCCCTCATTCACTGCTCAGGTCACCTTGTCATAGAAGAAGATCAGGTCAGTAAAGCAGGATTTGCCTTTCCTAAAATCATGCTGCCTGGGCCTGACCCCCTGGTGGTTCCTCATATGCTGCATCATGGCCCTAAAGTTGATCTGCTCCATGACCTTTCCTGGTCTTGTGGTTTAGGCT
Source organism: Acridotheres tristis (assembly GCA_037013685.1). Taxonomy (NCBI): domain Eukaryota; kingdom Metazoa; phylum Chordata; class Aves; order Passeriformes; family Sturnidae; genus Acridotheres; species Acridotheres tristis. The sequence continues at coordinate 22,761,676 of CM072885.1, read as the reverse complement.
GAAATTCCTGCATTTCCCCAGATGCTCCTTCCTATCCTTCTTTTAGGTATGTGTTACATTTTCTAATTTCCAGTCAGTTGGGACCTCTAGTAAATGACTGAAAGAGTCTCAGTGATGCCTTCTGATCCCTCTCTCAGTGCCCTTAGGTGCATCCCATCTGACCCAAGACTCATGTGCATGTAAACAGTGTAGCAGGTCACTGACCATTTCCCCTTGGGTTATAGGGTCTTATGGGTCATTCTTCTCCCTGTCCCTGTCTCCCATCTCAGGAGGCTGGGTACCCTGAGAACAACTATTCTGGTTATTAATAACCGGGGCACAGAAGTCACCGAGTACCTCTGCTTTTTCTTCATCCTGTATGACTGTGGTTTTGCCTGCATCCAATAAATGATGAAGACTATCATCAGTCCTCCTTTTGTTACTAACGTATTTATAGAAACATTTTTAATTGTCTTTAACTGCAGCAGCCACATTAAGTTTCAGTTGGGCTTTGGCCTTTTTTTTTCATACATATGGCTAGTGGGGTTTTATGTTTAGTAAAGAAGAAAATATACCATTGATCAACAGATTTGTTAATGATTGCTGTGATCAATTTATTTGTTAAACTTCTAATAGTTCTTCTGCTTTTTAATGGCACTATTTTCAAGCTTTCAGAAATTGCTTGAGCTATCCACTAAATTCGCATTATTTCCTCAAGTATGCAAAATCCTATCTTACAGAAACTGATCATCATACTTCCTAAAACACTGATATGTAAGTCAGAGATTACCATCATCAGACATGAACATCCATGGATTTTACAGGGCAAAATAAGGTAGCCAGAATGTAAAATACCTATTAGAATTTACCATTTTCAGTAGAAGCAGTCCAAAGGACATAGAAGAGCAAAGGAATGCAGATGTATGGAAAGAAAAGCAAAAGGGAAATGCAAGACATGTCCTAAGAAACAAGGCATATTATGAAGTTGGCAAGATTTCCAAAATTTGAGCAGCTGGGTAGCAAATAGGAGATAATATGGAGAGATTTAGAAGGAGACAGCTGAATATAGGAGGAATGAGGCACTTTTGGAGAGAATTTCTCAAGGGAAGTAGGAAATCAGTAGAACTGCTTGTGAAGTTAACACATTCATAAACATGCAAAAAGTGCAGATTTAGGTTCTCTGTGACATTCACAAAGGTGAAACTTTTTCAAAACTATAAATGGGCTCCTGCTGCAGTGGAATTTCATCAGATTTCGACTATGCCATTGCTCTGAGTTGCCTTTGAAACATTCTACACTTTCCTACTATACAGTGTAGAATTTATATTTATTGTTGATCATTTTCTTCACATGGTTATATACCATTTTTACTGTACTAAATGGATTACTTTTAATTTTTATTCTAATTCTAATGACATTGAGGAAACAAGCTGGAAATAGAAACTGGAAACAATTTTGGAATTAGAAATTTACTAATGACAATTGCACAGTGAAAAGAATACATAAATAATAGTATATACCCATGGTACACATTCCAGTAGAAGTGTCCTGCACTCCTAAGAGACCAAAAATCTATAAATATGACTAAAATAAAAGGAAATTATGAATTCTACACAATAATTCTTTAGGAGTAAAGTTTCTAAACCATGAACAAGAAGAAGTTCAAAGTTATTGCCATTTAAATAAATAAATACATAACAACTTCATATCTGAGTATGACCCATGCTGTTATGAAATTGCATCTAAGAGGCACTGTAATAATAAGAATACAAATAATATTTATTTCCACCATAAAGACAAGAAATTGTAGAAAATGGGATGAAAAGGATGTTTTGTGATATATGTTTATTATGTTTTATAAACTGTGAATATTTGTTCTTTAACTTCTGATTTTGTCTTTCCATTTTAACACCTTTACACATTGAAGTTTTTAGTTCTTTTTTATTTACTTGCCTCTCACTTTTATTTTGGGCACATATTTATCAGCGGTTACATTTTGTGCATTTTAACAGATAAAGTACAGGAATTTATATCAAAACCATCAATTTCCAGACCAAGACTTTCTGTTGAAGAATTAACATCTGGTTTTGTTTTATACTTTTGGGGTTCTACATTTTGACAAAGTTTGGAAACATATTTATTTAAATACTTCATTTATCAAATTAGAAACTCCTTGGAAGATCTTAAAATTTTACAGGAAATGGAGACTTCTATCTCCATTTTTCTCATCCAGGGTGACCACCAGCAATTCATTCGCTCTTGGCTCCAGGGTTCTTGGTGTTCTGATGTTCTTTCACCAGCCCAGAATGTCTCTGACTTACAGCCTAACTCATCCTGCCCTGACTAAACAAACATAGGCTGTATTTCCAAGTTTTCAGATGTGCAAACCTACCAGTGTTGATACCACACACTAAGCTGGCCAAAACCAAAATGTTTGTGTTAGCAGAGCACTAAAATAATCCAGATACTTTCCAGACTGAGGTGGATTGTATGCCCAGCACTGCAGTATGCTAAATCAATATTTGTTTTGCATCCTACTCCATTGAAGAGAGTAGGTCTGCACTATGCCTCTAATCTCATTTCACGAGTGCTTGAAAATGTAGAAAGTCACTAGCAAGAATAATATAACTTTTCCAAATGCACAATCATTACAATATTGCTACCAAGCCAGTGCAGGGCTGGAGAAACTTCTCTGAGATGAGACTCTGGTTGAAGTTTAGTGAAATCACTGAAGGGCGCTGGGGAAGGTCCTTTTTTCTGAAACTATTTATTTATGGTCAGCCTAATGGTAAATTACATTGCCAAAGCAGAAATGTGTGGTACAGCTGGCTAATGCAACAAAAAGTCCACGGCTTTAGCCCTAACAAAAGGTCTTTCAGATTCTCACCAAGCCTTCCAAAGCAGAGGAAGTATTTAGACCAAGGGTGTCAACAAAAGATTTGAGAACTGCCAAGAAAAGGAGCTATGTATGGAATGCTGGTTTAATTTACACCCCACACTCTCCATATGTTTTGTGACATGAATTCTATTAATCTGTTAGTGATAAGAGATGTGGGAGACAAAAATCCAACTTGTTTGGATGACTATGGGTGATGGTTATATTCTACATATTATAGTATTATTTTCTCACACATTATTTTACTGAGACACATGGACAAATGAAATCAGAACTAGTCTGGAAGATTAGTGCAGCTATAGCACCAAATATTACGAAAAATATAATTTAAAATAAGGTCTGTTTATGATTATTGCACATAGTTAGCCTGTAATGAAACTCACAAAATAGTTTTGAACAAACTACTCTCTTCTACTATGGGATTGAAAACTATGGGGCTAATCCTGCCTTGAACTGCTGCAAACCATCATTTCCCATGAAATATTAAATCTGCTATTTTTGTTGAGATAGGTTGGCCAAGTGTCTATTATAGATAGTAACAGATGTACTTTTAACTTGAGCCAGTATCTCAGAAAGTTTAAAATATCTCTAAATTGGGAGTATGCTCAATTATAGACCTTTCCTATAAACCAGGAGACAATGTCAGACTGATATTCATAGATACATGATCATTTCCCTCTGGAAATCTGAGTCAGATACTTACTTGTGTTGATTTAAGCAGAACTTCAGTGATATATGCCAGTGGCTGATCTGGGCCAGTAAGTTTAAATAGTATTCTGTGCCCTCTAGAACTTGCTATTCAAGATTTTGTTTCAGCTTAATGTATAACCAGTACAGCTTTATGAGCATGAAGTAAGGTAATGCTGACAGTTGATGATTAGGGGGCATAAAACAAAAAGTATGATCAAGGCATTTTTCTTTCACTTTCAGAGCTTTGTTTCCCCACAGACTAGTGTGGAGTACAGTCACTTTCACCTTTGACATTTCTGTATGTAATAGACAACTATTCCTGTACTAATCTGCTCATTTCCTTTGAACTTTTTTTTAACCTTATTCTGGCCATTTAATTCTGAAATTATTCTTCAGGATGCTGTTAAGGAGTCTCCAAATTGTTTACAGGATTCAAGTTGTTTTTTTTATCCATCCACTTATTGGAAAAACTTCAAATTTCTTTTCTTATGTGTTGTTAAGCTTCCAATTATTTCATTTGGAAATTATTTAGTCCTTTTTGAATATATAAATCAAACTATTGGCAGAAAAAAATATTAAGAATTAGTTCACCATTAAGAAAGAAACTGAAATTTAAAAACTGAACTGTGATTAGATATTTTCAGTGAAAAGGAGTTTTACCCAATAAGAGTTAAGGTAAAAGCTACATTATAATTAAGAGACTTAGTTCTTATGACCAAAATTTTCTGGCCAAAATTATCACTAATTACTGTAATAGAAGATCATTCCATGACAAACACTGTATACTCTGGCTACTGAGTCATACTTGGCTTCATGCCTGTTTTGCTCCAACTCAAGAGAATACTTACACATGTTGTCTATTCTCCCTAGCTATTGGATTTAACTTCTTGTTTTGTGCCAAGATGTTCTTTTTACCTACATTCCCTGCCCTTTACATATCTGGTTTGTGTTATGATGCAGGGACAAAGTTCACCATCAGTACCTTCCATTTTTTTATGTTTAACATTACTTGAGAGTTTTTGGCCCTATTTTTTTTTATATCTTTCTGCCTTGCCTTTGTTCTTTACGAAATACTCCCAGTGCATTAAAAGTTAGTATTTATCAGGTCTCACCGAGGCATTCAAACATTTCATACTGTGAAGTATTATGTTATTGTAGTATCAAGCCCTTCAGATTAGCATGATGAATAATAACAGGTTGGCTTTTTTAAGGTTAATGACTTCATGATTTACAAGTGAAGATATATGAGTCAAAATTATTGCATTAGTTGTTCCATTAAACAATGTGAACTTTGAATATACTGTTTGGGAATGCCCTGAAGAAGTGTCATCATCATGTTATATCAGTTGTGACATGGCATCTATTTGAGATCTGCCAACAATTTAGAAAAAGTACTGCATCTTATAGCTGCTCAGTAACTTAAAGGTTAGTATCTCCTTAAAGTTTAGACAGACATTAATGGCCAACAACAACCTGAAAACTACCTCAGATGAAAGCCAGAACACACCAACAGCAACATAGACTGTTGGTTTTAAGTGATGTTTAAAACCTGAGGTGATTGTGGTTTGGAGGCAGTTGCATGTATGTAAGCTATAGTAACACTGGTGGTGGACTGCTGGCACCTTGTCCATCTCTTAGTTTTAGTCTAGTCAGGACTGTTCCCTACAGAAGCCTCATACAGCTGACATCTGTTGGGCTGCAACAAAATAAAAGAAGAATCAACAAAGATCATCTGCATTTTATGGGACCAGAAATGTTTTTTGAAGCAGAACAAATTCCCAGTTGGTATAGTTAATTAAAGGAGTATCTTACTTCTGGAATTAATTCTGAGACAACAGAATGGACACCAGGAAACTCCTTCTGGTATGAAGAACATACTTTTTTACATTTACTAATGGCACCTTAGAATTTAGCAATCTCATATCAATGATTATAAAGGGATGGTAAAATTAAGTCATTGTTTTACTTATTTAAAAGACAAGGGGTTTTTTTCCAGTATTGTTGGTTTTAATAACAAAATAGTACAGGGAATGCTCTCATAGCTGATGAATCACTCATCTGATTTTTTGATTCACCAGGGATATGTCAAATTTCTATGTTGCAATGCTGTTTACAGAAGGAAGATTTTATGATAATATTTTTAATTTCAAGGGAAAAGATCAGTACAAATCAGAAGATGTCTGAAATGGCAAATGATCTCTGAATACACCTAACCCAGAAATATAACAATTATTCTTTTTTCTTTAATAAGAGCAGAGTAGCTCAGCTCAGCCTTGTTAGCTGTAAGCAGGCTTGTGTTCAGAGATCTCAATAAAGCTATGCCTTTTTCTATTCTGTTTGAGTAATCAAATCTTCCTCTGTTTTATCTTAGTTTCCTTTTTGTATGTGGCTATTGAATGATAAATTATTCTGCTGACTGTTTACAGGACAACTCAGTATGAGATTACTTTCAACAAGTTAAGAAAGCAAATTAGTCTAGTTCATTAGTAAACCATTTACTTTGCTAACTAATGAATGGCATCAGGATTTGAGGGGGGTGGAAGACACTGTACAGATAGGCAGAAAGTATGGTATCACTTAACATAAATTCTGACTGCAGTTTTTTTCCTTTTCTCCCTTTTGCCTTTGCTTTCACCAGTGAAAAAATGCTGCTGTTTTGATCCCTCTGTCTTTTCACCTTCTCTGTATTTTGGATGCTTTGAGTATGAACAGCAGCAAACCAAGCTGAAAGATGTTGCTGCTGCTGCCGCTGATAGGAAGACAGGATCTGATAATTAGATTCTATTTAGTAACAGCACATGGGTGAAGCTTTCACACAGGGCTCCATGAGAGTGGCAACTAACAAAAATTCCAGTGGAAGACATTACCTTAAATTGCTTACCTGAACATTGGGGTGAGGAAGGTGGACTGGAGGAAGTGAGAAAATGCAGGAAAAGTATGGCTAATCTTGTTTTTTCCAAAAGATGTGCTGAAAAATTTATAAAATACAGTATAGGCTTTTATATTTTTCATGCAGAGTAAAGAATTATTTGTACTGGAACTATAAGAATAGATTCAGAACATGGCAGTGAGCATTATTGGATAAATTTCTCTAGCTGTGTCTTCCATGATCTGTTACAGTTTGGCTTTAGTCTTGAGGATGACATTGCATGATGAAAATGGGATCTTTGTTTGATGAGCCCTTCATCAACTAGGACTTACATGTAAATTGTCCCCATGGTTTACATGGGGCTGATTTACATTCATGTAAACTGAGACTCGGCTAAGCCTCATCTTGTTCACTGATGAGGACTGAAAGGTGAAGCTCCAGCTTGTTATTATCCCACTTCTGACACCAAAATAATGTTATGATATATTGAAACAATGTAAGGATCCACATACTAAAAGATGCCTCTGCCTGAATTAAGATGCAAATGAGACCATATGCTGAAGTCAATAGAACAGATTTTATTTAACAGTAAATGTGAGGTAGAGACAGAAATAGGAAAGGGGTAGTGGGTGAGGGGAGGAAGAGACACAGGAGAAAGAGACAGAGGAGGTGGGTGATAGAGATTAAACAAAATATGTCCCATGTGGGTCCCTACAGTGCCCTGATGGCCCTTGTCTTCTTGGTGGTGGGGATCCCAAAGTGTTCTTCTGGTATCACTTTTATAGTCTGAGTCCTGGGTATCCATGAGGCATAGGTGCCATTCCCATAACTTGGAGTGTCATGTGTGTTAGCAGTTTTGTCTTTTTCTCACAGTTTTCCATGGTGGGAATTTTTGTCCAGATAGAGTACTCAGATTTGCCTCACCAGGCCTGGCATCTTCCTGTTGTTGTGTCCACACTTTTCCCACAGTTTGCGCAGTGGAGTCTTGTCCAGTGTACTAATTCCACACTGAAATTGACACCTTCCTGTTTGCCAATTTATGCCTGTCATGATGCCTTCTCTTATGAGAACTTCCTCACTTTGTCAGAGTTTTGGGACAAGTTAACAGCATTCTTGAATTCTCACGCAGCCATAAATACCGTAATGGTACAGACAAAATTGCAGGTGAATACTTGACTGCTAACACACATCTAACATTAATTAATGTGGTATCATAATTCTTCTAAAAATAATCAGTTTTCTAATAGGATAGCAGATTCTTAGGTGCTCAGCTAAGCCCTTAATGAGGACCCTATGTAGTAACGGTATTCAGTAGTGTATTTAAATTGTTTATGGCCCTTATGGACTGGAAATTGACTATTCTAACTTTTATTGAGCTTTTTTTCATTTCCTTGCTGAGAATTAGGGACTCATTTAATGGGTTCAGTCCCTGGTTTTACTATAAAATTTCCTTTTTATTTCAGGATATAAGTTGGAGAAAAGTATATCCAGAGAAAAGACTGAATATTCAGATTCAGTGCATTTAGGATATAGGCAATGAAATCATACAGTTCAATGTCTTGGAATATCCAGATATACTCTATTTTATTGCAGTGGCCAATTCACAATGGGGCCCTGCTCTAGCTTTTTTAGGGATTACCTCTGAGTTAAATAACCAACCATCTGAGAGGCCAAACAGCAGGTAAAATAATGTCTCTTCTTGATGAAATATATAATTTGGATTTCATTATCAAAAATTGAAAATCTAGTGAAAATTTACTAAGAAAGGTTCCTTCCTGTCAGGAATATATGGTAATTTTACATTAATTTATATCCTTTGTAAATGTAACAGCAGAAGCATATGTGAAAATGTTTGCATGTGGAGGGGAGCAAAACGTGTTTGGCTGAAAATAAGATTTTAGTGATTGTCACAGTGTATCTGCTGGTTAACAGTGTTGTGCAAATGATTTGCAGAAAATTGCAGACTGAACACAAGTCCTTTGATACTCTGGCTGAAAGGACAAGAGAGCTGCAAAGTGAGTATCTGCGTTTTGTTTTACTATGGTAACACTAGTTCTGCCTGCAATCTCCAGCTCTAGGCTTACTGCAGACTGGCAATCTAAAAATTAGTAATACATGGGAACTCTCACTGCTTCCTCCCTATTCATTGATTAAAACAAAACAAGCGTATCATTGTTTCATGCTCAACATTTGCTGAGGAAAACACTACATGAAAATAAGATGCAAAATTCTCATGTAGAAAAGGGCTGTTTTATAGGAATACAGTACAAATGGTGATCCTTTACTAATGAAAATGGACTGCTTCCTTCTAATTTCTGTGAGGCATCATAAGCTTTTAAGCCTTTTCATGGGAAAAATATTCATTAGAACCAGGAGGCAGACTGCTAAAATAAGGGTTACTGTTGCAGCAGATAGGTTTCCAGGAAGGGAAGGGAAGGGAAGGGAAGGGAAGGGAAGGGAAGGGAAGGGAAGGGAAGGGAAGGGAAGGGAAGGGAAGGGAAGGGAAGGGAAGGGAAGGGAAGGGAAGGGAAGGGAAGGGAAGGGAAGGGAAGGGAAGGGAAGGGAAGGGAAGGGAAGGGAAGGGAAGGGAAGGGAAGGGAAGGGGAAGGGAAGGGAAGGGAAGGGAAGGGAAGGGAAGGGAAGGGAAGGGAAGGGAAGGGAAGGGAAGGTGTCCTGGGTACCATGCAAAAATGTGTATTCTATCACCATCTGTTAAAATGTAGGAGGGGTGGTGATCCTTATCTCTGTGGGAGATATCCTCTGCTGATGTGCCATCTGATAAATCAGGGGGATGATCATTGTTATCTTTTCACAACCCATCCTTCCTCCAGAAGATATCTTCTGTTAATGGGCCATTAGGTCCTATTGTGTGACTGATAAGATTACATCATCCCATTGGGAGATGCCCCAGCCAGGGGCAGGAGCCAAGCCTTTCCTACCTAGATAAAAAACTGGGGTTTGGGACGCGAAGGCAGCCCTTTCCACTGGATCCCAGAGGAAAGTCGGACCTTTTCCACATCATCGCTGGATCTTCGGAGGAAAACTGCACCTTCTACAGGAGCACTGCTTCAACTGAACCACATCTGTCATCCAGGAGGATGCAGCCACCATTTATACGGACTGCTACCAACACCCTGACTGACAGGGTGTCAGGTTGTATTTCTGACTGTGTTGGTGGTTGTTTCTTTTATATTATTGCATGTATTTTATTTTTTCTCTTTTCTCCTATTAAATTGTATTACTGACTTGGAGTCTCGCACTGGTTTTACTTTCAAACCAACACAGCAGGTTTGGGAAGGGAAGGTTTAGGAAGGTTTGGGAAGGTTTGGGAAGATTTGGGAAGGTTTGGGAAGATTTGGGAAGGTTTGGGAAGATTTGGGAAGGTTTGGGAAGGTTTGGGAAGATTTGGGAAGGTTTGGGAAGGGAAGGTTTGGGAAGATTTGGGAAGGTTTAGGAAGGGAAGGTGTGGGAAAGGAAGGGAAGTTTTGGGAAGGGAAGCTTTGGGAAGTCAAGGTTTGGGAAGGAAAGGAAAGGAAAGGAAAGGAAAGGAAAGGAAAGGAAAGGAAAGGAAAGGAAAGGAAAGGAAAGGAAAGGAAAGGAAAGGAAAGGAAAGGAAAGGAAAGGAAAGGAAAGGAAAGGAAAGGAAAGGAAAGGAAAGGAAAGGAAAGGAAAGGAAAGGAAAGGAAAGGAAAGGAAAGGAAAGGAAAGGAAAGGAAAGGAAAGGAAAGGAAAGGAAAGGAAAGGAAAGGAAAGGAAAGGAAAGGAAAGGAAAGGAAAGGAAAGGAAAGGAAAGGAAAGGAAAGGAAAGGAAAGGCTCGGAAAGGCTCGGAAAGGCTCGGAAAGGAAAGGAAAGGAAAGGAAAGGAAAGGAAAGGAAAGGAAAGGAAAGGAAAGGAAAGGAAAGGAAAGGAAAGGAAAGGAAAGGAAAGGAAAGGAAAGGAAAGGAAAGGAAAGGAAAGGAAAGGAAAGGAAAGGAAAGGAAAGGCTCGGAAAGGCTCGGAAAGGCTCGGAAAGGAAAGGCTCGGAAAGGAAAGGCTCGGAAAGGAAAGGAAAGGAAAGGAAAGGAAAAGGAAAGGAAAGGAAAGGAAAGGAAAGGAAAGGAAAGGAAAGGAAAGGAAAGGAAAGGAAAGGAAAGGAAAGGCTCGGAAAGGAAAGGAAAGGAAAGGAAAGGAAAGGAAAGGAAAGGAAAGGCTCGGAAAGGAAAGGAAAGGCTCGGAAAGGAAAGGAAAGGCTCGGAAAGGAAAGGAAAGGAAAGGAAAGGAAAGGAAAGGAAAGGAAAGGCTCGGAAAGGAAAGGAAAGGAAAGGAAAGGAAAGGAAAGGAAAGGAAAGGAAAGGAAAGGAAAGGAAAGGAAAGGAAAAGGAAAGGAAAGGAAAGGAAAGGAAAGGAAAAGGAAAGGAAAGGAAAGGAAAGGAAAGGAAAGGAAAGGAAAGGAAAGGAAAGGAAAGGAAAGGAAAGGAAAGGAAAGGCTCGGAAAGGCTCGGAAAGGCTCGGAAAGGAAAGGAAAGGAAAGGAAAGGAAAGGCTCGGAAAGGAAAGGCTCGGAAAGGAAAGGCTCGGAAAGGAAAGGCTCGGAAAGGCTCGGAAAGGCTCGGAAAGGCTCGGAAAGGCTCGGAAAGGCTCGGAAAGGCTCGGAAAGGCTCGGAAAGGCTCGGAAAGGAAAGGAAAGGAAAGGCTCGGAAAGGAAAGGCTCGGAAAGGAAAGGAAAGGAAAGGAAAGGAAAGGAAAGGAAAGGAAAGGAAAGGAAAGGAAAGGAAAGGAAAGGAAAGGCTCGGAAAGGAAAGGCTCGGAAAGGAAAGGCTCGGAAAGGAAAGGAAAGGAAAGGAAAGGAAAGGAAAGGAAAGGAAAGGAAAGGAAAGGAAAGGAAAGGAAAGGAAAGGAAAGGAAAGGAAAGGAAAGGAAAGGAAAGGAAAGGAAAGGAAAGGAAAGGAAAGGAAAGGAAAGGAAAGGCTCGGAAAGGAAAGGCTCGGAAAGGAAAGGCTCGGAAAGGCTCGGAAAGGCTCGGAAAGGCTCGGAAAGGCTCGGAAAGGCTCGGAAAGGCTCGGAAAGGCTCGGAAAGGCTCGGAAAGGCTCGGAAAGGCTCGGAAAGGCTCGGAAAGGCTCGGAAAGGAAAGGAAAGGAAAGGAAAGGAAAGGAAAGGAAAGGCTCGGAAAGGCTCGGAAAGGAAAGGAAAGGAAAGGAAAGGATAGGAAAGGAAAGGAAAGGAAAGGAAAGGAAAGGAAAGGAAAGGCTCGGAAAGGAAAGGAAAGGAAAGGAAAGGAAAGGAAAGGAAAGGATAGGAAAGGAAAGGAAAGGAAAGGAAAGGAAAGGAAAGGAAAGGAAAGGGATATTGAAATATTAAGAATTCTACAAATGGAGTAAAAATAGTTTTATATTAGAAATTAAAGGCGTGATGAATGTGAATGTATCTATAAATACATATAGTAAAGGATAGGAAATGGTTGAAATTTGCTGAAGGTTAAATTTTAAAAAATGTCTAGATGGGGGGAGGAGTGTTCTCCATCACTTCCGGGTGAGTTAGCTTCCAAAGTCTGAAGAGCTTGGTTATAATTTTCACATTAAGCTAAAAAAATAAAATACTTTTCCAGAATTTCTAGCTTTCCTGCTTTGATTTTTTAGACTTGTTTAAAACTGATAGAAGAAGAATCTCATTTTAGCAATTTAGACATTCAAGTTAATACAAAAATATTATACTTTCAATATCTTAAAATTTTTTTAACCATTTATTTATCCAAAGAGAAAATAATATTTCAGGTTACAACCTATGTCAATTAAAATATTTGAAACTACAAAAGAAGCTTCAGTCAGTTTCATTAAGAAGGCTTTGTTTTTTGAAATTATTTTTGTCAATATTTTTTGAAACCACAGTAGGACAACCCTGCTCTAAGATCATCTCTTGCTGCTGAGTGCTAATATGGAAACAATTGTTATATGAGCCTTCAAATTGCTTTATAAAACTGGGAGGAAGAGGTGGGGGAGATGGTACCTTCTGTTGCCATTCAGTTCCTTATAACTATATCTGTTTTCTCAATTCAGCATTTTAACTTATATTGTATCCACAAAGACCTCAGATCTTTTAAACACTTAAAAATGCCAAGATAAAGGCTGCATATTGATAGATGTCTCTGTGAAATCATTTTAGTCTTTTTCTCCTCTGTCCAGGTAAGCCACTCTTCCTGGTGAATCCCAAAGGCAAGTCGGAAGAAGTGACAGTGTCTGGCAAGAGCAGTGTTTCCCTGATGTAGTTCATCACTGTTTCAATTTTAAAAAGTTATTTGAATTTTGCTGGACTAGAAAAGGTCCAGCAAATATATGTTCAAACCCAAATTTCCAAGTTTTCTTAGCATACTATATATTTTCAGGTTGGAATTGGTGTGTGCAGTCACCATTTTTTCTGTTAGAAATGAAAAGGCATACCTGGTCAAAATGCAGATTGCAAGTTGCATTTGTAATTTTGATTCTCAGTGCTTACTTACAGCCTGGATTTTTAATTAGCTTGAGGGCCCGTGTAAGTGCATGAAAGACAATGGCTCTGAACTTGTAGCTTTAAACATCGAAAGATATGACTACTACATTTGAAAGGAAGTAGTACAACAAGCAGACTGCCTTAACAGATCAGAGACAAGCAAGACAGATTTACTAGGGTTGTGTCTCACAAGACTAAAACACTTCTGCAAATGCAGTACACATGACTGTTCTTCTCCTGACGTAAAATGGGTTGCTGCCCCTTTCTATCAAAATGCCATTAGTGCTTCAGAAAAAGCATGGACATCTGATACTTCACTTGTACTGTTACCTAAAAGAGCAATGCACATTAGATAACACTGAAGAATTAGAGCGCACTCTTAGTCTGAATAGTGTTAATGGAATTGTCTTTAATGGTGTAAAGCTTCCACCAGTAAAACTTTGTGAAGAGACTAATATCCTTATATATTCTTTGATCATTTGCAGGGGTGGAAGAGCATAATAACAGAGCTGTTCTCTGAAAATTATTTACTGAAACATTTTTTAGACTATTATCAGGACCAGACCACTAAATGTTTAACAGAAAACACCACACTTCCACAGATTCTGTGACACCACCCCCCATAGTTCCTGTAAATTTTGAAATGCTGAAAACATCTCTGTCAGCTTTTTGAATGGCAGCTTTTTTCAGAATAATTCAAAAATACTAAAGAACAACCCAATTGCGTTACCTGTATGTACATTCAATCTATATTCTGGAGAAAATGTAGTCATCATAAATAAGACTCAAATGAGACACAGACTCACCAGCTTTTATTTTCCAGTAGAATCTTTAACTTTTCTTCTCAAAAGATATATTCAACATCTTTGTGATTTTTCTGTTCAGTCATGATACTGAGGCTGCTTGCCTCCTATGAATTTAGTTTATATCAATAAGAACTTTTATAGTACAGTGATTCAATTTGCAAGAGAAATTCTTTTGCAGTGTACCTTGAGGAGGGAGTAACTAGATATGTTATCTCATCAATCGTTTTCGTGAACACTTATGGAGATAAGAAATGAAAATTTAGAAGAATTCCTTAATTTGTATAGTGTATTTGGATTTCAGAATTCATGTGCTTTTAGAATTCTGAGTTTATGTCCTAGTTTTGGCCAGGACAGAGTCAATTTTCTCACTGGTGAGGGGGCAGAGCTTGGAGCCATGTGGGTATGCACAGGTTGTTATTCAATACCACTCACTCACGGTAGGAGGGCAGAGGGATTCTCAGTTCTGCAATGAAAGGGGCCTTGGCTTTGGATGGAGGAAAAAGGTGCTGCTTGAAGGAGTTGGGGCCATTTGTTCCTTTTTCTCGGGGAGCAAGCAGCAGTGTGGGGTGGCAGTGTGGTCATGTTGAGTTAGACTCAGTGAGCATTTTTGTATCTAATCAGAGTCTTTTATATGCTGCTGTTGTTAGTATTGATGCTGTTACTGTTTTCTTATCTCATTGCTGTTTCCAGTAAACTGTTCTTATCTCAGAATATGCTTTTTGTCTCTTACTCAAGGGGGTGGGTGGAAGGCAGCGGCTATGCTACCTGGAGCCTAATTTCCAGATGGATTTTAAACTACATCAGTATGGTAATGGATTTCAGTAGTTTATACTGAATTGTGTGATTACCATGTTTAACTCTAAAAAGGGGTGCAAGTCTAGATGGATGCTCCCGTAATCTGTAAATAAAGGTAAAGAAATCCTTCCATTGATGATATCAGCTTTATATTACCTTACTTGTATGATAGGATATGGTATAATCATAGTTTTAAACAATGCCTGAGCTATTGATGTTTACAGTCTAAGTGATAGAACATATATGTGAAAAGAAATTATGGGAAGATGGTTTGCAAGATAGTGCTGAAGGCAGTCTTCCCCAACGAATTACAGCTGATGGTACTGATTCCCAAGGAGTTAAAACAGCTGTGCCTGTGCAATGAGGATGGGTGTTATAAAAGAGTGGGTTACTAGCTGAGAGTAGGTTGGTGTTGAAGTTTTAGAGCTTGAGACCCAGAGTCTGCTGCTGTTTGAGATAATGTGTCTGCTGGCTGTGCTCTGAGGAGGAAGGGACATGCAGTTTTGTGAGGGATGGATATGGTAAGAAGATGTTGTGTGAGGGACAGGTTGGGGTTGGTCAGTCATGCAGAGATGAGAGAAAGAGTCAGTGCTGTGTGGAGTTGCCTGAAAGAAGGCATGAAAAGTTTTTAATAAAGGACTGATGATGGTGTGAGTCCAGTCTGTCTTGACAATTACTACAATAGGATACAAAGCAAAACTATGAAAAATACTTAAAAGCCTTACAGATAAGGATTGCAACTTCACAAATTGAAACCAAAGTTAATCTATCGCTGAAGCCTATTTCAACATTCTTACTTAACTAAATTCACTTTGATTACTGATAAATGATGGGCATAGGCAAATAGAAAGGAAAAACATACTGGTGGTTACCAGGACCTGAGGGATGGCCTCAAGTTTTCCAGGAGAAATTTAGACTGGATACTACAAAAACCTTCTTTGTCCAAAAGATGTTTGAACACTGGTACAGCTCCCCAGGGAAGCAGTAACAGCACCAAACCTGACCGAGTTCTAGAAGTGTTTAGACAATCCAGTCAGGCACATGGTGTGATTCTTGAGGATAGTGCTGTGCAGGGCCAGGAGTTGGACTTGATAATCCTTCTGGGCCCCTTCCAAATCAGATATTTTGGGAATCTCTGATTCTGTGATCTGATGACAGCATTCTCAACAAATGAGAATGTTGCATGCTCTTAGTTACATCAGAGAGTAATGATTTGCCACATCCTGTTAAAGCAGAAATTTTTCAGAAACAGACAACTATACCTCTAAAGTGAACTTAAAGTTGTCGTGTTGTCATTGTGTCTCATAAGTGCTGAGAACTGTAGGCATTGATTAGACAAAGCTAAAAATGTTACAATTTTTTTCTTTTGCACTGAAAGGTGCCTGAGCTGTGAGGTATAAGAGAAACATATCCAGGGCAGGTATTTAGTGAGGTGATCAAAATGGATATGGAATCTTATAAACTTGTAAGGAGGAGATGTTGAGAGAAACACTAAGATTCACATTCTCTTTCAAAATCTATTAATGATGTTAATCCTTCCAAAAGGATGTGTAGAAATTTTGTGTTCAAACTGATCCATTCTGTGCACATGGATACTTCTTTTTTTGAAAGAGACTTAAGTTAGTTTTGGATTGTACAAATAGTGATTAAGATTAAAACATGTAACTCAAAGCAATGCATAAATAATAATAAAATAGTCTGGAAAAAGTGAACAAGCAATGATTTCATTTTTGAATCACAGGCCTTGGCAGTGGGCTCTACAACACAATTTTATCTTTGCAATTAAGGCTCTAGTCTGTTTTCTCTACTGGAAAAGAGGTGGAGGAGTTCAACTATGTCCAAATATACTGTTCAACAACTAAACTTTTTTTTCTCTGCATGCTGATGTATTTATTTAATTCTTTAAAAGAATGTTAGGTACAGCTCTCTTTCTCAAGTTCTTAGATCAGACTGAATTCTTCACTCCTACCAATGGATGATACAGCCTCTTAGCATATCTGAAGCTCAAATGATCAAAGTGTGAGGGGGAGGTAACCTTTCCCACAGTTGCTTTCAGTTTTCTCATGCATAGTTAAATCAGTACAGTGAGAAGTAATACTCTACAGGGATGGATACAGAATTAGCCCCTGCAGTCTCACCAGAGTTTAATGGGTGATCTGCTAACAGCATCAGTTTCTGCCATCTGTTCATAAGAGGACCACTGACTGTTCTGTGAACCCTTTTCTTAATCATGCTAAAGGGAATTTGGATGACTAAAAATGAATTGTTTGAATACACCCATCCAGCAAAACAATCAGTGCAGTTAATAACTGAAGAGAGGAAAAGAGCAAAAATTAGGGCAAAACAAATTATTTAAATTCTTAGTTCTAGTTCCATTTTCACAGATCTTTTGATATAAAGAGCTACATGCCAAGTACAGTAGCAAAGAAACTGTATTCATTCACTGCAAATAAATAGCCCAATAAATTTATGATTTTATATGCTTATATAGTGTTATGCGTTCATAAATATGTTGTTTTATTACATAAGTAGTCTAAGCACCAACTTTATTTATATAAACTATGAATAGTTTGAGGAAGTATATTACCACTTCTAGTCTATTTTGAATTAACTGTGTTGCATGTCTTGTTCTGTCTAATTTCTCATATGTGTTTTGTTGTTATTATTTCTGATACCTAGTAAAATGTGGGGAATTAGAATACCAGATTACATGGAAAAAACAGTGGTAAAACTAAGTACACATTTATACTTACATAAATATACTTAATTGTATAAAAGTCTTCAGAAAAACAAAAAGAATGCATGTGAAAACACAGTTATTTAAATGTTTCTATTGAAAGAATAAAATATTTGAAGAAAGTAATTCTAAATTCAGTGAATTACTTATACTTGCTGTGTTGCAATATTTGCACAGATACAATTTAGAAATGCATTTCAGGAGAGTTCTTCGGGGTATTAAACAAAGACATGAAGCAAAGATAAGGATTAAAGCTAATCAAAAGCTAAGCATAACAAAAATCAGAAATATTTAGATAGATTGTTAATTATGTGTCTTTTTAAACATTAATTCCCTGAAGAATAGTCAGTATTAAAGATATCCCTGAGAAATATGTCTATAGGAAGGAAAGGTTTTTCACTATAGAATTGTTTGTTTGGATGTTCTAATTAGCTATTTAAGCATACTTTAGTTTGAAAGCAGATACAAATTACATTGTTATCAATGAAAATCTGCCTTTTCAACAATGGCCATCATTGTTTCCATTTATTCCTTTCTAATTAGAGTCTTGGGAAATATCTATTTCAGACCAATTTCCACATTCATACTGAAGCAAAATGAAATGATTTTTCAACTCCCTTTACAAGAGTTGAACAAATTCTTGGCTACTATCTTGCTCTCTTCCTCTTTTTGTTTATGTCTCCTGGTTCCAGCCTGGACAGGGTTAATTTTTTCGAGTAGCTAGGAGGGGGCATGGCTGGGATCTGGAAGTTGTTATATACCACCTCACATCATTGATGGGGGTGAGGGAAATGGAGTTTCTTGCAGGAAGAACTCCTTCTGGTTGGAGTAGGTAGTCCTGGTTGCAGTCAGGTCAAGTTCCATAGTTAGCATTTTGGCTTGTGAATCACTCTCTCTCTGTTTTATATAGTTTTGGTATTAATATTGCTGCTGTTACTGTTTGTTTTCTTATCTCATTGTTTCCAGTAAATTGTTTTTTATCTCAACCTGGTATGCCTCCAATTCTCTCTAGCCTGCTACATTGGGGAGTGGAAGGGAGAACAAACAAGAAGCCGTGTGGTTAGGAAAGTCTCAATGGGAGGACTAAATTGCAAGGTACCATTCCTAAACCACAAAACTGTTATACATAATTCCAGTTTAGCTGTCTTCCAGTGATTAAAAATTGTTAGGAAATTTTGCACAGAAAACTTGAGTAGAAAAATGTGATTAGTTATTTTGTTATTTTCATGGGCAAAGCTCCCACTATACTGAGCTTAAAAGAAGATTTCATGGTAATCTTATATATGAAATGTCTGGATTCAAGTTTGCCAGAGGGACCTGGATAAACTCAAGAAGTGGGCCTATGAAGATCTCATGTGGTTTAACAAGACTAAATGCAAGGTGCTGCACTTGGGTGAGGCCAAGTCCTCATTATCAATCCAGGCTGGGGGATGAAGATTGAGAGCAGCCCTGCCAACTTGGTTACAAACTTGGTTCCTGCTGCTGGCCAAAACTCTGTTCATTAGCCATAGTGGCAGAGCCTTGGGGAAGACATATGAGGAATGATTAAAAAACTTCTGTGTAGAGCTGTGAGAAGAATGGAAGAGAAAAGGCTCTGCAGACATGAAAATCAGCGAAGAGGAAGATGATGTAGCACTCCAGGCACCAGAACAGACATTTTCCTGTCACCTGTAGAGATACCATAGGTATCTTTCTGCAGCATGTGGAGGACCCAACACTAGAGAAGGTGGACCTGTCCTGAAGGAAGTTGTAGCTTAAGAAGAGACCATGTAGGAGCGGGCTCTAGGCAAGAGCTGTAGCCTGTGGAGGGGAGACCACATGGAGCAGGTTTTCTGATAGAAGCTGAGGCATACGGACACTAGAGCAGCTCATGAAGAACATCTCGATGGAGCACTTTGTGAAGGACTGAGTCCTGTGGGAGTGAGCCCATGCTGGAGCAGGGGAAGCGTGTGAAGAGAAAGAAGCGGCACAGACAAAAGGTTATGAACTGACCACAACTCCCACACCCCATCTTCCTGGTACTGATAGTAGAGTGGGGAAGAGGTAGAAGGTTTTGGAACAAAGGAATGAAGTTGAACCTGGGTAGAAAGAGTAGGGTTAAAGGAAAATGCATTTACTTTTGTATATTTCTCTCTATCCTACTTTAATATATTTTTAAAATTAGGAATAAACTAAAATAATCTGCAAGTCAAGTCTGCTCTGCCTCTGATGTTGATTGGTGAGTGACCTCCCTGTCTGTAATTCAACCCACAAGCTTTTCCATCTAATTTTTATCCTACTGGCCTGGTGAGGAGGAGTGTGAAAGCACCTGAGTGGGAGCCTGGTAGTCAGCCAAGGTAATTTCATCACAAAAGTTTATAATTTTATCACATTAGATAAGTCCCTTCTCCTTCTTCCCAGTTCTGCTCTATTATCTGGGACATGAGGTGGGTGGGTGGTATTGATTTTCCTAATTGCTAATCCAGTCTTCGTCAGAGTCCTTTGAAGCTGATGTTTCTTCTGTGCTATGATCCTAAGCTGCTGAGGCCGCATGCTTTGACATGGGGAAGGATTTCACATAAACTCTTCCAAATTGCAAGCATATTTCTCATCAGTGAGCAAGAGTTTTTTCAAGAATGAGTTCAAGAATATGTTTAATATTTGCATCCAGCTTATGCATATTTATCTGCAAATAATCATTCAAGTCTTTGCACATTCATTTTCAGAGGGGTATCAGTGAAGTGCTTATGTAGGTTTTCTGCATCTAGAGCTGCAGGTTTTGAAGCTACCAGAATTCACATTTTAAGATGTGGTCCTATTAGTGTAAATTACACAATGTTACCATACACTGAAACTTCAAGGCAAAATTATATATGTTAAAAGTTAAGATTCTAGAAAATTACACAAGCTGTGGTGGCATTTATAGTATATAAGAACACAATTTTGATAATGTGAAAGTTAACAGTTTAGACAAAGCTCCCAATGCATCCTGAAAGTATGCATGATGGCAGACTGGAATTCGCATTTTGAAAGGTAGAAAAAAATATTGACTGCAGCGATGTGAAGGTGGGAAAGTGTTACCATACCTGCTCGTGGTAGGAGCATTGGAATTGATGAACTTTAAGGTGTCTTTCCACCCAAATAATTCTATAAAATAATGCTTGGCAGAAGCTGTAGTAGAACTTATAAATCTGAATGTTGATCATGAAAAAGCAGATTAGACTACATAATCAGGAAGTAATATTTTCTACTTTTTCACTCAGTTTTTAGCACAGAAATTTCAAGACAAGGGAAGAATGATTGTGAAGTTATAAGTCTTTGCATAATTATTAAAAATGCACAGAAAGTACCTAAAGCATGCAAAGGCTGCCATATGCACAAAAAGTGAAAGGAAAACTTATGTGACCATACTAATTATGAAAAAGGAAACATGCACTGTGACAACATGAAGCTAGATTTTTTAACACAAGCACACTGAAAAGGAGCAGTTTATGTAAATTATTAGATTAATGCTCTCTTCTCTCACACTCTATAGTACTAAATATACTGCTTTTGCTTGGGATGGAATAATAAATACTCATAGTTATATGGGCTATGATTTTTCACCAAAATAGCATTGATAACACACTCAGGTTTTAGGTATTGCTGAGCTAGTTTGTGCTGAGCTGCCAGCCAGGGTTAACCCACAGCAATGCAGAAATTGAAGGCATTTTAAGAGGCAGTGCTGAAGTGGTGTTTAAGCACTGTTTGAGAGGAATTCTCTCCAGAAAGTGCTATATGGACTCATGTTCTTTGGGCCTGTTACTGTTACCATGTAGTGTTTGGTGTGGCCTCCTTATTTAGAAGCATAACATTAGAATGTGCCTCCTAATATCTTGATGGACTGAGAACATAACTGCATTTCATTCATGAAATATGATGATTGAAATATTGAAAAATTTTAAAATACCATGTTATTTCTTCTTGTAGCTGAGGGGTGACTGAATAAGCAATAAAGCCCTCTGTTTTCCATGAATATAAGAAACTTGTGCAAGGCAGTTGAAAGTTTGCTATTTCAAAGAGAAATCTGAGTTCTAAAGATCCTGCTAAAGGTATCCTGATTTCAAGATGGTGACTGCACTACACTTGGTCATCTTTATGGTCATAGGAGAGCAGTCCTCAAGTGCATGTTATTGAATGTGAAGTCATTTTCACAGCTCTTGGTAATCTGAACATTTGACAGAAATGGCTTGGTTATGACCAAAGTTGCTGCTTCTGAAGGGGCTACATTTATAAATCCAATTCATGTGGCAGTCAGATAAAGGAGTGTGAGTTTTTTCAAATATAGATTAATATTAACAATTAGAAACTGTTGTTTTGATGCTATGGGATGCAGTAACTGTGGTGAATATGCCTGTGTATTTGTGAAAAATATTCATGATAATGTGAAATGTACTTTTTTCAGGTATTTGGTGACAACTTCTTTGTGAGTCATCAAATAGGTTTTCCCGCTTTTCTCTTGGATCATATACTAGATCCGTACAAGAAAGTCATGGACCTGTTGGAGTGGGCCCAGAAGAGGGCCACAAAAACAGTCGGAGGGCTGGAGCACCCCTTCTATCACGAAAAACTGAGGGAGTTGGGCTTATTCTGGAGAAGACAAGGCCCAAGGGAAACCTGTTGCAGCCTTACAATATACAAAGGCATAAAGAAGATGGATAGAGAGAGTCTTTCATACCAGGGCCTGAAGCATTATGACAGGGGCAATATTTTTGGTTACTGTTTAATTCAGAATACACATCATAAAGGTAAAGATTTAGGCATGGGGTTTCAACATCCTTAAAAAAATCTAAAACCTACAACTTACGTCTGTCAGTCATGGTGCAAACCTAGTCTCTTTAGGCAACACTTTCTTAAACATATTGTTTCTCATCTAGAGGACTGGGAATCTGCTGATTCTTCAGCAATAATTAAATACATAATTACTCAAATTATTATAGTGCTGAATTTAGGATGCCTTTAGCCATAGGTGTTTGTAAAAATATAGTGTAAATATTACTTATGTGCTACATAGATGAAATTCACATGTTATTTGTTCTTAACACTGGATATGTTTACAGCTGATAAGATTTTACTTAATTTTATGGCTTTGATAATGATATATTTTATAGTGTAGACATAAAACTAGCTAACAATATAAGCTGTTTATTTCAACATGGACCTATGGCACAGATCATAAAAATATGAATTTTTATTTCTACACCAGCTTTTCAATATTTGAGAACTACTTCTTATCTTCCAAGTGTCACTTTTATAAGAACCTTAATAACTGTTATTAGTATGATTTGTTAGAATGCTTCTTTCCTTTTGATGTACCAGTTTGTTTATGACATTGTGATTATGACTTGACCATTTAGCTAGCAAAAAATGTCAATTTGCATTTTGAGAAGAGGAAGCTGATGATTATTTGCAATAAGATCACCTTAAGAGCCATAATTTCAGCATTACAGAAATATGCTTCATTTACTTTCTTTGCTATCAGCAACACCTTTCAGTCTGGATATTCAATGGGGCATTTTCTATACAGATATAAATCTTTCTGTCAGAAAGACTGAGTAACCTTGTATCTTGAGTTCAATTTGAAATGAAAGAACAATGCACCAAGGAGAAATTTCTTAAATAATCAAGCAAAAACCCATGAAAGAATAATTTAATTTTCACAAAACAAATCAAATACTCCAAGCATGGAATAACTCGGAGCTTTGTAAACTATCTTTAAAAATTGTTGCTGACTTGAAATTTTGCTAATTATGTAATTTTAGAAATAGAAATAACATACAATAGTTGTTGAACTGTCCAAAATGGTGTATACTGAGTAGCCAGATTTTTGTCCCTTTAATAGTCTACTATGCTCGTACTGCACATGTAGCGAGCAAAATGATCAGTTCGCCATGTTCCCGAATCTTACTATTTTAGTTCTGAAAAGTGTCAGCAATAGATTAACCATGTCTTGTTTTCTCCCTCTCCCCTTCCTTGCAGAGATCAACAATATTGTGATTTACTTAATGTGGAGATCCCATTTCTTGTGTAGTTTTGTTAAGTTCTTTTATCTCTTCCATTTTTTGAGTGTCTCTTTGCATCCCTACCACTCTTGTATATATTAATCCTATGGCTTTTATTTGCAGAACTGAAATGTTAAAAAGTAACTTTTTTTTCCTGCTGTTGTTCAAGAACAGCAGTTCTGAACTTCAGATCAAGATTAATAGCTGCTTGTATGAGCTTACAGACTAATGTCTCATTGCCCATTAAGAAGAGTATTTCACAACTCTACAGCCATACAAATATCTTTCAGCTCCTCAAACAACATATACTTCATAGCTTGGCTGAAACTGTTAATTATGGGAGATGATACAAGAATCTTGACCATTATTCTGTTCTCAGTACCTCACTTATAGTTTAAGATTTCTAGTACCCATTTCAATATTCTAGACGGTTGCCTGCATCAAATATTCAGAAGCTGCTATACATCCAGAAGCTGCTGTGTATTTATGTGAGTTCTTTTATTTGTAGTCCTCATAAATGATCCATAGTAGAGGAGAAAGGGATCATAAATGAAAAAATAATACTAAGGGCTCTACTGTAAGTAAAACTGTAAAGGAGAGGCTTTTAAATAACCTATGAGTCCTGTGGCAATTTCTTGACACCTGATCAACAAGGGAACTATTGACAATGTTTACTAGCTATTAGTGGCAGTTGATGCAGTTTAAACCTATATTCCTAGGTGATTAGGTTCTGTTCTTATTCTGTTTTACCCAGGCTTTATAGCACTCAACAGAAGACATGGACACCCTCCAGCAGGATTGTAGAATGAGAAGAAATCACCAGAAATGTATCTTTTTCTCTTTCCAGGTGAAGAAATGCATAACTTGGGTTAATAATGTTTTTGCTTTATGTAAGTTTGTTGTTATGAATATCCAGTATAAGGAAAAAAAAACTCAAAACAACCAAACAAAAACCACCCCAAAAAATCACCAATAAAAGTTAAAGAAAGGTGCCTTTTCTTTGGAGAAAGCTAATTTTGTCTCGGATTTTTGTCTTTTTTGTAGTTTGTTCTAGGGTATCAGAAGGTCCTCAAGAACGTCCAGTCAGACTTGGGTTTTCTTGCAAGTGGTTTCATAATATTATGGGAAAACTTGTTAACAGAATATCCATTAAGATCTTATCCCTATGCTCATTGAGTTTCTTTCACATTGAGTAAAAGATTGAGCCTGGTTCCATTTTTCATAGTAATGTAAAGAGCTATAGATCCTGCTGGTGAATTCATGCCACCTCAATACCATCCTCTTAAACCTTCCAGTTGTGTCCTCATTAAAGGGTATGAACAATTTCTATACATCATTCTCAGCCCAATCTTAGTATTTCAGACAATAGAGTATCTCCATGTATCACTTTTGGATACAGGACCCAGGCACTACTGAGAGTGCAATTCTGAGCCTATAAAGTTCAACTTTTGTCTTAAGGTTAAAATGTCACCTTTAGGAAAAGTCTGATTCTGACCTCTCCCCACAGATTTTGGAGATGGATGCAGACATCCTTGGACCATCCTTATATTCATGTGTAACTTAGAACTTTGTGCCTTCCACATTAGACACAATTATTTCTAGCATTGCAAGACTATATATTTACATGAGTTGAACTGTAAAGCAGCAATAAAGAAAGAAGGACTGGCACTCAATATGTAAGGAAAAGAGTATTATTCAATTTATTGAAGGTGATGGCAAGAAACTAAACATTGACCTTGATAAAAGTCGCAATGGATTTACAGGAAGTATCTAATATTGATATGACATTTTTACAGAAATTTTCAGAAATATGTCTTACAGTTTGATCTTTGTATAAGATACATGTACTGTTGTCATTAAGACTATATAAGGCACAGGTTATAAAAGGTTAAAACTGTCAGAGCAAGGCAAGAAGAGAAGTACAAATGACAAAATTTGTCAGAGCAGCAAATAAGACAAATGGCACCATTTGGTCAAGATAGAAATGCTACTAGTAATGTTGGGGTCTTATTTCCATTGCTCAGAAAACGTAGCTCAAAGCTTCCCCTGAATATGCACCCAGAGACAATCCACAACTGTACTGATTCTCTATTTTGTAGCACCAGGAGAAGCAGAATAAAAACGTTTCAGTTTTAATTGTGCCCACACAGACTCTTATGCTCAAGAGAAGATTTTAAAAAAGCTTATTTTCTTCAGTACATTAATGTCTGTATAATATCTGGAATAATAATTCTTCCCTATGTGCCAGAAAGGCACTTCACTATTAGTGTTTTGTCAGGAGTACAGCAGTTGGTCATCATTGAAAAATAATAGATTATTTTAACTTACAAAAAGAAAATTGTCTGATGGGGAAGAAGTAAAAAATATATATAATATCAGAGATGAAAAAAAGAATGCTCTTATCATGGTTGTTCCCTGAGATTCTGTTTATAAATACTCACTGTTCTCACAAAATTATTGTCTTTGAACTTTATTTAGAATGATAGAGATATCTGTGAAATGAGCCTCTAGTTGAAGAATTGAATGATAGGATACAGCTACATTAAGGGAAAATTATTATATGTACAGCTTATGACATCAAGTGTCTTTTACTGAGATTGCTCAAGACTTTCAATTATATGGCTTTGCTTTCAGTTATTTACAGAGTTGCTAAACTGAAATTGAAGTCATGGTTTTTTATGCCAGGTATCTGCCTCAGGCTGAATTTATTATTTTCTTTCCTTGACATATAAAAATGTGGCCAGACTCCTTCTACAAGAAATACATACCATGTGAGCAGGGGCTGGGAATGTGGAAGTGAGGAGTGAATATTTTTTGTTTCTATAAGAACTTTACAAATTGTGTTACCAATTACATGTTAATTTCCTAGTAGATGCTTTGCACTGATTTATTTACAAAAACTTTTGAGAGATTTCACATGCCTGAGATTTTACTTTAAGTCTCTATACCTTGTGTTGACCATCTCACTCTCTCTTCTGTTTTCAGTAGCTCTGCTTAGCTACACATACTCAGGAAAAAATCTATGTAGGTGACTATAATAACCAAATATTGATGAGACAAGAACTGAAAGAGAGGAGAGAAATTATTTTGAATGCATAGCCTGGAGGAAAAAAAAGACAAAGGCAGAGGTGATGAAAATTGCCTGAATGTGGATAATGAAGGGAGCTGGAACCTCAGTAAGGAAAAGGAAGAGAAAACAGGAAAATGGCAAAAGATTATGAGGATTCCAGGAATCACACCAAATGGGTTAATCTTAGTAAGTCATATTTTCAAGACCTTTATCACATTTGCTGTTTTTCTCTGAATTCAAATAGGTCAAATTTTTCTTGAAGTACCATAGCCATGGTACTTCAGATAAGGGTTTAGTGATTTTTACCTATTTTAGAAGCCATATTTTCATTTATACATCTTTGTATGATATTACTCATAAGAACCTGATATCAATACCATATAGGTAACTACACCTTGGGTCTTTTTTTTCCCAGCTGTCTCTTATCCTTTCCATTTGTGATACCTATGTCCTTCAAATTCTCCACTTTGACAATGGAAAATTGACACTTTCTAACCAAATTTAATAATCTGACCAGTTTCACTCCAATGTTAAACAGTTTTTTCTAGAAAATGTTTGCTTTGGTTGTTTACTAGAATATCACTGAAGACTGTCAAAAGTCTAGGGTTTCTCATCTATACGAGTCTGTTAGCCTGGAATAGAAAGAATCAATTAGATTAGCCTGACATGATTTGTTTTTGGCAAACCCCCATTGAAGATATAGATCAGATATAGATACAAATATATAAATATAGATACAGATGTAGATATAGATAGATATAGATACAGAGACATATATACATATAGGTTCACTTCTAGATGGTTTTCTAGTGTGTTCTCTCCCTTTTCTACTGCACGCCAACCTGTTCTCAGTTTTAGTCACTTCATAAACAAGGCAGGTCCACATATAGGACCTAAAGTTTCTGAGTATTTTGATGTTAATATGATGACATTTACTAGACTATCTATTTTTGCACTTTGACAATCTGGAAAATTCTTTCAAAACACATACAGAAGGTATGAAATAAATGAAACGAGCACTCACAAGGTAAGAAATTGCAAGAGTGACATTATTTGTTTTATCCTAATCTTCCTGTTCAAACATAAGCATAGAGACTTTAACATGGTGATAAAGTTATAATTTATGAGAATATTTGTGAGTCACTCAGTAGTTCAGGAAAAATTACTATTTACTCACCCAGATTTATGCACTGTTAAAGTATAGTATATTTTTTATAATCCTGATGCATTTTTAAACGAAATTCTGCAAGACAGATGTTCTTAGGACATGCTGCTGAGACCACCTTTAGTAGATCAGTTTGATGTCACCACGCATGTAAAGTTAAAAGAGTGTCTGCTGAAGTTCCAGCAGAGAATATGCTCCCCTGAATGTTTATAGGCACAGTGCCCAAAATTATCACCTGAATTACATTCAACTAAAAACTAAATATAGAAGTCTAATCACATATAAAACTTCCTTTTTAAGAATGTATTTGTTGCTTTAAAAAGAGCAATAGAATTACTTCTGTGACAACAGAATTCTAGGCATTCAGACAATAAGGACCCAGAATTGTGTCCTCATAAATATTTTATTCTGAATTATTTTATAGATGTATATTTAACATTTTAATTACTCACATTGCTTCACACCCTCCCCAGTGTACTGCCTATATTTAAATTCCCAGTGAGTTCTGTTCCCTCAGCATCTCTTTTTATCTTCAAATATCTGCTGAATTCCATGACTGCCCATTCTGAGAGGTTGTTAACGTCTCATGTCCACAACTTTTAGCTATTCCTGACTGATTTTTTCAGTTTTTCTGACATCTTTTGGCTCCTAGTGTCACATCTCAGTGTCAGCTCTCCAGATTTCCTTCACTTTCATCAGTCATGCTTTTAAAGTCTCTGCCTTCAGCTGCAGTCCTATCATGTACCTGCCTTATTGTAAATGCCATTGCTAGGTCTGTATCAGTTTCCCTTCACTCCAGTACCCAGAGCTCCAGACAGCAGCTATGAAATAATAAGCCCTACTTTCAAAAGCTCTGTAGAATCTATAGCTGCCAGAAACATCTGCATGACTGCAAATGTTGCTATTGAACTAGATTCTATCCTTTGAAATGCACAGGTAAATGTGATCTGAGAGGGATAGTGTCTCTGAAGCCAAATTTTCTCTCTTGCTTCACAGCAGCAACTATTATGGGAGCTCTAGCTGCATGCTAAGTCTGTTGGGGATGAGAAAATTGGCACCACTTGTAAGAATAATGGGCCAATAATGCCAATGTTGACATGCACTGCAAAAGGTTCCAGGGGAGGGGACAGTGCTTACAAGGTGTTATTTGGTACTGCCTGTATCAGCACAAGCAGTGGTGTTTGTCCCACTTGCCTCCAGGTTCAAGCCAAGAACTGAAATGAAGCCAATGTTCTGCTTATTCCTCATTTCCCTCTGCTCCCACACCATAACTCCTGGTCACTTATGAAGTGGCTCATGAATGCTGTCAGGAACTGCAGAAGTAATTAGTCTTTCTAAGTCTGCCACTCAAACGGAAAATAATCATTGCAAACAATCCACCTGTATACACTTAAGTAATTTTGAAATTTATTTTCATTAAGTCATTATTAAGCTAGAAGAGCAGGAAAATGGAGTTTAATGAAAGACTTAAGCATGAAATTGAACTTTTTCATAAACTTATATTTAGAGCAACCGCTTTTTGGTGTGTAACTCTGAATTATGTTGCAATTGGGAGATAATTTCATGCAGTTTAACACCATTTAGACTGCCATTTTTTTCGTCTGAGACTATCTGCATTTTGGAGAAAATAGTAAACACGTGTTTTTACAAACACCATGAAAAGACTCTTTTCTTCACTGTGAAAGCCAATGAAAGGAATCCAACAAAACAAGGAAATACACAGAGCTAAGAGCAAGCATTCTTCCAACTACAGCTAATCAATTAAACCAAAGGACCTACCAGAAAACAACTCAGGAGCACACCTTCTGATATCTCCATGTTCTTTATATCTTGGCATTGGCTCAGGATAGTTGCTCTTCTTGGAGTCTTCAAGGGAGCTAGTATTTAATTAGAAAGTCACACAAAAAACTTGTCTTCAGGGAAGGATTAGTTAAAAAAAGGAAAAGTGTTTTAGCACATAGATACACCCTGAAACAATGGCCAGTCAGGTTGAACAAAATTCTGTATTTCTTCAGGAAACTCAATTTTTCCACGTATATAACCCAAGTACCAAAATATGCTAACTTTTTGAATACGTGGTATGCACAACAAATCTTAAGTAGATTTTCAGCATTTCTTCAGATCTCTGCACAGTGAACACAGCAAACACTTGATGAACTCCTAGCTTTTGGTATTTCTAATTCCTGCCTCCTCATTCTCAACAATTTTATACTTTATTTATTTATTTCCTGGAAAATTAATTTAGAGATGTTAGCTGGTGACATAGTAACTAAAATGAGGCCTCTCACCCCTGAAAAAATGTCATTGTGTAATTTCAGAGCATCATAATCGTGCAAGACATGCAATAGCCAGAAGTAACCATCAGTGCTGTTGCATGTCAGAGCACCCTTATATTCTTTTTTGCCAGACGTATAAAATAAGTTCAGTTCTTGGATGGAAAACCACTGCCCCATACTGTAAAATACCAACTCTTTTCTCCTTTTTCTTCTCCCCTCTCACAGTGCAGCATTAACTCAATGTGCTGAAGCTCTTGCATTATAACAGCTTTCACTTTTCACTAAACATGCCATTATAATCTTAAAAACTGGCCCTGGTGTCATCTGAATACCAGTAAAAGTGATGCTTAAGGTTTTTATTTTCACTGCGCTGGTGAGAAAATCCAGAAATGTTTCTGTTTGCTACACCAATAGATCAGTAAGCTCCTGTAACTTTAAATGCTACTGACAGCATTCAAGAACTTGAGCCATTATAACATGCTTATTGTCAAATGTGCCCATAGCAACACTCATCAGTGTCATCTGTTTCAACTCAAGTCTTATTTTCTCAATTGACAGAAAAAAGCCAATACACCACTCACAACTGTTCCAATTTTAGTATGAGTTGAAGAATGATAATGTTCATATACTGCCTGTGCCAACTAGTGATGCACTTCATCAAATTCAACTTTCAGCAAAAATAATACAGTGACAGACCTACGTACTCTCTTCTACTGCTAAACAAGTCAATGTCTGTTATTTGTTTCTTTCTCATTTATCCTTTTTTTTTTAGATAGTTAACTGAAGAAAGGAGAGGTTAGGCAAGAGGTTAGAAAAAAAATCTGTTACAGAAAAGCTAGAGCTCTGTGTTATTGAACTTTATGATGTTTACATGTTCCACTGTGAGTCTGTATGTCTGTGTTTTGTCTGAAGAGAATTAAAAACTATGAAATACTGCTAAGAGAATGTATCTGTGGCTAATATAATACAACCCAATTTAGGCTAAAAATATGTGGATTAGCATTGCCACTGTTTTTTGCATCCAGGTGTGGTTTTCCTTATTAAATTTTTTTCTGATGCTTCATCACAGGAAAGCCATGAGACTTTAGCCTTCCCAGATCCTAATGTTTTGGAATGAGCAGAGGCTCCTCCATGTTTATGAGTGATACAAAACTGAGGAAAGCAGAGACATTTGTTTACATTCTTCAAAATACTACTTTTGCTATCTGCTCTTTTTCAGTCCTTTGTTATTGCCATTATCTGTGTATGATGCATATTAAAGAGGAAACATTTGTCTTGCACAGTAGTTACCTTTCATGTTGTTAATGTCATAAAGTCATGTTGTTAATGTATAAACATAATTTTGGTGGGGAGAATAACCTTGCTAGACATTGGTTGGCACTTGAGGTTGGGATGACACGTGACACACAAACCATAAATTTATCCTCCTCTGAATATAGGAAAGAACTTAATGAGTGATCTTTTTAATAGAGGCTAGGGATGGAATTTCCCTTAGGAATCAGTGCAATTAAAATAATGTCTAATTCTCAAAGTATTACACTGGCCTAAAACTCAAAGGAAACATATAAATTCTATAGCAATTTTTAATGGATATGCATCTCTGTTTATCTAAATATTTAGATAGCATGGTATGTCACTTGAGGCTCCAAGCCTGCATTACAGAAAAAAGACTTCCCTTTCTTTCCAAACTCTTTCTTCCTTTTTTGCTTACAGTCATCAAAAGAAGGTATGGGAAATTCCAACCATGTTTTCTTCTCAGAGTAGGTTTCTGGCCCCTCATGGAAAGGATGTCACTCTTGATTCTGGCTGATCATGCCAAAAAGCAAACCTGTGTTTCAAAACAGCCTTCACCTAAGAATTAAACTTTGGTCTTGAAGATTTCTTTGCAGAG
Organism: Acridotheres tristis; assembly: GCA_037013685.1. Classification (NCBI taxonomy): domain Eukaryota; kingdom Metazoa; phylum Chordata; class Aves; order Passeriformes; family Sturnidae; genus Acridotheres; species Acridotheres tristis. The sequence continues at coordinate 22,730,019 of CM072885.1, read as the reverse complement.
CATATCCGTCATTCAATGTTCTGGACATGTAGCAGAAACTGGACTCAAATTTCACATCAAGTATGCATCAATAAACCTTAAGTTTCCCAGAGGTGTATTTAATAGTCATTCTGTGACTGCTGAGTTAGAAAGTAAGGGAATTCTTTTGATGATTTAGATGGTCAGTCTGCTTTTTCATAAGTCGGGTTGGCAAAGGTTTGCTGAATAGTGGGGATTCTGCAAGTTTTAGTGTCTGTCCTTTTCACTTAACTGTTCACCACTTCTTAAGGAAGAGGTTAGGAGCACTCTAAACATGCCTCCTGGTACAGTACCTGATATTGCACCATGAAAAAATATTCTCAGTGAATTTTGGTTTCTTAGAACTGAAAAGTCCAGTGCACTCTCTCATGCACTTCACTGCAGACACAGGCAGGTGCTTTCCATAGCACAGCATATGCACTAAACCCTGGCTTTTAGCTGGCTGTTGTACTATCTCTCAAAGTCCCTTCGAGTCAAGTATCCTTTCCTCTCCCTTACTGCTAAACTTAGCACTTATTGAAGTGGGGAAAAGAAAGAAAAATAAAATGGTAAAACCACACATTGCATTGGGAAGTGACAAGTGAAGATCCTTGAGGACTGCCAAAACTAGTTTCCATGGTTTTTAAAATTTGAATAAGTTTGGAATAAACCAATTAGAGTTTAAGAACCCACCATTCATCTTTGAATAATGTGGTCCTGAAATTCTTACAAAAGTATATAGATGTCTATATATATATAAAGAGTTCTTCATTGTCTATGTATATATGATCTGACAATGTGCTCTGACAACCAGCTGTATCCTAGACTGCCCCAAAAGAATCATGGGCAGCAGGCAGAGGGAGGTGATTCTCCCACTCTATGCCACTTTCCTGAGACCCCAGCTGGAGTACTGCATCCAGCTCTGAGGTCCCCCAGCACGAGAAGGACATGGACTTTTGGAACAAGTCCATGGAGGAGGAGGCCATGAAGATAGATGATCAGGAGGTTGAGACACTTCTTAAATGAATACAAGATGAGAGAGTTGGGGTTGTTCATCCTGGAGAAGACAAGGCTGCAGGGAGACCTTACAGCAGTTTTCTAGTACCTCAAGAGGCTACAAGATAGATGGAGAGGGATCTTTTACAAGGTCATGTAGTGACAGGAGAAGGGGGAATGGTTTTAAAATGAAAGAAGGTAGCTTTAGATTAGATTTTAGAATGTGAGGATGGTGGGATACTGGAACAGGGCATTGTGAATGTCCCATCCCTAGAGGTGTTCAAGACCAGGCTGGATGTGGCTTTGAGCAAGATAGTCTAGTGGAAGGTGCCTCTGCTCATGGCAGGGGTGTTGGAACTAGATGATTTTAAGGTTCATTCCAATCCAAACCGTTCCATGATTCTATGAACTTACAAAAGGAGACATCTCTACAGCATTGTTTATCTGCTAGGTTTTAAATGTCCTCATCTATGTTTTAAACATCCCCATCTAGACGAACTGGATTTGCCCAAGAAAAACCTGTTTGTTTGCATAACCTGTAAAATCTAAACAATAAGCTGAATGTAGATATTTACACAGTAAATACCTCTGTGTAACCAGATAATTATGACTCCAAATTTCTCTCCCTCCTTTCAATTAAACGTTGTAATCAATTAAAGGTTGGTACTTTATTGCCTGTAAACTGTTTGCTACCACAAGTAACATTGTTAACATGTATCTATTACACGCCAAATGATCAAACAAGGCTTTTTCATGAATCATCACTATATTTTTTTTGCATGACAGAAGCAAAAATATTAAATATGGCACCACTGATAGCACTTAAATTGAGTAACATGCCCTGTTTTATGCACACTGCTTCTGGGCACTCTCACACTTATCTCTGTCTAATAATGGAACAGTCTGGAAAATGATGAGTCAAGCAGGATTTTACACACACACATATATATATATATATATATATATATATATATACACACACCTTTATATACCTTCCTTACTGTACTGCTGTTTTACTTTCCATTATAGAGCAGAGGGTCATTGATGATTGCATAGCATGTGATCCTCTAATTCCATATTCTTCCTAAAAAAACTGCCATTTACTCATTTTTTTCCTTTATTAAGTGCAAGTACTAGGTTGCATTTCTTTGGTTGTCTGAAGAATTTCTCATCTCTAGATAATGCCAGTAGTTCTGAGACTGCTTTATGCACCTAAACAAAACTCAGATGACTACAAATACATTATCCTTTCTGAGACCTTTTAAATGCTTATTTTCTTTATTTAAGATTTTTTTTACCCCATTGGTTGCTAATAGGCAATTTGAAAATTGTTGCTGGTATTGACAGTATTAAATCCTAGTGAAAACTGTCACAAAGAGACCATTTAAAACTATAATTGGTTACGGGTTTAGTATCAGACCAAGCCTCTCCTTGGCTCTTTGTTTGCATCTGACTGCTACGATCCTTCTAGGATGATATAATGATACTTCCTTTACTGTTTAATAGATACCTCTTTTTCTTCTTATGTCCTTTTCGTTATAATTTTGTCTCTACTCACCTGTGTTATACTTTTCAATTCTTCCCTAGTAACCTGAACTTAATCCTACGTTTTATATTTCTCATTCTCTTATCCAAGCTCTATGGAGAGTGAATGATTGAATTAAACTGATCTCTTGATTGTCTTCCTATGTTTCCTCTGCAATTAGGTAATTTTTAGCAATGCTATTACTTTTATTTCTTTAAAGGTAACAACACTATATAACAGTTTTCTTTTGGTTACTGTCTCTGAAAATATACCCTTATACTTCTCTCAATTGATTGAACTCTTTACTCTTAGAAGTTTTTCTGTCTTAGAAGTATGAAGACTGCTTTTTCAGCTTGTCTTAATGAAGTTAGCTTTCAGAATGACAGTTTTAAACCGTTTCTCTTTACAAGTTATAATCACATTTAGAAAATTTTCCTCTCATTTATCCTTTTTCCTATAAGAAAAAAGTATTGCTAAAACAAGAATAGCAAAGTGTTGCACTCAGTGAGCCTGAAGTTCTTTTTAGCTTCTGTGATAAAACATTACAAGTCCTGATACATGTGAAGAAAAGCCTTAAATAGAAAGCCAGTTATACTGAAAATAAACTGAAAATATTGAGAAAATAATAAAAAAAGAAACCCAAATATATTCATTAATTAAATTTTAAGATCTTGGGGAGATAGAAAATTTAAGAGCTTGAGTGCCCATTATGGATTTATAAGTAACAAATCTTAGAAATATTAAATGGAGCTTTGCTAGTTCTGATGTAGGGATGTAGTACTTTGAAAGTGGAAAATGTTTTTAATACACATTTGTTACCCCAAGAATAAAATCTCTGACAGCTTTTGTTTGTTCATATTTAAGAGTTTAGCTAAGATTTTAGCTGCCCAGCACAGAACATGTTTCTCTGTCTACTTTTTGAACATTATGTAGACTTTTCTTAAAGAGTATAAAAACTGAAGTTAAGCGCTTCTCTTAAAATTTAAAAGGATGATTTTATCTTTACCAATGTACAAGCAAATACAGGAACTCAATGGATTCCCAAGAACTAGTACATCAACCAGGCATGCATCTGTCAAATATTTCCAAAAATGCAATGAAGCAAACTGTAAAAATTAAATGTTTTTTTATTGGTAATAAAACCCACACAAAGAAAGATATTAAAAAAATCTCTACATCTTGTGAATTTTTCCAACAACCACCTCACTGGAGCAGGGTGAGTAAAAACTCATTTCCTCTATCTGGAGCAAGGACACTTCTCACCAAACTGAGCCACTGCCATGCACCATCATTCCTCTTCTCATTGAGCTCTGTGACCCAATCTGTGGACTTAGAAGAACCTGGAGATACTCTTAGTTTAGTAAATTGTCTCCCTATTTTTTTTTCTAACACCACCTAAGAATATGAAATAAATATATTAGAATTTATTACTTTATCAACATCCTTTTTTTTTTTTGCACAGAAATCCTAAAGTTTCCATAATGGTTTGGATAGGAGCACTTTCATAATGTTATGGGATTAGAGAATCAAGAGGGATTTTAGGAGACTAAAGTTGAAGCAAAGAAAATTAGGGTAACATAAGTGACCTAAATAGATGTTTCTGTTCTCTCATAACAACATTCTACCTTTTCTTGAGTAAGACAGAACAGCTTTTTCAAAACTAAGCAGTTTAAAGAAGCATTTTTTCAGAAATATATATTTTTAAATCCTTTGTTTTTCCTCTACAAGCTGCTCCTCATTTCAGTTTTTCAAAGCACTAGAGAAAATAATTTCAGTAATTTTATCTTATATTTAAAGACAAGAAACTAAGATTGAGAGTTCTGAAATAGCTTGTCATTGCAAAAAAAAGTTAGGAAACAAACAAGAAATCAAATCCCTTTCTCTCTACCTTTCTCTATTCATCTCTCCCTCTGTTTTTTCTGCTTTTCTTTCTCCTGTTCCTTCCTCTCTTCCTCTATCTCTTAGCTATGCTCTCTTTATGTTAAAGTATGTATTTTCCTGTCAGCAAGAATCTACCATAATTTAAAAGTGATAACACTAATTCACGTGAACAAATACTCAACCATCTCATGTGGCATAAATGTCAGAAGGGAAATGCTCAGAAAATTGCATTTAACATATAAAATGCAAATGTGATATACAATGTCCCATGTGGAAAATGAAAATTATGAGCTCAATTCTTGCCCTTTACTTGCCTTTTACTTTGACTACTGCTGCTGAAAAACTAAGTCATAAACTCTTCTCAATCTCATCTCACCTTGACTACCCAGATAATGGTGAAGTTCTGAGGCAGCTGTTTTCTATCAGAGCTAAGAGAAAATTAATCTTAATAATAAGTTACTTTGTCATGCCCACCTATTCTCCAAATACTTTCACTTGTGTTGGCAAAGGATATTCTTCTTTCAGCTTTCTCCTGCCATTTATCCCTCTTGACTCTATGAACAGCTTCTCCTGCAACTGACCACTAAGAATATGAACTTGCAATGCAGATTAGAAGAGTTTTGCTTTTCTTATAAAAAAAATGTAGTTTTTCTTCTTTTTATGCTCTCAGCTGTTGTTTCTTCCCTCTTCTCCATCTGCTATTAAAAATGTTCCAAAGTCTTCGGAAAAAGGTTGGTGCTTTTTTCTTCGTTTCTGAGTAAAATATGGAACTGGCCAGGCAATATGCTTTTATACCTTCTGTAAAAATTCCTATTGGACTGCCTCATTTTCTGTTACATTGGAAATTTATAAAATTTATATTTTTTAGACTGATTTCTTTTTTATGTCCTTGGTGCCTATCTCATATCAAACTTTTTGTTTTACTTTTTTTAGGTTAGCCAGAGCAGTTCATTTCAGCAGTTTGATTTCAAAAAATAGTGTGTGATTAAAATTTCTGGAGATCTTAGTCCTTAATGGCTTAAATTCTCTTAGTTTGGCATAAGGATTAGAAATGGAGGAATGGCTGCATTGTCTCAGAAGAGTGTTTTTTATACTTGTCATGAAAATCTGCTTTGCTGTGTCCTCTAAAAAATTGCAGTGCAGGAACCACTGGTGGTAATTACTTCTAACCTTTAAGGGTGCTGTCCTCCTGGATGTAGCCTGACCCTACCATAAAGCCATGTCATCAATGGCAAGGTATTTATGTTGCAGAGTTCCAGTGGAAAGACCTTGGCCAACACCAGCCACAGCCAGGGAGTGGGGAGAAGCCATGCACATTTGTGTCTCTCCTTCATGATTTGGAGTTAAGGATCCTCCTGAGAGAGAGGCTTGTCAAAATGGGATATTAAAAGTAGAAATCCAGAATATAGGAAAAGAAAGAACTGGACTTGGCATGCCCATCAAGAGTGTAGCTCCAGAAAATGAGATAAGCTCTGGACAAGAGCTCTGATCTTGGCAGCAAAACATGAGGGGTTCAATGGACAAAAACAAGGAGGAAAGACAGTTAAAGCATACAGGGTAATGGCTCACTGGAGCATCTGGCACAGGCTCCTGTCCTCAGGAATCTCATAATCTCTGTGTATTTTACAGAGACAACAGAAGCTTAGCTCTGAGCTGTGGATTGAATTTGGCATTAAGGTGTTCAAACATTAGTTTTTGCAATGATTTTTTTTCCAGTCTTCCCACTTGAGCAACTACCTATTTTTTTCTCCTGCATTCATATCTCCCATCAGAGTAACCACCTGATTAACTAGCTGGAAAATCTGGATCTATCAAATCTGGATTTATCACAAAGTCAGAACTGAGTGCTTGTTCTGTGGATGATTAGTGAAAGTTTACCCAGTTTGGTATGGTAGAAAGGAAAGCCAGAGTTAATCTAAAGTGGTAGGAAAATGTCTACATAGCTCCTTTACAAACTCTGTAAGTGTTTTTGTGCTGTGTCCCTATTTGATCAGAATTCATCATCTGCGTAAAAATAATTACAGCAAGCTCATAAAGCTTCATTGGTTTTCAAATCCACACATTATTTACCAAATTTAAACAGAAGCTTGTAATTAAGTGTCTTTTTCCGAGGAGTTGCCTCTGAGTGACTTAGCACTTACGAGCCAGATTTGCAGTACATATTGGATCAAAAAGAAACATGCTTATGCCAACCAGTTGGAACTGATTAAAAAAAAAAAAAGAAGCCTAAAATACAGTTTTCTTCTTGATATGGCCCAGATACAACTGAAAGGCACACCTCTCCCAGGTGTCTGCCGTCATGGTAACTGGCTGTTTCTGTGACTTTTAAAAATCTTCTTAAGAGAGGCAGTAGCCCTAATGAAAATTCCTATAGGATGGAGCAAGTCCCTAGCCTGTCAGTTGACCTGCCCAATTTGGTTGCCAGGATAAGTTCAACTCACTCCTTGGATTTAGGCTTAAATTTCCTATAAAATATTTTGGATGTTTCTAGACAAGCCTTTTAGAACAAATATAGTTAATATTTTTAAAATTACAAACATAATTTTCCTTGACTTGTAGCTAGCTGGCTGGAGTATCATTAAACCTAAAAGAACTGAAAACAAAACAAAAACTAATTTGGACACAGAACAATGCAGAAAGTTTCCCTAAAAGGGATGATTAAAAATATATGCAGGTGTGAAAAACAGAAGTTATATCCAAACTCTCTTTCATCTTTAACTATTGTGTTTATTCCCATGCAACAAGTATGTTAAGAAAATGTATTCTAATTTGGTACATCTTATTGAACTTATTAGGTAGAACAACTAATCCCTGCAGTTTTAATGGGAAGAATTTCTACATAAGAAAGAAGAAGTAAGTCCTTAAATTTTCCTATTTTTATCATTCTTTGTTTCACCTTTTTTTTTTTCATGTAGGACTTTTTTCTTTTCCCTTCTAATACAAGATAGCAGAAACATTTGATAAGACATTAATAAGCTATATACTTCTGAGGAAAGAATGTCAATATCTGATTGAACTTCAGTTCACATAATGAATCCACAGGGTGACATTTTTTGTTCTTTTATATTGTATATTACAAACACCTGAACTCTTTAAAAACAAATCATCTGTAATTATTCACTTACCTACCAAAAGCAGTTCTAGCAATGCCATAAGTGATAATGCTATTTTAACAAAACCACAGTTGGGTCTCATTAGTAATTTTCTACTGTTTATAATTTCTTTCAGATTTCCAGGTGATCAGAATTTCAAGGTATTTTAAAACACCTGCTGTGTCTGTAGCCAGCAAAATTATCTTGTTTTTCTTTAAAGTGATGTCACTAGAAATACTGAATTATTTTTACAAATAGAACTATGTTTATCCCATCTGCACTTCATCCTTTTTGGTACCTTAAGGCTTTGTTAAGTATGTCATTGTTTAGTAGCACAGTTCTAAACAATGCCTTTTGAGACCTAGAAAGTTGAGAGCTTCCCCATACCAATGTGACAGAGACTGTAGCCTGAAAAACTTGTTTCTGCAGTGTTGTTACTATGGGAACAGATGCAAAATGCTTACCACTGTACTACGAGACAACTGAGTGTACTATGGCCTCTTTAATTGCATTCTTTAGGAGTCACCACAACCGAAAAGAGAGCATCAGTCTGGGTGGACTCCTGCTTATTTTCAAATGACACTTTTGAATTCATATTGCGGCATATTCTTTCACCTATTTTAACTGCTTCTTTCTCCTACAGTTCCCCAACCAAAAGAAGAAAAAAATAGTCTCCTAAAGACATCCAAAAAATAACTGCATTTAAAAGATGGAAAGATTAAAAATTGGGCTGAAGGGCTTTCCGAGACAGTAGGTCATATCTTGACAATTCCATGCAAGTAACAGTAGAAACTTCTTGAATTAGAAGGTGCCAGTTTCTCCTACATCATTGACTGACATATTTCATTATCTGGGATAAACTGATAAAAAATATAGATTTAAATATTTCTTAAAATGGTAATTCTACCTCCTTAATTTGTAGTTCATACCGTAAGCAAGCTGCTTTCCTTTTGTTTATTCTCTCTAATATTGACTTTCCCTTCTATTTTATATACTACCTTATGAGTTACTGAGCTCTTGTCTTCAAATAAAGCTGCATTCTTTCAGAGAAGAAAAAAAATCTAAGCAGTCTCCTTCCCCCTCCCCCGCCCCAGAAACCCCCCAAGCCCCATCAAGTACAAAGTTTGATTAAAAGAAACATAGTTTGTGAAGAGACAGAAAAATGACACGAATTTGTAAGGCTTCACTTAGTCTAAATTCTCGTTATCATTTAAATAATGCTGTGTCACTGTCCCATGTTGTTAGTTTCGTAACTCTTCCCAGAATGCCCTAATGAAGAAAAGAATTCCGGAGGGAGGGAGGGAGGAAGGAAGGAAGGAAGGAAGGAAGGAAGGAAGGAAGGAAGGAAGGAAGGAAGGAAGGAAGGAAGGAAGGAAGGAAGGAAGGAAGGAAGGGAGGAAGGGAGGAAGGGAGGAAGGGAGGAAGGGAGGAAGGGAGGAAGGAAGGAAGGAAGGAAGGAAGGAAGGAAGGAAGGAAGGAAGGAAGGAAGGAAGGAAGGAAGGAAGGAAGGAAGGAAGGAAGGAAGGAAGGAAGGAAGGAAGGAAGGAAGGAAGGAAGGAAGGAAGGAAGGAAGGAAGGAAGGAAGGAAGGAAGGAAGGAAGGAAGGAAGGAAGGAAGGATCTCTCCCATCTTTTGCACACCAAAGCATTAGGACACTAGGATACTGTGCCAGGTCTACACAGACTAGATGTGTTGTCATGGGCACTTGAGCCTTTGTTTAATACCTGGAAATACTGTATTACTTTAGCCATTCACATCTCATCCATAGCACTGCTGTGCTACCTCAAATACCATCAGGTATCAGTACTTGAAAGGGACCTGGTTTATTATTATCCCCTTGATTTCCATACTTATAGATTCTGCACAAGCTGAATTAGCAGTAGAGACAACACTTTGTAATCTCCTTGTTCCCTGCAAAGAAAAGAAAGAATAAATCCAAATGTTTAGTCATTCATCATCTTCCATGGTCTACTTAAAAGCATTAAAGTATAGTATCATTGGAATCTCTGAGTCCTGCTGAATAGAGATAGCAAAATAAAATACATTAGTTCTGTCAGCTGAGGACAACTTTTCAGCTTTGGAACCTTGTATTGAACTGGATCAGTCATTCATCAGGAATACTAAAAAAGTGCAGACAACAGAGGACATTTTAGGGGTAGAAGATCAAGAAATAGGGAATAAATATTTAATTGATAATAAAGAAATAGCAGAATTGTCATTTAGATTGTCATGTAATGGAAATCAGAAACAAGCCTAGGGCAGGAGGTTTACAAAGCTGTCAAAAGATGCAGATAGTTGAGAAACAAAGACAGCAGTGGTATGGTCCAAGTACCATGCACTTTTTATGTCCAAGTGATGATTGCTCTTGTTCAAAATATTGCTACTACTACCTCCATTGCTGACATCACTGTTATTCCTCATTATCAGCTTCAAATGCCTGTGTGCCTCTGTGTCCCTAAAATCTAGCTGAGGCCTGGATTCTTCTTTTCAGGACCATTCAGCTGGAGTGACGTCTCACAATCAGTGGACAGAAGCCAGATATAAGCTATGGCCACAGAATTGCATACAGGTAAGGAAGTGGTAGCTGTTTTTCCAAGGCACCAGACCAAAACCTGTGCTTTAATTTGCCAGTGTTATTCCAGTCTCAGACAGGGTAAACATCCAGAACACTTTTTTTGTCTGGTAACCTCAATGTCTGCACTACACCTGTGATTAAATCTCCTCAAATGCTTACAAAAGGTTAGGTGCTGCTGATATGTCAATCACCTGAACACTTCTCTGCTTATAATTTGATTTTTAAAAAGCACTGGGTTCTTCCATTGGTCAGATCAGTTGAAAATTCCTAGCATTTGGAGTAGAGAGTATATAAATGCAGAATACTACAGAGGGGACATTAAGATTTCAGCCTCAGATTATCAATGAATACTTAATTTCACAACAGCTTTTCAGCAATGAATCAAATGTATTTCAATAGAATAACTTCAAATTGGTATGCCATCTGTTAGGATGAAAGAAATCAAATGGAATTGTAAAAGTAAATGAAGGAATAGTAATAAATTATTTCTGTATATCTGTTATGTCTGAATAGGTATACAGTTCATTTATATTTAATAATTTCTTGCCTTTAGGAACAGAGGAATGATCCTCTTATAAGAACATGGTTATCAAAAGACTAGTATGTGACATATATTAAAAAAATTAATAGGATGGGACTAGCCTGAAAAAGGGCATGCTAGGATAAGGCCCTAAACCTATCTGAAAAACTCCTTTAGATGTCTGAATCTTCTTCAGGAGACTAGAGCAGTCAGCTCGGTGACTGGACCTAAATGGTCCTGGTTGAGCAGAGTAGTTGGACCAGATGACTTCCAGAGCTCCCTTCCAATATTGACCATTCTGTGATGCTGTTATCTAAAATTTCGATTTTAAAACCTCATATTCAGCAGCCATAATTTCAGAATGCCTTAACTTTCTGTGAGTAGGCATTGCTTTTAGGCATTAACAGCAACAACAACAGAAATGTTTTTTCCACATTATCTGTGAGGCCAAATTCAGTAGACATTGACAGCACACTTGCTGGATGACACAAAGTATGTTACCATCACATGAAGATATGTTGTTTTGTCCAGCTTCCTAAGCAAAGAAAGTCTCTTCAGATTTTGTGTTTGTCCCATACAAAAATTCATCCCATCCTTGTCTCCCATACCCATGTTGTTGCTGTTAACACTAGGCTTGTTTCTGTCCTGCAGCCTGGTGAAGCAAAAGCAACACTATACCTCCTTCTGGCTTAGCTATTTCACTCATTCAAAAATGATTATATGTTTGGTATTCAGTATTTAAGCATGACTTCACAGGCTAGTGGATAGGGAAAGAATCTTTGATTATATGCTCTACTGAACACTTAACAGAGTAGTGATTGTTTACTGATACCTAGTCTGTTCAAAGGAGTGGCTGTATGGTGGGAGAAAGTTGTTTATGTTTGTTAGTCCAACAAAAATGTGTTCATTTATGGAGGGGAAAAGGTTTCAACGGGAAGTAGTAATGGAAATATAGTTCCTTATAAGATACTTTTGTACTGTGCAGAAATTTTGAAGAAGATGGGGAAAAAGAGCAACAGAAAAACACTCTTTTTTTCTTCTTCTATTAGCCATGTTTTTCAGAGATGTTGCAGTAAGCACCTGATGACAGGAAGCAGTGTATAGAAATGGTGTCTTGTAATTGGGATTTAAATGTCTGGGTTCAATCCCTGTTTCCACTGTGTCTTATTAGGTAGCTCAGTGTCTCCTTTTGCAACCTGCTGCCTTTAATGGATCTTATCTTTAGACATGAACTCCTATTCCTGTTATTGACCTTATTTCTTGGCACCCAATTTTCTCCAGGCATTTATGAGAAGCCTAGGCAAGGGAATGGGAGAATTTCACAAGGTAGAAAAATCTTTAAAGGCTTAGTAAAATGCTAGACATTGCAGGGCTTAAATCTTTTCACAGATCTAACCCCAAATTAATATTAATAATAATTAATACTCCTAGGAAAGAGTACAATTTACAGTAAAATGTGAAAATGTGAGATAAGGAAGATATTTTATTACTTTTTTCTTGTACATTTGTAAAATATAAGGGCCAAAACCATCTTGTTCTGTCTCTAAACACTATGTCAAATAAAGGAAAAAAGCTTCAGAATTTTCCCCTCATGAGGTATTTTTATTGTCCTGGAATAAATTGCTCAAGTGTTCATTTGCTTTTTTCAGATTATGCTTGTGGGTACTGTCTGCAGCCAAGTATTTCACAGTTCTTCTAGTGGTTATCTAGGACTACCATCAAGATCATGCAGAGGAAGTGTTGAAAATAACGAGATTTTGCTAAAACCATTACATTCTACAATGATACTCAAACTATTAAATAAAATTTCAGATCCACAGTCAACTGTTGCCAGTTAACATATTTTAAACACACATGAACTGGACCAGGAATCCCTGATTAGATCATCTAATAAGAATCAAGTCCATTTCTATGAATGGTAGGATAGAGTATTCCATATGCTTTTCCTCTTAAAAATAATTTGGAACACCATTTTTTATCTCCTTTCTATCTTTATATGGGATAATAGTACTTCTTTTGTGATACTTGAGTGGTTCTCTTGCTGCTTTTTAAATGAATAGATTCATTTTTTTCAAAACAAAGATTTCTGTTTGTGGATATGCTTTGTTTATATGGTCAGGTGTGTCTGATGGGTGAGCCTACTGCAGAACTAACTTTTGCTCTAAAGCTAAGAGAAAAAATACTGCAATTGTTTGAAGCATTCAAACACCAGTGGACATTATGAAAAATAGACATTCTTAATACTAAAAATTTTGGAAATCATAACAAAGAAAATTAGTGTGTTCTGTCACCAGCCATTATTGATTACATTTATTTTAGTAAAATAAATGTTTAATTCTCCAAATGAAATTGACAGCAAATACGGGTGTAAAACAGGACAATGATGTTTATCTAAATTTTTTTTTTCTATTTTCTTTATTTCTTCCTACTTCTTTTTCTGTTACAACTGAAGAAGTTAATGCTGCTATAATATACAGAACATAATCATTCCTTTTATACATAAGCTGTGTTTCTTTCCTTGGTAACAGCTCACATCATTTCACATCTGGGTTTTATTTTGTATTTAAAATAGATAGATATTAATTTATATAGTTATTTCAATGGAGAAATCCAAGGTAAATATTTTTATTTGCATATTGCATATTCATGTTTTTAAATAACCATTTGGTTTTTTGTTCTCTGTGCTTTGAATCTAAAACCCATGACAATTTTCAGTGTTAAATTCCATCCTTAGAATCTGCTTGCTCTGAGATCTAAGATTAGGCTGTGACCATTAAGAGATCAATTGCCAGTTCTGTTGTTAGTATCTAAATATTCTCTACAACCACAGACTTACAAAGCATGTAAAACACTTCACTGCTCTTACCTTGTATATATGCCTCAGTTTTTCACCCCAATTCACATATTTAGAAAAAGGAGAAAGGGTGTACTAGACACTCAGGAATAAGACACTCTTGAAAACGCATTCTCTTTTCTGCATTGCAATAGATATAACTTTAATTTTATTTTACTGCCAAGCATGGTCTGTGTTATCACAGGATGTCTGCCAGTCTCACACTTTCTGTATGTCTTAAAATATATGTGTTTGAGCAACGTGATCATTGCTCAAATCTTTCATTTTGGCTTTTTTTTGGTAAAGATAATGTTTATTTTAATGCCACAAATATGTCCTTAAAACTAAGTAATGGCTAATCAATTGTAAGCCTCCCTTTCATTTCATGTCAAAACACAAAATCTGATAGGCATATTGACATTGTCCAGCTGTCAGAACAGAAGATAAGGAAGGGAAGGAAGTAGGATTTTCTTTGTGCCATCCTGCTTTGAGTCTACTGTGGCTGGGGTGGCACTGGGACAGTTGCCCAGCAGTGGAGTTGCTGCCAAACCAAAGGGACAATTACTATAAGGGACAATCAATGACTCTGGGCTTGCTAGTGTCTTAAGGCTGACTGGTAATACAGACTTACTTTTGGAAAGTGGTTTTCAGCAGGAGGCCGGAAGTCAATCAAGTGAAGAAAAGCCCCAGCAGAGCAGTATACTTCTTTTACATTCTTAAAAAGTAATGGGGTATTGAGACCTGGGTGAAATTCGTATTTTAAGATATCCTGCTCAGGGTGAAAAATCCGTAATTCCATGCTTCCAAAGCTCACTAATTTAAATACGTGATGTGTAGTCATGAGAGCAAGCAGCATGGTAGATAAAGTAGTCTCAACCACAATACTCATGAATGGGTGTCTTCTAGCTAAGCTTCATTTTCCTACAGTGTTTATATTTTAATTAGTTATCCTAGACTTCCTTTATAATCAGAGAAGAGAAATTTCTGCTTCTAAGGTGTTATTCACTTCGCTCTAAATGTGTCCTAAATTAGGATCATGGAAACACATATCTATGTACTGATTGGCTCAAATGTAAAAGCCTATGGGGTGACTGTGGTGTATAGGTGAGATAGAATGGACTTTATGTTTTTCATGAGCTGAACATATACTCTAGCATTAATTTAATATCTACTTTATTAGAAGAACTTTAGGTTAAGAAAAAAGAATACTTATCTATGTATTTAGATTAGTGACACATGCTATTCAAAAGCCTGTGTAGGTGTCTAAGTCATCATCAAGTATTCCAATCATGGAAACATAAGTTGATTCCTCCTATTTATCCACTACAGCTTTGTTTCCTTCTGCCTTAGCTTCAAATGGTCGCTGCAGAAACTCACTTACTCCACTGCTCAGTTGATAACATGAGTCTTCCCTGGAAATTTCCTGGCTGTCGGCTGCATGCAGATGCTTCACTTCTTATCTCACATTCCCTTCCTACCTCTTCCATGACTCTTCATCTCTACCTGTTCGGAGTTTTTTTTTATGAATTGACAGCCGGTTTTGATCTCAGGCAAATCAAACGCTTGTGAATTCCTCTCATTTTTAATATTTACAAATTACACAACCCAGCAAAAAGTTTCTAGTGCATGAAATTTGAGTAGTGAATTCAAACATGAATATATGTATCCCAAAGGGAATCACAAAAAGAGTGGAGATAACAGTACGTATCTGCAATGGATTATATGAGTTTTATGTAAAGTGTTATTCAGCTGCCCTTAACAAATTGCTATGAGTTGATGGAAGAGTGAGGAGAAATTGACTGATAATTTTTCTGTAACATCTTCAGCACCATTGTTCTGAAAAAGAATAAAAAAGGAAAATAATAGCCCTGTAAAATGATTCCTGATTTTAAAGTGTCCCTTTTCTTGCAAAATGTATTATTCTGAGCCTAGAATTTTCTTGTCAACTTTCATCCCAGAGCAAAGTTTCATTGATGAATTATAAGCCACTTAATATACGGAATTATAATTCAAACCCTGACAAGATCCTTAGCTATCGTGGTACAAATGACAATAGTATATAAGTGGCCTACCACATATTTTTATGTTAATAAATATGTACAGGATAAAATATGCCATTTTAATATTCTAAACTAATATAAACAATTTTTTAATAATATTTCAATACACTTCCCTGAAATACAGCAATCCATATAGAAATCTGAAGCAATATGCTAATAGAATGTCCCAGTTAACCAGAAGAGAAATAAAATGCATGCCAGTGTAAATTCATTGACACTGCAGCTCCTCTTTTTACCTTTCGACCTTGTTTTCATCAAAATGTTGTTGAGGGCCTGGGTTGTTGAATCAGATAATAATTAACATTTATAACCTAAAATACTATCTTAATACTGTGTTTTGAAGTAGAGAAATAAAATAAAGTTATAAAATAGTTTATTTTTAGATGTCTCTGGACCTTTACAAAATGTTTTAAGACTCTTCAGAACAAAAGCCAAGCTGTTGTTTTAATCTGATCACTCATTATTTTAGTATAAGGAGAAATCCTTATGGCCATGAATATAACACTGGCAATAAAAATTCAGGACTTTCCTGTCTCAAGGGAATGCCTTTTTTCTCTACTTCAGCTTTATCCTTCTAATAAAATCTTGTTAACTTAGAAAATGCTGTTACTTGACACTTGCTGGATAGATTAGGTTTAATAGTGATGAAGCACATTAGGTATATTTAAAGGCATATATTAATAAATCTTTTTAAAGTAAAGTAAGTAAGTTAAGGTATTTGGAGAGTTGTCTATAAAATCTGTGGAGGACTTTTTGCTGTACATTTTGTATAAAGTGTAAGTTTCCAGTGTATGGCATGGCACACCATGTAAATGCATATTCAAAACATTAGGATATTTTTACATTTTGGTTCAGTCAATGATAATGTAGACTAGGACCTCATTTCAAATCTGCCAGAAGTCAAAAGTCCTACAGTCTAAGCTATCTTTATGACCTTTTTCAGTCTTGTCACCCTCAGGAAAAAATCCAGATTCTGAATCATGGAATTGTAAAAAGCCTGTGTCCTCACTAGATCATGAAGATGAAAAGTGAAAAACTGGAAGACTGGCCTGATAAAAATAGTGATTCTATTCCAGCTTCCTGCATTCCAGCTTTTTGCAAGACAATATAGAAGGGCCTATATCCTTAGTAGCTGAACTGTGAATTTTAACTAGTCTGTGAACAAATTCCAATTCACTTGTATCTTGCCCTTGTTCAACATAGATGATGTAGTCCCTTTGTCTCCCTTCACAGTTTTGATTTCATGGGCTACCCAACCTTCCTAAAAGAGTAAGTCAAAATTGAAGGTAGTTAAGAAAAAGTAGCAATCCCAAAGCCAGACTGCTTAGCATCTCCCTGGGAAATCCTGTTCAAAATTATTAGTATATGGTCTACGAAACAAGGGAACATGATGCAGCCCTAATAAAAATAATTTAATGGATAAATTTATTCTGAAGTGATACTTTTAAAATTATGCATGCAAAATATTTAGATCGCATGTTAACAAAAGAAAATTTACTAGCTAGATAAGATTAAGAGGATTAATAATTAGATTTGATAATAATTAATAAGCCGAGACACTGTTTTGCAGTATGCTGTTCCGTTCCCTAACCACATTTTCCTATTGTGTACATTGTCTGAATATGGTACCAGATATTTCCCCAGCTACCTCCAGAGAGAACCATCTTCTCCATCCAAATAATCTTTCTAGAACTTTAGGTGGCTAAACCTCAGTTCAGCCAAATAGTTCTATGTAAGTGGCAATTAGCATAATTTTGGGCTAGTGCACTGCAGTGTTGACATATGAACTTTCATTAACCTTACAGGAAAAGAATCACTCAGTCATAGCAATTAACTCTAATCAACATGGGAGACTCCTGAAGGCACTGAAAACCACAAAGTGTGAAGGCCAGTGCTGGTGACATACAGTTGACAGTCATGAAGAAACAGTGTCATCTGTCCTGCAAAATAGCAAAATTTCAAAATGGCATTTATGTGTAATTAAAATGTTTTGATTTCCAAGCTTAGTTTATTCTCTTCACTGTCATGTGGTCTTGCATAGTCAAGCATGGTTTAACACATCCTTAGTTTTTTAGTTATATCATTGGTCTTTTTGGTTCTTTCCCCTCAGCATATTTTTATGTAGCTGATTTTCTTCATGCGGAATTTTCTTTTTAATACTGTAAATATTTCCATGCTATCTTTGGCGGGCAAGCAGATGTTTTCCCTGTCATGAAGGAATGTGCCTGGAGGGAAATTGTCTTCTCTGCTTCTCCTTAGGCCTTTAAAGGCTAGACACACATTGTATCTATGTAGTGAACAGGTAAGTAATTTTAACATTTCTGGAAATCATAAATAATAATAATACTTGAAGGCATGTTTTAATCCACCCATCTGCAATGCTGGAAATAGAGGGAAATAGTATAAGCATACCAGTTCTCAAAAACCTGAAAGCTGCAGAATTAAAAGCTGTGTCTTTGGCAATGTAATTGAACAGTTTGTGAGTTTGGGGGATTTGAAGAAGTTAGAGTGAGATTTTAGTATGTTTTCCTCCATGAATACGGGTTTTTATTGCCCTGTGTAGCATGAATGTATTATCTGGGCACCAGAGAATGGACCACGAACCTTTTCTCCTTCAGACCCTGTAGAGTGGCCAGAAGGGAAAGGTCAGTAGTTGATAAAACTTTGCTCGACAGAATGTACAAGTCCATTGACTTAATTTTCTGTCAGTTCTCATGTGGTTTTCTGAAAACTACATGCTTATATTGCTCATGTTGCTCATACTGAGCAACAGTCTCATTGAATGTTTTTGCAGAGATATATAGAGAAAATATTTGTAAATCTTTCTCCTTATCACACATAAGACACACGATTGCTTCAGGGGGAACTGCTATTCTGCTCTTTCTCTACCTAGCAACAATAAATAAGAATTTCACTTCTTTACTGGCAAATGTTATGCTTTCTGTAAGCATTAAATTCACTTGAAAGTGTTGTTCTTTTATGGAAATACAAAGAACTATATTTATTATAGCATTTTGAATCTTCATTCAAAAATGCTAATTTTAAGCCTTTCACAAATACCGTAGTCTGTATTGAAAACTGTTCAGAAAGAATTTGCTGTCTCTGTACTGCTTCTGCTATTCATAAAATGCATTTAAAAGGAAATAATTCCTAAGAATTTAAGCCCATAGAAAAAATAACTGATTTGAACCTGATCTCAAGAAAAATATAGGGTTGTTATATTCAATTTTCATGCATACACAACTCCTTGCTCCATAAATCGTACCAAATTTTCTTTATTTGTTATACTGTATACGTGGGCATTCTACTTTTTCAAAAGCACAGTTCCTGCTTTATTAAAGTAGTTGTCAGTACATGGCACAAACATTTTTAGAAAAACTAATATTTTAAAATAAAGGCACTACACAAATGTCTATAATCATCCAGTCAATAAATATGCATCTCACATTTCTATGCTATTGCTGTATGAGAGAGAAATAAAGGACACAGCCAGCCACAATCAATAGCTAATTTCACTAAGGAGAATAGATGCTAGTCTGGTATTTGTATGTCCACGTGGTGTGCTCACTTTGGATGACTCACCATACTGGAAGTTATCATATAACAATTGGCTGGACAGAATAAGTTAGTAAAAAGAGAAATGTGGAATAATTTAATTCATTTTGAAACTCAGACTACATGATGAAATGTATAAACTTCACAACTTAAGAAAGCCTACAAAGGCATCAAAATAATATAAGCTTTCAAGAAAAAGTTTAAAAAATGTCTGGTACAAAGGTGACCATAAGATATGAATAAAAGAAGAAGCTGAGGACATCTTTCTTCAAGAGGTTATGATGCAATGAATTCATATAATTAACCATTTGTAGAGTGAATTGATCAACAATGCTAACAGTAGTACAAAGATAATTTCCTAAATATAAATATTTTAATATAATTCTTGGGGTCTTTATTTAGATGTTCATAAAGCAACACTTTTATCTTATGTTACTATAACTTCTAACTCTTTATAGTATCCTGCAGGTCTTAGGAAAGCATTAAAGTAGATGTCCTCAATTTATTAAAACAGTATCTTACTTCACTAATGTGCATTCTTGAGTTATATATATTTGCAAAGTAAAGAGAACTGTGTTAAAAAAGCATACAGCTGAAGAACAGAAATTCATCAGCATTCCAAACTTAGTGATCGATTCTCTCCCCAACTCAGTTACAATGAATATAAATTGAGAAAACCACAGAGAAGTAGGCCAGCAGAAGGTCTCTAATGCAGGTGAAATTAAAAATAAATACTGTGGTTTAGAAAAGTCTATTTTCTCATTCTTGCTCTGAAATAGATTGGAAATACTAATAGCAATTGTAGTTTTCAATCAAAAATATGCTCGGAGCTTTTTTTGATCTTAAGGTATATTCTTTCAAGACTAAAAACACATTGAAAAGTTGTATTGCAGCTAAAATTAAGCAAGCTGATTTGTTTGTTTATCATGTGTTTGAGTGACATTATCCACTCTGATGTAGACAATGAAAAGTTAAATAGATTTTCTTGTCCAGAGGGCTATTCAGAAAGGCAAATACACAAATAGAACCCGTTATGGACAAGTTCTAAAAGAAAAGAGCTAATGAAATATTTCTAGGAAACTAAGATAAGAAGAAAAGAGGCAGTTCCAGGGTTCTTGCCTGCCCCACACAGATTGCATACTGAGCCAGGAGTCAAGAGTATGTAAAGCAGCTTGATGTACTAATGCTCAAGCCACAGAGATGAGCACACATCCAGATGTCCTGCAGAAACAGGCCATTTCTTTATCAGCAAATCAAATGTGCCTCTGAAGGCACTGGGATAACTCACAGAATGGCTGGCATCTACCCTACAAAACTGCCAAGGCTGTGCTGCTGCTTTTGCGACAGTAGTTGAAGGGAAACTGCCCATTGCATATTCTCACGAGCTGCAGTGACTGACAGACCATGTGAGGGAATTGTTGGGGGACAAGTAATTACAATAGGCTAAATATTTTTTTAGGGAGTGTGTCGAGATTTCCCTAACAAGGACAATCACATTCTCATGCCCTGAAACATTCCAAAGCACACCAGAACTAACTAGTAAAGATGCATCCAGACAGACTGACATAATGTTAAAGACACACAGGTGCTTGGAGTCTTTAAAACCTGAGCTGGAAGTTATGAACTGTTAAAAATGATTCTTAGCTCTAATTTAGAGCTGGCTGTCATTACACAAAATATTTAATGTCAGTCAAGCTTAATTTTTTTTAGTTTGAGAGCAACTGAGCACCATCACTGTAACTGTCACTAATGGCGATTGCGGTGTCTCCATCCTTGGAGATATCAAAAATCTGTCTGGATATGATCCTGTAAAAATGACTCTAGGTGGCCCTGCATAAGCAGGGGAATGGATCTCCAAATGACCTCCAGGTACCTCTCTCAGCCTCAGCCGCTCTGTGATTCTGTGAAATGTTCCCACTCTCCTGTCCCAGAAGTTTACCCTTGATGAAGTGTCAGCTCAAGTGCTTATGAGGTTTTGCTCTACACTCAAACTAGTTGAGGGAAATTATTGGGGTTAAAAACAATTCTGCAACACTAACAAGCAAGACGTGGAGATGCAGAAGTGCCATAAAGTTCAGTTATTGCATGATGAAACGATGTCCTTTCTGAGATTTTGAGCCCACTTCATGCAAGAGAAAGATACTACAATACTTTCTTCTTCGTACTCTCACCTGGCCTAGCTTGAAAGGGGATCAGAGCCCTTGTGTTTGCTCAACCATGTAGAGCTGCTGACAGGCTCTTCAGGAAGCTGTGCGGTCAGAACAATTTTGTTACTGCCTTGTTTGAAACACGGTGCCTCGCTGTAGCAATGCAGATGTCTAAAACAGGTGCCTGCACATTGAAAGTGAATGTAAACTGATTTCATGAAACTGAGAAGGAGGAGAGATGCTGATGGCCAGATGGAAATGCTGAATCCTTGTCTTTCAAGCCTGGAATCAGACTCCAGAATTTGTCCTCCTTTGCATACACTGAGCATGATTCAGTGTTTAAAAGGCCCCAAGAAGCGCCTAATTTGTTAAGACATGAAGGAAACAGAAAGCAAAACATAAAGAAAAAAACAAAGGAAAGAGAACAATGTTATTGATCTTCTGCAGCTGAAGGAAATTTAAACTATTCCTTTTTGTCTTCCAGGAAAGTCTGACTACACCCAGGACCATTACCTTTTGGCAAACTCAGATTGCTAATATTTTTGAGTTTTTTATATAAGCCAAATCAATAGTTAATTTTACTATCTGTGCAAATACTAATGTCTAGACAGCAACTCAGTTCTAGCTGGGAATTGGAACAGAAAACAAAGCGGAGAAAGAAACTAATGGCTTTATGTTTTCACTAATTCTATACTTGATAAATAACTTTTCTCACTGAGTAGATAATTGTAATCTTTTAAGCATCTCATGCTTAAAATGACAATTTGAAGGCAAGAAATGAAGAAAAATTAACAAGACAAATGTTTCTGTCATAAGAATATGTGTAAAAAATATAATGACATTAGCTTATGAATTACTAAATTTATTCATATTTTAATACTAGCTCAAAGGTGGAATTCGGATGAAAAATGTATGGAGAAAGAAATACCTTTGCAATTCCATTTGTGTAAGAAAATACACATGAATAATTTTTGTTATTTTTTCAAGTGGAAATGGTTGTCTGCATGAATTGAAAGAGTGCTATTGAAGTCAATAGATATTTTTTCTACATAGTGAAGACATACATAGGTCAATAATAGTCAAAGAAGGACCTTATATGAAAAAATACCTTTTTATTCCATGAATCTCCATTAACATTTTTTTATTCTATTTTTTTGTTCTAATTTCTAACTTGTTAATACCCATTTCCTCATTTGTTTTACTTCTTTGCCTTTTCATCTTCACCAAGTAATTTTTGTTCATGATTCAGTTTTATGAAGTAACATTGAATTGACAGTCATTTTCAATGCACTGAAAACATACTTGCAGATTCATTGAATTACATTAGATTCTCTCAACAGGTCAAGTGTTTTTGACAAACTAAATAAGACACACTAAGTGTATGGATTTTTTATCATTTTTGTCATAACTGCTTTTCCATGTAATTTCACAAGATATCTCTAAAGTTATGTATCTATTTTCTAATTTTAAAAGTTATGAAATGATAAGTAAAACCCTTATGTGTATAAAGCTTCAGACATGTGCCAATGAGCAGATTTTCAGACTCAAACAGAATCCTAGATCACATGTGTAACAACTGACAAATCAAGTGCTATTAGACACTTTTAGAATCAAGAGCCAGGGTACTACAGCATGAACAGGCATACTCTGGGACCTGCTTTTGCATCTTTAGATGAGATTCAACAGAGAATATACAATTAGGATGCAGAATGCGACACCTATAAATTCCACCGTCTTTCTGTAGGGTATATTCAAGTGCATATTTGTTTATTTATATGTATACATTGTCTGTGAATATTTTGGGTGGGGGTGAGTCATAAGAGTACATGCAGAAGTTGATTGCTGGGGAGGATAAGTGTGCACCCACACAAGCCACTCAGAGTGAGAAAGAGTACCATTATCTCACAGCAGAGGTCTGAACCAAATTCTACCCCCTCCATACTTTTGTGCCAGTGCTTCTGACTGTCACACAAGCCTGACTCAATACTCCTACTTGTCATTCAACCCTCATGAAGGACAAAGAAGATGGTCAATAACTGTTCTTCTCCCTTCTTCATCATGCTCACATGCAGAATATCACATGCAAAATTAAATAACTGGACAAAATGCAAAGGACATACTCATATTTATTATTTTCATCCATACACGTGCAGCAGGCTTCATAACTAAACCAAAGAAAAAAAATTAGTATTTTTAGAAATGTGAACTAAAATGAATGTTTATTTGAATATTGAACCGCAAAGATTTATTTTATCAGAGGTTCAAGCTGAAAACACCTTCACAACTGGAGGAAATACAGGAAGCCATGCCAAACTGTGAAAGCAAACTTCACATTCCTTTCTGTTGGTAAGTCATATTTTGACAACACATATGTAAAAAGCACATTTAGATACAGACTATCACAGGTGTCTGTTTCTGTATAGAGCCTTCCAGGAAAATCTGTATCCTGTAAAAAAACTTTGAAGTCAGTCCATCTTTGAGTAGGATTTTGACTAGATGTCTTCCATCTTAAACTGTTGTATGACTTCATGAGTCATATATTCTCACTGAGTTCAGCAGACACTAGGTTAGAGTGGTGTTTCTTACTAAGATTATTCAAAATTTTGAGTATTTGGTCTGTTTAAAAAAACATTCTGGGAAAAGTAATTTCAGAAAAATCTCATTATGAGTTAGTTCTAGTTTTTGATTCAAAAGGAGGAAAAAAGCTTAGAAGAATAATTCTCTGTGAAAAAATGTGTTTATTAAAAACAACTTTTTGAAAAAGTTGCTTTGATAGATACTATTCACCAAAATCTTTTAAAATCTTTTTCTATTTTCATAAAAAAATCAGACAATAGCATTGATAATTTTTTTCTTAAAAATAAGTTTTATATTAGAAGTCAGTTTTCCTTAAAAGTATATTTCAATTACATAATTAATCTTCAATGTATATCACTGCCTTCTTTGGTATGGCTAAAATACTTAACTAGATAACATAGCTATTTTCAGAAGCTACATTATTGAATATTAATCAGTTTTTTCGTTTCACAGGAAAGCAATTATCCTCCAGATACAACATTCTATACCAGCATAAGCTGGTTAAATTCTGAAGCTGATTAAAAGGCAAAGAATACCAGTGATTCAGATCTAAATCAGATAATGATAATGATTGCATACCATCAGGGCTATACATCACACTGTTCTCATGTGTTCTGGTGTCAAAACAAGTTAGCTTTCTTCATGGATTTTAATATATTTCAGAGAAAATATTTTTGTACAATAAATATCACCATTTCTTGTCTTAGTTTTATATAATAGTATATGCTATTAAACTAATTAAGAAAATACAATACTTAGAAAAACTTTTTAGAGGACAGATTTTCATTATGGAGTTAAGAAAACCAGTTTAAGAAGAACAAATGACAGTGGCAAGCTGCAGACTGAGATCTTCTAATTTGACTAAGAAACGAATTGATATCAAACTATTCTTATGGTGCAACTGAAATGGTTGCTTCTTGGCTGTTAAGTTTAGAGTGACAGGAAAGCATGCCTCAAAAGCTGGAGTAGTCTATTATTCTTTGTGACTTCCTCCAAGCAAGAGTATCAGGATCACTTGCTACAATAAAATGCTAGGAATAAAAGGCAAATAATGAAGGTATCATGACAGCAACTGATAGGTTTGCTGAATGCTGCAGATATGTAGACTTCAATAGAGAGCTAATAAGAGAAAAAATAGTCACTTATATAAAAGGAGCCCGCTTCTGGGATGAGACACCGTCACTCAGATTCAAGAGCAGGCAGCGTTACTTACCATTCCCAAAGCAGAAGTCCTGTATCAGGTGGCCTCAATACATGGAAGATGAGCCAAACAGAGCTGAAATAGCAACGTGAGCATTCTCATAATACAAAACCAGTGCTCAGGTAGGGATAGGGAGAACAATATCTCTTCACAAGAGAGAACAGTAGAACTGCAGTGCAAAGAGCACAACAACCAACAGCTGGAAATTATGAGTGGCATAGAGCAGGAGTAATGGAAACATCATATAATAGGTACTTTCCTAACAACATTGGAGCTGCCCTGAGAATCTGGAAAAAACACTGCTGTAATCAGTGTACATTGCATGAAGATTTCACAGACCAAGGAACAAAATATGCTGGAAAAGCATATGGTGGTATTCAGTGTTGAACTGAACAGACTATATCTTGCATTTAAAACTAACAGGAGAAAATACTGCAGTATTACCAGGGGAAAAAAAGAAAAGAAAAAAACCTGAAATCAATTCAAGAGAATACTTATGCAAAGTAAGACAGTCGTGAAGGTCAAGTAAAATACTATATGGGCTCAGAGAAACTATACCGGTCAATTCTATTTAACTCCAAATATAAGTAGGTATTTTTTCCGATAATTTCATTAAGAAACAAGGATTGATAGTATATCATTAAGTTCTAGATATATTGAAGAAGCCTGATTCACCTTCATGGTAAAATATGACTTGGCAGAGACTGTTTAGACAATTCCTCTGAGGATGAATCACCTGCTTAGGCTAAGTATGAAAAAGACTTAATCAGCAACTCAAGGTGCACTCTGTTATCTGCATCTGGGAAATTAAAAAAAAAATCAAAGGGGTTGATAATATGAAATTAGATATCACTTAGTGGAGTGGGAGTAGATTTAATAAGTGCTTTGAAAGCAACCACCTACATCCTCTCTTATCCAAGTCATGTCCCCTGTGACCAGGGCTGACATGTGTTTGCACAGCTCCTGCATCCATGTGCAGGCTGCAGTGCACCATCAAAACACAATGTTTATGGCAAATGAAAAATGTTTGCTATTTTATATGTACAGAAAAATACTTGTGCTTGGGCAAAATCATGTGCTTTCTACAGCTAATTAAACAGTAATTCTGCCATCGGATATCAAAGTATTCTCAAGACAAAAACAGACAGCAGGCTGTGGAATAATCCCTAACCTAATAGCCCTAACCAAGCTTGGAAAATACAGCTCCAATGAGGAAATATTTTCAAAAAGTTAAATAGGTCTCATCATTACATTATTGACTTTCTTCCTAATGCAGTCTAATGTGTGGAGACTGTAGTGATTATTGAGTGTAACTTCTTAATTTTTCCAAAGACTATACTTGCCATATGAGTAGTCAAGGAGCAGATAACTTAAGAAATACGTATGTAATCAAAAATATAGATGAGCCAACAGAAGTATAATAATATCAGTATTATTTTAGTGTTAATGAATTTGTGGTATTCAAACATCCATTAAAATAGCCACTTATTTGGGAAAATATTACCTATAAAATATCCACAAAATAAAACCACAAATTAATCTTCCCATGGTTGTAACATAGGGGTGCTGAAGAATTCACAAGAAAATAAAAGGGAGAAGTGTTATCCCTGCCTGTATTGACAGTATAAAATGGACTCTACATTACCAACAGATACACCTCTTCATGCTCTTAGAGCAATACTCACACGCAGCAGCTATCAGTAATCTAAGAACCTCTTTCCCTTTCATTCATGGTTTTTCACAGGTCTACTCTACTCTTACTGCATTAATAAGGACTGCAAGATTCACATTTTAGCAATGACATAATGCTAAATACACATCTAAGCCAGCCAATCCTCAAAGGTCCTCTTGCTATCCAATAGCTGAGCAATCCTATAGCTCCTTTTCATCTGAGAGGCATTCAAATCTCTCATTGGTAAGATAAATATGAGCTGTGATTTCTACCCACCCAAAAGAAAGTTGTATAGAGATGTATGCCTCCTGGCCATGTGGAGAATTCTTCTTCCTGAATGAATTCTTAAAACATAGCCAGACAACAGATCGACTGTAGGTTTTAGGGCTTAGACAGATGAAGAAAGTATTCCTTTCTCAGATAAAAGGTTTGTTAAGAAATCTGGGAGGCAGACCCAAAGAGACTGTCATAGTTAAATCACTCTTGGAAAAGATGCATTCAAATGCTCTTAAGGTGAGGGGAATGGTGAAAAAGAACTGGACTTATGTCATCTGCATCCATAGTAAGTGCTCTTACTAGACATTTTTAGCTATGCTCTATGCAGAACATACTCTGCTCAGCATGCAGTAAATAATTGTTCGGTTAGACTGTGCAGAAAAGCTAAAAGAAGTCCCTAGATTATGGCTCCTGGTGGGTACCAGTATAAGAGAAACATAGATCTACGCCCCACTATCAAAAATTTATTGCTTTTGGAAATTTTACTGCAGAAATAGAACACTTTCAGCACCTCAGGAAACATTACGGCAACATTAACTTATAGGGTGGTTATGTGCTCAGGATCCAAATTTGAGACTAGTCTGGCAGAGAACTTAGAAGAGTCCTGACTTGGTATACTGACTGGATTTTTCTACATTAATAAGTAAGAAAATAAATAAATAAATAAAATACCACAAGCTCTAAGGTGTCACAATTTCATTCATAACTGCATCAATAACTGTGACCTTCTGCTACAGATGTAAATGGCCCAAATGGAACAGCTGCAGTTTTCTTTTAAAACCTGAACACATCTCAGTCAAGGTTAACAGACATTGTATGAAGAGCTTCAATTAAATTGTTTCTAATGGAAGCTGAAAGAACAATGAGAATCAAGCTCCATATTGACTCAATGAAAGTTAACAATCTCAGTATTAGCCAGCTAATAGTGAAATTGCCAGCAACTTAGATGTATTCAACTAAAGAAAAACAACATAAAGCAAAAAGAATGAAGCACTCCTTTTCTCATAAATGTTTGCATCAAAGGAAGTAAATTTCTGAGAGACCTGGTGTTGCATGGGTTGGATTGCAGTTGCCTATATGGAGCTGATTGCATGAATGTGGAAGGACAACACATTTTATTACAGCATCACATCCTAAAAGCAATTTTTTCTGAAAAATAGAATCTAGCTACTTGTTTAGTAGTCTGCCCTGATCTACAGAATGTGAAATATCTGAAATGAAGAACAACTACCATACAGCATAACCTGACAATGTTGTTGATACACAATCTGCAGTGTTTGTAGTAACTGCAGACATTCAGGCCATATAGAAAGGGAAACTGATATTTGCAAAACATACTATTTTTTTCTTGATTTCTCACACTGGTTTTCAGAATACTGCTTAAGGCTCACCACTTTTGCACAGAACTTTGACTATAATTATTGCATCACCTGAAGAGCTGCACTTTTACCATAATTGTGGGGATACATAGTGAGCAACAAAGACTTTAAGAGGATTTATAAACTCAGTTTGCATAATGCATGTAGGATCATCTTGATTTTCCAGGAAAAAAAATGTATCAAAATACAATATAGAACTTACTTTCAGAGTCATTAATTTAATAAAACTAGATCAACATTCTAAGAAATTCAGTGCAAGAGACACCGAACTTGTGTAATAATTCTGAAATCAACAGGACGCAGTTTGCTCAAGTATCAATTTTAGGGGAAAAAATCACTTTCTCAATTAAACTCAATTCCTACACAACAATGAAAGGCACCAGATCTAAAAACAACTTCAAAACAAGTCACAGACAAAAATTCTTGTATACAGTCAATCATACTCTTGAATTCTTAGCATAGTCCCTAAAAGAGCTTTGACCGAGGCTAACCAGGACTGTCCTATACAGTGCCCAAACAGCATTCATGGAAAAGTTTAGGCAAGGAACTATTCCTAACAGGTTGGATGCATGAAGACTCTGAGAAAACTATGTGCAACTTGCCACCACAGGTCAGTTCTTGGATAATTTTACTTACTTAATAATACAGATGCTACTAGAAAATGTATTGGGAAAATCACTAGTTTTATTAGAAACCACTCCAGAGAAACTCAAAACGGAAATATGCACAGGAGGGCCACAAGTTCTCTGTGGAAAGCCTTGGGTCAGACACTAATTTAACAGAAATGAGAAAAGTTATACTGATTTTGAATGAAGTCAGGAGTATCATGATGATTTCCATGTGAAAGGGATGTGGACCTCTGCTTTACAGTACAATGCCATCTTCATGTAAGTTCTCAGATTTAAACAGTTATGAGAGATTTCATGTTTCTAGAAAAATATCTTCTGAACTATGGTTGATTTGTTGGTCTGTGTCCCTAAATAAAAAAGGATTTAGAGTTTTAAAGGCAGAGAGAAGTGGAGATACACTACAACAACTATAAATCACTTCATCTATTTGTTCCTATAGAGGATCACGAAATGCAATAAATCAGATGCTATTAAAATCTTGGGGAAAGTGGTTCAGAATTTTACTGACAGAATCATGATGGCTGCTTCTTCCATGGAGTAATATAATAAGAAAAAAAGCAATATTGTAGGCCAGAAATTTGAATAGAAGAACACAATTTTAAATTGGTAAAAAGGAAAAATATTTAAAAGTAATTACTTTCCTCTGGATTTTTAAACATCTGTGATATAAAATAGAGTTTTAATCTCTTTTGAGCTGCTAATGACAGGAGAGGTAAAACGACAAGCCCTTTCATGGGGTGTCAAATCCCGTGTCCAATCATTAACTTCCAGGAAATACATTACTTCAAAATTAATGTATTGCATAACTAATATCATTAAAATGACATTATAAATACTTTAGAAAACTGGTACATTCTGAGCTTTTTATGCATTGACCATTGCTGCTCTATAACTATTACATAGCCTATAGCTGCTCCTTTCCTATTGTTTCTTATTTTTCCTTTTCCAAAATGAGAATTGGCTTATCTGTAAACTTTCAACTGCAGTCTGTTGTTTTTTATGTAAACCTGCATAATTCCAATTGCAGATTGACACCACTGTCACAGATTACTTTAAAAGGAAAAAATCACTTCCAAACTAAGGACAAGGGAATCTAGGCTAAGAAGGGGGTGTGTTTTCTCATGCATAGGTAATTATCAAATTCTCTGTGAAGCTCTGTACAAAAAGGTGTAATAGAAGAATCTATGTATGTTGAAGAGGAAATTAGTGAAGTTCAGTAGCTCTGCACTTTAAAGTAGTTAATTTCACTTGGGCTTCATGTAGGATCTCTGGGACTCCAATAGCTTAGCTATCATGACTTGACAAGACTTTCTGTTTGAGCATTACATTTTGGGTAACTCATTTGGCCAACACGACTGGAGACTAACTTCAGACATTTCTGGTAATGGTGCTCAGGGAAAAGGATGCCTTTTGAAAGACCATCTAATTGAAGAGTTGATTTTGCAATTAACAACTTCTGCAGCCTCGTGTTGTCAGAGCATTCAGACTCAAATTTCTTACTTGAGTCAGAATGGAGGACAAGGTTCTTCCTCACACAAAATAATGATTTGGCCGTGAGTATATAACATGGGTGGAACAAGGAAGGAGGATGAAGCTTGCAATTATCTATAAATTTCCTTTACAAGTTGATGCAAGATCATATTTTTATTTTATGGCTTCATTTCCCAATAGAATGAACTACATTTTGTGGGTAGGAAAACTGATTTTCACGCAGACCTATTTGGGAGAAAGAATGCTGACATTTGCATAGATTCTCTAAGCACAGATAACAGAGGTACATCTCCAAGAAACTACTCTATTTGCAGTAGCTTCTACAGATCTTCTTGCTTCACAACATGCTGTGGTGGTGTTTACTCTGTTTCATCAAACATTCATTCACATACTTTCTTGACTAGTCAGTCAGATCATGCTGGAATTTGCATTTGCTGACTATCCATAATCCCCTCCATTGTTAATCAAAGGACTTAGCTCAACTATACTAAACCACTACAAAAAAAATTCCTGCAAATTCACATGCTTACCAACAGGGAATATATATATTCGCAGATTCAAACTGATATAAAAGCCAACTCTAGTCTCAGTTATTGATCTCAATTTGAGTCCTGTAAGGTCAGTTTAGCCTAGACTATCCAGGAATATAATTGGTCCACAAATAATTTTTTTACAAATAAGGAAATTGACATAGTCTCTTCCAGATTATGCAACTGTACTCTTATTTCAGAGCCTTTATCTAGACCTTCAGATAGTATTCAATCCACAGTTAGTGAAGAGGTCTTTGGTAACCTTGACATCATGGCACATATTTCCAGTGAATCACTTTGGGAATTTAATTTGCAGAAAGGATACAGAAACACCTCAGGAAAGCATTGACAAACTGGAAGTCAACTGAGGAAATTAAGTCCATTGAGGCCCTTCAATTATAAAGAATATTAAACTCACAAAGAAGAGAAACAAAGAGGATTTTTCTAGCCAAAAACTCATTCCCAGAGCAGAGCTCTGGAAAAACAGCAGCAACCTCAGATAGCTCAGTTTTTCTTTTGGGAGAGGACTTCTGTTTGTCACACTAAAAAGAAGAAACGGGACTAAAGACATGTACATATGTCAAGCTGGATAAATTCAAAACCTTTGCTACAAATCCCTAACTGCAAAATGAGTTCAAGCTGAGGCTTGACCGAATATTCTTCTTGTTCTGCTCCTGGCTTGCTTAAAATGACATTAAAAAAATAAATCAGCAAAATCCAGATACAGAGAAATAGAATAATAACAGAAGAATGAATACACTAAAAGCTTTAAAAAGTATCTTTAAAAAGTTTAGTGAGGCTTGGCTATGAAGAGGTATTTTTTACTAAGAATTGAACAATCTATTTGATATGTGCCAAGTTTAAACCTGCTTTGCACCTCGAAGAAGAGCATTTATGTCTAATGACCTTCCAAATTGGCTATGGGATGACCATATGAGCCAGTAGGAAGGACTTAAGGGGCTCAATATGAAGGCTATATTTGGGTATGTATTGACTTTTAGTAGCTTACATATCTATGGCATCTTATTTAAATAGGTTGTTCTCCATATTGACTCCCTGGGAAAGTTTTAGTCAAGGAGAAATATCTGCTTCTCTACAATCTTCTGTCTCCTGGGCTCCAGAAAAAGGCATCTGATCAGAATTGCACAGACTGCACCGAGGGAACAGAATCACTCGGCACGTGATGTAACTCTTACTTCCATCTGCTTTGCAAAGGAAGTGGAAGACGCCAGTATGTGGAAAGATTTGGAACTGTTTCCCTCGCCTTCTGAATTCCTCAGGAAGCATTTGGAGCCAAGACCCTCAGACAGATGACTGTTTCTCTCAAGACTGTTTCTATCAGTGGTATAATATATGTCTCTGCACAGAACAACCACTGACCAGATTAATTAAGATGATCTTTCAGG
Source organism: Acridotheres tristis (assembly GCA_037013685.1). Classification (NCBI taxonomy): domain Eukaryota; kingdom Metazoa; phylum Chordata; class Aves; order Passeriformes; family Sturnidae; genus Acridotheres; species Acridotheres tristis. Next base: position 22,697,677 of record CM072885.1, on the reverse strand, counting down.
TAGATCATCCCATTTTTACTTCCCTAGACAAACATAATTACATTTATCCATAAGCATCTTGCAGACTTTCAAAATCTATCTTTAAAATGTAAATTGAAAGTTTATATTTACATTAAACTGATATATAAATTTCCATTAAATATTTATGGTAATATTTAAATTTATAGAAAAGATAAATAATCACTGGAATCTAATTGAATTTATTGCAATTCTAAACTAAGATTTTATGTTCACAGAAACATGAAAGAAATTCCCAAAATAAAATGTCCTTTTTCTTTAGAAATTACTGAATTAAAAGTCTCACATACAAAAACATCCAGTCAAAACATCTTACATAACTGCATAAATTTATATAGTGGATGGATTTCTAACTATACAAGAGACTGACATTTTCACTACCATTTCACTGACATTTTCAGCCAACAGTTTTTGTTAATACAGTGAGGTTTTCCTATGTTACACAGAAAAGCTTCAATATGAAATGAATTTATCCAGATACGTGTGTTTAGGTGTCTGCATAATCAAACAGCTTTTCCTCCAAAATATTTCATACATTTACTTTATTCTCTCGTCCATACCCTTCTAATCACTAACAAGCAGTGTAAAGAATGTTCTCAATAATAGAATATTACTGAATCTACATAGCTCCTCAGATATCTTAAGGATGATTTAGAAAAAAAACCCACCTGGTTTGCTTATAAAAAAAGTCATATATAGACGCAGTTATTCAGGGCTGTATCTCTACAGATACAGATACAGAAGCAGACAGCCTGCAAACTGATTTGGGACTCAGAAGATACTGAGTCAAATCTAACTTCTGACCCTGCTTTACTCTCCTATTTTCAGAAGATCATATTCCTTTATTGTTTCATTTCCCATTATTTGGAAGACAGAGCTAATGACCTCCATTGCTGACCAGATATATAATTAAAAAGTAAATACTTTTTGCCTAGACAATTTTTTCAATTTTCTACTATGAATGATCTGAGGAAACTCATGAGTCAAGATACTAGGAAGTTTAATTTATCCTGAAAACATCTGGGCTACTTTGCATAACTCCTCTTAGTTCAGTAAAAGTACTCACGTAAGGCTCAGCATTAACAGCCAGTAAAATCTTTGCACTGGCTGATGCAGATGAATTACGGATTTCTGTTCAGCCCTTTGACATCTATGAAAAGTCACACTGCTGAATTGTATCAAACTCCTATAAGGAAGGAGTTGAAGGAGTTAAAAGTGTATCTCGAGACCACTGTAGCAAGTCTGTTTCAAATGTAAAGATTTTGCTGCTGGTGGATGCATCTAAGTAGATCTTGTCATGTCAGAGAAATTGCAGGGCCATTCTTCTGTACCTTTTTCTCATTGGCATCTCTCCTTTTCAATTCAAGAACATAACAAGATCTTGAACACATAGAATTATGAAATTATATATTCTTTTCCAAAAGATGTTACCTCATATTGCTTAAGTCCGACTTCAACAATCTCATCAATTTCTATAAGAAAAGGCTTTGAGAACAGGAACGATATTTTATGCTTCATGTGCAAGACAGAAAACTGGGGCAGGAATGACTGTGCCATAGAGATGAGGGAATCATTCAGAGTTAATAATTTATTTGCTGAATATAAAAAGCTTCCTTTCTTCCCTTTTGAACAGTTGTGAAAAAGCATCTTCCTTTCAGCTGCAAGACAGACAATGGTGTACTTGAGCAGGTCACTCAGGGTGAGCAGAAGGCCATAATACACCTTGCACTGATGCAGCCTGCCTCCCTGCTGAAGCCCTTTGAACACAAATCTTTACACAGTGACCTACCCTTTGGCGTATGGCCACTTGTATTTGCTGATTTGTGACCCCTCTGCAGGCTAGAGAGCACAGGAGGAACCTGGGGGTTCTATGCTGCACACACCTGAGACCCACAGGCCGGGGTCAGGCATCCACAAGGCAAGAATCAACAGTGGGGGACTCGTACATAGTAAAAGGTACAGCTCTGAACAGAAATCTGAGATTAGTTTAAAGATTGAAAACATAATAAAAGCTTTTATTTATTTATTTGTCAACACTATTCAAATTCTCTCTGCAAATATACTTGGTAATACTGTAGTTAGCAATTTACTACAAGAATGGAATAAAAGTAAAGAATAATTTGATTTTGACCTCCTATTAATTATAAGTAGCAACAAACAGAAATAGGGCTTTTGTTCTATGCACTTTATGATCTATGGGAATACAAGTCCTGCCACCAAAAATCTGGCTTCATAAACTTCCCATTTTACGAATATTTCTGCCCATGTTTGGTAATACTATAAGACAAGTCACAAATATACAGAATATTTGTGGAAAGATGATGTAGTTGATTCTGATAATAATGATGCTGTGTGACTGTAGTTGCAAAGAACAGCAGGAAATTTTAGGGAAATCATTGCAGTTAGCATATAAGCAGCAGTCATGTTCTCTTCTTCATTCTCTGGAGAGCAGACCAAAACTTAGAACTAAAAGCTTATTGTTCATTTTCAATAACTGCATATTAGAACTCTGAGTATGAATTTCTTTGGTACATCCACTATTCAGTAACAATACATATTTTAAGCAGCCTTTCAGTAAATCAGTTTCCTAGAATATTCTTGGAAAATGAGCACAAAATTAGTTAGAATATTGCCATGGAAAATTCACTGTTTCATTTAAATAAATATTTGCAGATTTCATCCCTTTTTATCTGCTTTGCTATAATCGTCTATAAAAACAAAACTTATAAGTATTCCTTTTTTGTGCATCAAAAGTGAAAATTCATTTAATATTTTTTTAAGGACTGAAAGTCTTCCTGGAAAACAAACAGGAAGAGGAGAAACACAAAACCCTGACTTTTCTGAAAGCGTCTTCCATGTATACAAATGTAAATATGTATTCAAACCATAGATATAAATAAAGAATATATATATAGGTATACTATGTACAACTATAACAACTGAAGCAATAACAGAATTTCCTGAAAATACCTATATAAGCTGCTCCAAATTAAAAGTTGTAAACTCTTCAAGAAACATAGTTACAGAATGCCTGCAGTGAAGACAAAGCTATTGTTCAAGACAAGACAAGTATTACTCTGGAAAACCAAGGGCTCCTGCCCTTTCTTCCTTTTCAGCTCACAAGCTTCCCTTCAGCTTGTGAAGGTCTCTTGAGACCAGCAGCATCCTTCACCAGAAAAATTAACTACTAATCTCTGTGGACAACCTGCCTGAAAACACATAAAAGCGAGTCTGTTGCCCAAAAGACTATCTTTCCAGCATCTACTGGAATCATCTGCAGATGCATACATGTGTGACCTTGGCTGCTTTGCCGAAGTTATTCTGCTCTGAATACTGCAAATCACTAGATAGTCATAGGATCTGATAGCTGAGTATAAAACAAATCATGGCCACATCGTACCAATTTTGGCCAAAAGTCATGGGGCAACTTCACTATAATAAGTTTAATTTTTTTTTTTTGCAATAAATTTAGCCTACCTTTGCTCCACTAACACTTGAAGTATGATTATTTTAGATTTTCATGACATTTTAAATTCTACTAATCACCAGCTATTCCTATTTGACAAATGTTCTGTCTTTTATTTTCAATGACATTGAAAATAAAAAAAAACCACCTTTTTTTTCTTTCTGTCATTGTTTTTGAACCATTGATGGTTTCGTTCATGTCAGCACAACTCATAAATGAGTTTTAGATGAGTTGAGCTGCTTTTGCTGACTAAATTTGCAGCAGCAAAGCATAAAGCATTTTAGACTTCACAAAAGCAGTCTTTTTATTATTTCTTATTGAGAGACTGGTGGTTTAAAAAGAAAATAGATACATAGATTTCAATATGTTCCTTTTTTTGGGGAGGAGCAGTCTTCACACAATGAGGCTGGACAATTCTCTGCACTAGAAAATTATCAGACTCTCTATAGATTTTATAGAATGTATATATATTTTTGCCATTTGGCATCTGCAAAAAGTTCACTGTAGCATATAGCTAAAGTGTAAGCTGTACAGTGACATAAGATTGTCTCTACAATAAAGAAATAAAATACCCAAGCAAGCAATATATATGCATATAGAATTCATATTTATGTATGTGGTGTACACATAGGTATACCTATATATTCATTCACATAAAATATTTATTTCATTCACATAAAATAGTAATTTTGCAATAAGTATTGATGTGTTCTGTGGCATGTGCAGGTTCTCTTGGTGAAATTAAATGCACATCACACTTTCTCTTCTCAGCTGTTGCATGCTGCCTAGTTTTCAGTTTGGCACTATCTAGGTATGCCGTCACAGATGGAAAGTCAGTAGGTGTGACATGCTTTTCACCTACCATAAAATGTTGAACTCTCTCCATCATTTTGTGTAACCAATTTGCAATTCATTTAGTACTCATACATGGAATTTCAAAATAACTCAGCCAAATGTTTACTGTTACCAGTACTGGATCTTAAAGCAATGAGAAAGAAGTACAGTTTTAATAGCTTTTACATGCTATAATTTCCAGATCTGTAACCTGCAGCAAAGGAAGAGGGATTAAAATTCTGTATGAGATTCTACATTTGTGTCTCTGATATTACTTTTATGTATTGACATCTGGAACAAAAAGGATTAGTTGTATAATTTAATCCTATCAAAGCCAGTTGTAGTTTCCCTCTTCTACACTGTGTTAAATGCATGGAAGCTTCATGCAATAGCACAGGACTAACAGTGCTTACATGACACAGAAGGGAATGGTGACTTAGGACACATGATATAAACAGTTTTGCAGCACATGAGTTGATTTTTCTGTTTGAGACCGTGATTCACTTTTCAGTACACAGTTGTATGTTTTAATGAGTAAGAAGTATTTTAAGGTTGTCATCTTGCTCTCACAAAATGACCTTTTATGTAAAAGGGCTTTACAGATATCTCATTAAAATCTCCTGGAATCTGTTTTACTATTTTTCTTTTATGAAGTAGTATAACAAATAATAAGAGTAAAGAAGGATATACTGAATGATACAAGATGAGATGCAATTACTTGCCTTTATCAAGAAGCTCAGAATACTATCTTGAACTCAGTTCTTCATTTTGAGGTGATAAAACTTAGATGAGATGCATCCCACCTTGTAGTGTGCCTTTAGAGAGCCACTGCATCTTCAGCTTTCTCCCTGGAGCTGATTCTTTATTAACACTGAGTAACACTTCATGTTGCTAACAATCTTCATAATAACCTTGCAATGCCATCAAATATGTCACCCCAAAATTTCCGTTTCTACCCTCACCTCATTAGATTGTGAGTATTTGTACATATCAAATATCTAAAGATTCATTAGACAATAAATCAGTAGTTCGTGCACGATACACAGTACTAAATATTAGGATTTCCTATTGCCACTAGCAAAAAAAAAGCTGTTCTTTACAGCTGACATTTGTAAATCTATTGAGTTATGAGTTTGTGGGGTTTTTTTGTTTATTTGTATTTTCCTGAACAATAAATAAGGGGATCTTTCAATCTTTTCTCTTAGACACAGTCATATGATAAATGAAGTAAGTAATGTGGACAAGACTGTTTAATTTTTATAATTTAGCCCTAAGCTGTACTCAAGACTTTACATATTTAGCCTACTTTGAATGTTGTGGGAGATGTCAGTAAGCATATAAGATTACAAATTAATCTTACTTACACAGTAGGAGAAAGATTTTATGTCAAGGACTAAGAGTTACAGAAGTATAATCAGAACACTTATTGGCTAATTACATATATTACTTGCACTGTAAAACATGAAGCAATCAGGCAGCATAAAAATAGAGGTAAACAGTGTCCAAGACAAAAGTAAGTTTTCATACAGCCATTCTGAAACTAATGCAGATATTCAGGCTAGCTCTTCAGGGTCAAGATACCTATTAATAGGTGTAGCATTAATCACGTACACAATTACTGTGAGGATCAAAGCCTAAAAAATGTTTTCTTTCACAGTTCGAGCCTTAACTGAACAGCATAGCATAAAGCTGTAAGGGAAGCACGTGCATTTTGCTTCAAATAATAATGGATTTTCCAAATGGCTGCCATATCCTGCAGGTTTCTTGCCTAAGACAACATTCACTGTGGATAAGTTCTTGCTTACAGATGGGTCCTTGCACAAGGAATCTTGTATTTTAAAATTGGGCCTTGGTCCTCCAGTAAGATTTCTGCACTGAATCTCCCTGTGTTCACACAAGCCCTGCTAAAACTTGTGGTACTTACAAGGACAGCAAACTTTGTATTTGCTGTTACTACAGACCAGAACCAAATGGAGGATATAATTTTAAATTCCACTTTAGCAAAACATCTATCAAAGACTAAATTAATTAACAAGTTTTGAAAAGTCTATAGCAAATAGGAAATCTCTGGTTTATGATTTTTCGTTTTCTCTGAAAAAAGCCTTCAGATTAGTGTGAAAGGGGAAATCTGAAAATTTGTTTTTTTAACATTTCTTTTAAATTGTTTTGAAATTACTTTTTGCTTTATTAAATGCAAAGATTGGGGAAAAATTAAAAGTAAAGTAAAAAATCCAAATTAAATACTTCTAACAAAATTTTATGCATATGTTAATTTGTTTTCATTCTTTTCTTTCAGTGATGCAAACAATGAACTTTAGCTCTGGGTCAATATACAACAGTGTTTTGGGGGTATATAATTCTTTCCTTTAGGCAATGAACTGAGAAAAAAAATGAAATAAAAGCAGTTATTTGCAATTCTACTACTCTACTGCCAACCATAAAATCTTTTCTTTGGAAAGCTACCAGCTTGGCAACTACATATCCAATACAAAACAAAGAAAACCAGAAAGCAATAACAGCAGTCTATCTACCTTTCCAGTTTTACCATGAAAAATGTACTTCTCTGCGCAAAACTTCTCTAGATCAAGACTGAAATGACACAAATGCACACTTCTTACTTTTCTATGACTGTAAGCATGTACAGCTTTCTCCATCTTTAATTTCTGTTTTACATAGAATGATGATATTTACATTTCAACAAACCAAATGGCAAAATATCTATTATTCAAACATAATACTGGATTTTGTAATTTTCTAAAAGGCTGAGTGTGTTTAACCAGATACGTGTATGAGATTTCCATGTGTAATGAACAATAGATCATGAATTCAGAAGAAAGGCAGGCAGGCACACTCATGATGTGACATTGAAACAGAAAACAAGAAACATGAATTCCTTATTGCACTTTGTTTCTGTTAGTCAAAGAAGAGAGATCAGGAGAATATTTATGATAGGAAAAAGTGCTTCTTTCATAATATAAAGATTTTTTTCAGCTATATTAATTATATTAACCACTAATTCTACCTTTGAAACAAGCATTTTTCATAATAAACAAAAAAAATCATGGTGATAATGAACAACTTACACTGTGCTTGGTTTTTATTATATTCTCTTAAACATATACACACATGCATATACACACATGCACACAGGTCTGTTACAGAGTCCTTTCCTGAGATCCCCAAAAGCTACAAAGTGCTTGAGCTGTCCTGGACTAGGGTCTAAGAAGGGGGTAGGTCACTAAACGGCTGATCTACACACACTTCTGGCTAGTATTTGCAATTATTTACACTAGCAGCTGTGGAAAAGCTGCAGAGGAATTTGCACTTCTCAGTTATAATGCTCTGGTGTAGTTCAGGGTTATGGCTATCAGACAAGGGCAACCTTTGTGCTATTCATTGTAATGCCTAATGTAGAGTTTCAACCAAAGGGGGTGAAATGTAAAAGTCCACTATAAAGAGAATGGAAAAGAATTGTCCAGTTCTCTCTTTTCTTGAGTAAGGTGACCAATAGAAATTCTCAGGATGAACCATCAAAATGAAGAGCAATGACAATTTTTAGAATGGTTTTCTAGGTAATTGAGTAAATTTCATAATAGAGTGAATACAGTAATTTCCCATGTCACTCTGTCTGTCAAACTCACACTAATTCTTGAATGCCATTTTAGAGGGGTAAAAAGACTAAAGATAAGCAGTTTTTATAATTTCATGAAATCTAGCAAGTGGCTGGAGACAAAAAACCCTAATATTATTCATTGTAAAGGAAGCTAATGAGATCATCCTTCCTTAGCCATCAGACAGGCGGGGGGGGAATCAGACATCAATAGCTATGCTGCACAGTGCAATTCTTTTTTTTAAGGTTTTCCATGTTACATTATCTTCTGCCCTAACTGCTATAACAGGAGGTTGAAATAGAAGAGTAAGGTAAGGGGTTTGGAAGGACTGCTGTCCCACATTTCCATTCAGTATAACAGATAAAATTAAATGACCAAACTCACTTTGAATTATATGAGCAGTTTTCAGAGGATAATGAGAACGGACCAGAAGCTGCAAATGGGCTTCAACCATTTTCAAACTCTCACTGATTTTGGGATCTTTAGCTAAACAAGTGGTTTTAAGTTGTTTCTTCTTACATAGTTGTATTTATAGAAATGTGTCTACTGTCTAGTGTTTCACACTTCTACTTTCTATTGCTTTACTTAGATTGAACAGGCTTTTTCTTTTGATTTTTTTTTTAAATCAATGCATTGTATATAAAATATCTACACTGTAACTGCTGTATTCTTGAGGCTGTTTGATGTTATATCATATAGCCAACCTTTTAAACGACCGGGCAATGCTACATACAAAACTGGAAGGAAACTAAAGATCTGACATTGTGATGATTTGGTTTCTTATGATGTTGCTTTAAAAATGTTATTCAAATTAGATATTTTCTTGCTATTTGATTTATGAATTATGAAACTACAGCAAAATAATGTTTTTAATTGGTAAACAAAGCTATGGCCTCCTATGAAGCAAGTATGATTTCATTGAAACTTACTTCCTTTAACTTGGACAGCAATAATTTTGTGCAAGCCATCAGACTGTCTCAGCAGCATAACTTATAACTGAATAGCCTGTGCTGAAAACTGTCCTCGAGGTGAAGTATTGCTAATCAAGCAATGAAATATTTAATTTTGTGATGAAGCAAAATAATTAATAAATCTAACATCTCTCTGACATGTGTCTTTCGGGACTATGTAGAGCATAATGACACTAATTTAAGGACAGTTTTCAATTGTAATATCTTGATTTTACATTAGCTAGGACCAGATGATATCCATTATCATGACATTAAGTCTAACTAAATGTTTGTCGGGATTTGTAAACTGTGCACTCTGCTCCAGGCTAATAAAACTGATGTGAAAAAAAATGCTAGCTTTTCTGATTTGTATTTTTAAATTATTTTTTTCAAATCTATTTTTAAATTAATTTAATGCAAAAAAGCCCATGGGTAATGTTTAATTTTTGTTGAAAAAATATTTTATTTCATCCTTACTCCCTTTTGGAAGCATGGACTCAACATTCACCACAGCAATGCCACCAGGAACACCACAAAAAAAATATTTCCTCCCTGAGCTGGAGGAGAAGCTTGCTATAAATGACTGCTATCTCATTGCTGTTTATGCAATTAGGAAGCAATCATTAACATGAAAGAAGGTTTCTATTTCCTGTTCTGAACTGTGGTACAGGGGCTATTAGCAATTACTGGCATAAAAGGTGCCCCTACAGGCAGTTCTCCAGATGTTCTCAGTTTTGAACAGTTACCAGCTTCATGCCAATCTGCCTGACCTCAGGCTTCTTTCTTTGCTAAGAGCTGGCTGGACTAAGGAAATGATTTGCAATGTAAGATAATAACTTTATTCAATCTACTAACTTCTGAAAAATGTTCTATATTCATCTGTGCCAGTGAATGACACATTGTTTCTATTAACTATATTTTTCCACATATTCATCTCTTTCATATAGAATTCCTATAAAGCTGCTGAAACTTGAAATGATGGGAGTTTTGCTGGAATGGAAACCAGTTATTAAAAATGGGAAGGATACAATTGCAGTCACTCTCAGTCGGAGCTGTAATACCCTCTCTGGGTACCCTCCATGTCAGGTATTGAAGAGCAGAGCCAACCTAATAACAAAACAGCTTAGAAAGGATTCACAGTATAAGAGAGATGGAACTAATTAGGCAAGGAGCCATTGATCGTTGTGAGGTTTTTGCAGGAGCAGAGGAAGGTGGCTTGCATCCAAACCCTACATTTCCTGGAATACAACGAAAAAAGCAGTATCTAAAATGGTAATGTTTGGATGCAGATTGAAAGATTGCCATGCTGTATGTTATAGAGAACAAAAATAAAAAGAGACAGTTAACTCAAAAACTGTAAAGTAAAAAAAAATTGTTTTGAAATTTTGTTTGTGGAGTGAAACAGGAGTGGTTGATAACACTGAAGATTCTGCATGTGCTTAGGAATGTGGCTATGGCGACACGAATAAGTCTGTTAAGACTTTGTCAAAGACTTCCCAAAGTGCTTCAGTGCAACCAGGAGCATGAGCTGTAGTCATTAATTAGTTTTCTGCATGAATTCACTCTTAGTTTCTCTTTCTAAGGATGTGACCTTAAAGACACTTGAAGTCCAGGGTAGTTTCCTTTTGACTAAGCAGACTGGCTCAGGTTCTAAGTCTCAGGACCATTCTGCCTAAATGCAAAGTATCCTAATGCAAAGATTCATAACTTAATGACCACAGTCATCCCAGACTGCCTTTTATTGTCAATGGATTCCTGCCTACATACGCTGAGATCATAGGTAAGATAAATTGCTTTCTGGAGTTGTTTCTCCCTCTGTTGACTCCAAGAACTCAGGGAGACAAGGCTCCTAATTAGGTAACACAGGTGATTAAAGCTAAATTGGTTGAAATTTGGTCTCATTAAACTGTCAAAACAGTAATTTATTTGAAAATACTATATGAAATAAAACATGAATTCAAAATGAGAAATATGTATTTATCTAAAATAAAATTCAAAAGTTACTTACCATATCATTGATGAGCACAATATCACTAATCTGAAGAGGAATTGCCAGTGCTACATATTGTGCACTTTACCCCAAAGTATGTCTTAATCCCTGACCAGCGAGAGGTCATTTTTTAAAGTCCAGAGCAATACATTTCTCCACATAGAGAAAAGGACATCAAGCAGTTGCACTGCAGAGTGACCTGAGCCTATTTTAGCAAACTCCCAGAAAGACACCTTTTTGTCTTGGGAAAATTATCAAAAGTCTTCCACTTATTCTGTCTGGCCCAAAGCACAAAAAGCAGCTAGATTTAGGGGGAAAAAAAAATCTATGAAGGCAAGGAAACTACAGGCTATGACTATTGGTATTTGGGCTGATTGCATATTTGACCAAAGCGGGTTTTTTTATATTTGCAAGGTAAGATCAAACATTTTCCTTTGTGAGACACATTCTTAATCTCATAACCTAGTTCTTCAATGAGGTTACATTCTAGAAATTCTTATATTGGACTTTTGCTGCTTAGAAGATCTCAGAAATGTTCCCTTCATTAAAATATAAAAGGCAAAAAAACCAATCAAACCTCAAAACCAAACACCTTCTGCAGTGTTCTTTCCTCAAAAGAAAAGAAAACTGTCTTAATACTAAAGGAAATAAAAAGAGGGGATACACATGTGCTCTCAGTCTGTAAAGAAAACTTGCATTTTCAAATATTTTAAGTATTTCTAAAATTTAAAAAATTTTAAATTCATTAATATAAACTTCTGCATCATAGCTGGTATCATATTTAGTCCTCAGAGAGTTCTTTGTGTCTCATGACTTCAGAATGAATCAAGAAACAGCTCATCTTAGAGCCCATTGTGCATTCCCCTTAGTACCATTTTCTGCTATTCGTATAATTACTAGGATTCATTTTCTTCCCTTGAAAATAGGATTTTTGTCTCATTTGAGTCCCTGCTATTTAATTCCTACTTGAAGTCATAATCCTCCCTGTTACATCATACCAATCTCTTTCTAGCCAATTCTGATTTCACCAGCAGGATTTTGACTTAGGAAGAACTGATTATTTCGGTACACCTTATGTAGTAGGATTTAGTCCTTCTGAAACATACAAAGTAAAGAATATTTCAGCCAGACAATTTTAATGAACTAAAACATAAGGTACAAGCTGTGAAAGTTTGAGTTCCTAGCTATCGCTTCTCTGTAACATATTAACTAAGGATTCAATAGAGTGTATTCTTTTCCTTCCGAGATACTGCTTTGGAGAGATGCCTCTCTGATATACAAAAATTTAAGGTGAGGTGATCATTTTTCCAGTCAATGGTGTCAGAAAAGTCTCTAAACCTCAACTGGTTTCAAACCTCTGACTTAAAACATACTAAATGTTATACTTGGTACCCAAAATTGTCCAAAAATACAAGGTTTGTTTGGGGTTTTTTTTCCATTTTTTGAAGAAACGTGTAAATTTCTCAAACAACTTTAAGATTGCAACAGGAATCCAGGTGTTTCTTTAATGGAACCCGTTCTCATGGGTTCTCTCTATGGATGGAAGATCCTTTATTGTGAGACTTCTATTCAGAAAAAACTGCAAAGAACAGAATCAGCTTAAAGTAGCAACTGATTTTTGTAAAGCTAGACATGTTAAAAAAAATAAGAGCACTTATTTATTAGAAAAATAATCTATAGCTGACATATAATCTATATATATAATCTATAGCTCTTGATTTTCAGGAAAGTATTATTTTCTCAGTGCTGAGATGACAGGATCATAATTTGGCATTTATTAATTCTACAGGACCATCCTTCTGTAACACCAAACAAAACCTCCCGTTTTATATGGGAGAAGCATATCCATATCATTGAAAGCTCAATATCTAGTTAACCAGTTGCTTTCAATTTAATGGATTACTTTATAGGATATAATGTACTGAATATTTGAACTGGGAAAAAATAACAAACCAACAAACATCTTCAGTATATATACAAAAAGTATCTTTTATTTAATGATATTTTATTTCAAGTGACTTGATATATGTAATCAGTCATCACCACAAGTTTTCCTATACTAGAGTTTGCGTTCAAACATTTTTAAGCTCTCTGTGCTTAATTTTAAGTATAACTTGTAGGAACAGCTTAGGCTGTAGCTTAGGTTACAATACTGGAAGCGTTTATCTTTTTCTTGGGAACTTAGAAGTGAATATAGGATGAAGCTGAGCACATTATTAAAATACAGAAAAGAGTAAAGCTCTTTTCTCAAGAGAAAGAGCTTCAGTGTGTATTTGGGGTTTTTTTTGCTTTGGGTTTCTTTGGCAGACAAATAGCTTATCAGAGTGGAAGGTTTGGTCGTAAAAACTTCACATACAAAAGAACCTATTTATTCAGTAATTCTTTTCGAAACCTCATACTACCAAACGGAAATACAGACACATTAGAAGGAGGAATACATCTCGGTATCTTCTTGCAAGGTCGGTGAAGAAGACATAGAGCGGTTTCATAATCTTGACTGAAAAATATAGACCGTTCCCTCTGTTTATCGGCACTATCAGAGCGGCACGCAGAGGTCGGGAAATTACGTGCCCGTCTAGCCCGGAGATGCGGCGGTGCCGCGCTCTCGGCGGCGGCGCGGGCAGAGCGCGGGGGCTGCGCGGAGCGGGGCTCGCCCGTCCCCGGCGGGAGCGCACTTCCCGTCATCCACGCGCCATCTAGCGTCGGGAAAAGGGACGAGGCTCGGCACGGGAGCGGAACGGAGAGGAGGAGGGAACGGCTCCCACACCCGTCCCAGCTCTCGCCGTTCCCAAAGCTGGTAAGAGCCATTTGGATATTGCCACCAGAACTCCGGAGTGGCTCGGGGCGGGTTGTCAGGAGGATCGCTACGCTTCACTCCCCGGCATCTCATTCCCCCTTTTTTGCAGTGAATGGTTCCCCTTCCCTTGAAAGCAGCTAGCGCTCCCCAGAAATCCCCTCGCTAACTCACCTAAGCTATCGCCGCCGCCCGATCCCTACCAGAGCACCGCGAACTCCAGAGGGTCTGTGCGGCGCTGCCGGCGGAGGGGTTGGACCGTACGATCCCGGCCCCGCAGAGACACACACCGGCACACACACCGGCACACACACCGGCACACACACCGGCACACACACCGGCACACACACCGGCACAGCCGCTCTCCCTGCCTGCCCTGTCGCCGCCGGCACAGCTGCCCGCAGCCCTTTTGTTTCGCCCGCGGAGCGATGTCCTGCCCGCCCGCCCCGCGCTTCCCCGCGCCCCCACCGCCGCCCGCCCCTGCGCCCCTCGCCCGCGGGCGGCGGCGGCGCGGCAGGGTGGCATGGCCCGCCCGCCTTGGGGGAGGCAGCGGGAAGCCCCTTCCCCGCCCCCGGCCGCGCCAGGGCCTCAGCGCTGCCGCCCGCAGCCCGCGGCTGGGCAGGGGCAGCGGCCGCAGCCGCAGCCGCGCCTGACAGCGGCCCCGCGCCGCAGGATCCGCGCCCCGCAAGGACGTGCTCCACGAGCTGCCAGGCGCGATTACGTTGTTTTTTTCCCCCCACCCACCCCTTGAACTTGTTGCTTGGCGCTCGGCGGTGGCGGAGGGGGGTGGGGGTGGGGGAAAGCCTTATTATCGATGTCCCTTTGGATGCGATCAAGCTTTCTCAGGAGCAACTACTTCCCCGCCGTTCCCGGCGGGGCGCGGAGATCTAGCGGCAGAGCCCGTATTTCCAAAAGTCTCTATGCAACTGAGCGCTCTCACCAGACTTTCACAGGTAGGTGCCGCAGACTGGGCACGTCTGGAGGGATTCGAGAACTGAGCCGAGGGGAAGGGGCGAGAGGAAGGAGGCGGGGGTACGGGGGGAGGGGTGAGTGGGCATGATCTACCACCGACCGCCGAGCCCTACGGCACCTCGCACCCCTGCCCCGCGCCCGCAGCCTCTCCCGCCGCTGGGGAGCTCCTGCCCCTCTCCCGCTCCACGGCCAGCCTCTCCCAGGTTCGCCTTTCGCCGCCCGCTCGGGCACTCCCGGGGATGCCCCGTGCAGCGCACCTACTGCATGTGTCTCCAAAGCCCCCGCTCCTGCCCCCGCCAGGGCCGCGGGGGCTCGGCCCGACCCCGGTCTCCTCGCCGCAGATCAGCCCCTGTCCCCATGCTCCGTCCGTGGGAGAGACCCGCTCTGCCCGCTCCCTCTGTGTGAGGCGCTCCCCGCTCCCGGCGCCTCATCCCCGGCATCCCTCTGCCCTTCAAAGCATTTCCTGCACCGTAAACTTGCCTTAAAGTTTAATGTTGCCGCCCGGAGCTCCTCCCCCTGCCCCGCCGGCTCTCCCGGCCCCTAGCCGGGGTCTAGAGGAGTCCCCGGGCGGCGATTAAAGGTCAGGGAGAGGATTCTTCCCGCCGCTGCTCCAGGGCTGCCGCCGGGAAGCGGGGGAACCCGCCCGGCCCATCCCCTCTGCCCCTCCACGGCCAGCGGCGAGCGCTGGGGCCCCGCTGCAGCCGCCCGGGAAGGCTCCGCTGGCTGCCGCGGCCCGGGTCCGGCGGCGGGCGGAGAGCGAGCGGAGGAGGGGCGGGGGATCGGCTGCATCGCGCGTGGAGGAAAATCTCCTTCCAGGTGGCTGAACAGCTGCACTAGAGCTACTAGCCGACTCCAGGGGCTAGTGATTTAAGGACTGTTGCTTCCATCCAGGGGCCTCGAACAGAGACCTTATATCCAAAGGCTGTTAGAGAAGCTACTTTGAATACAAGGATTTCCAAGTGCCTTCATTTATTGTCCTAACAGTCTGACTGACCAGCACCTGGAGAGCATATTCTGGGGTGAAAAAGTGGAGGAAACAAAAAGGAAGCAGAAGGGTTTTCCGTTAATACTGAATATCACAAAAATGTTCAGAAATTCTGCTGCCTCAAGAATATGTGAGAATTTGTATTTTTCTTTTCCCTCTCTATTTTAGTGGCTGGACCAGAACTGTCTCTAGATTGACTCCCTTAGCTGTAATAGGTGTTTGGAACCATGGCGGCAGGTGTAGCAGCTTGGTTACCCTTTGCCAGGGCAGCAGCCATAGGATGGATGCCAGTGGCTACTGGTCCCATGCCAGCTGCTCCACGGCAGGAGAGAAAGAGAAGCCAGGACTCTCTGATTGTACTGAATGTGAGTGGCATCCAGTTCCAGACATGGCTGGACACCTTAGAGCGCTACCCTGACACTCTGCTGGGCAGTTCAGAGCGGGACTTCTTCTACCACCCTGAGACACAGCAGTACTTTTTTGATCGGGACCCTGACATTTTCCGCCACATTCTCAACTTCTACCGCACTGGGAAGCTTCATTATCCCCGCCAGGAGTGCATTTCAGCTTATGATGAGGAGCTGGCCTTCTTTGGCATCATCCCTGAGATCATTGGTGACTGCTGTTACGAGGAGTATAAAGATCGCCGGCGTGAGAATGCTGAGCGCCTGCAGGATGATACTGATACGGATCACGTAGCTGAGAGCTCCCTACCCTCAATGACAGCTCGTCAGAGGATGTGGCGGGCCTTTGAAAACCCACACACCAGTACCCTGGCTCTAGTCTTCTACTATGTCACTGGTTTCTTCATTGCCGTCTCCGTTATTGCCAATGTGGTGGAGACAGTGCCCTGTGGGGTAAGCCCGGGTCGCATCAAAGAGCTGCCCTGTGGAGAGCGGTATGCGGTGGCTTTCTTCTGTCTGGATACTGCCTGTGTCATGATCTTCACAGTTGAATATCTCCTACGTCTGCTTGCAGCTCCTAGTCGCTACAAATTTGTGCGCAGTGTCATGAGTATCATTGATGTGGTGGCCATTATGCCATATTACATTGGCCTGGTGATGACAGATAATGAGGATGTCAGTGGGGCTTTTGTGACATTGAGAGTCTTTCGTGTCTTCAGGATCTTTAAGTTTTCCCGCCACTCACAGGGTCTGCGCATCCTGGGCTATACACTGAAAAGTTGTGCCTCGGAGTTAGGCTTCCTCCTCTTCTCACTCACTATGGCCATCATTATCTTTGCCACAGTCATGTACTATGCAGAGAAAGGTTCATCAGCCAGCAAGTTCACCAGCATCCCTGCAGCCTTCTGGTACACCATCGTCACCATGACAACACTGGGGTAAGTGCAGCTGGTGTTTGGTTACACCAACATTTCAACAAGTGTATTGGAATGAATGGAAAATACTCAGTTTAAAAAAAATGGTGATGGAAAAAAAGTGAGGGGTTTTGTTACAGAACTTTAAGAATTCAACTTGTGACTTCCTTCTAGATGTTTTACGTATTTAAGAGAGTTAAGAGCAATGCTGAAATTAAAATAACCCAAATCGAAAAAATGCAAAAAACCTGAAAAAGCAAACACCAAAACAAAGCAAAAAAGTCTTGAAACTGGTTTTTGGCAGTGAAATTGGAATATTTTATTAGTATGTGTGAGTTATCAGTGGATTTTTAATGGAGTGTTGTCTTTGCTGGCAGGACCTGTTACAGTGTTGGTAAATTATTAATATTTATAATGAGAATCGAAGTGCAAGCTTTTAATTTGATCAGTTTGTGGATCTGCCATTTTGTTTTGTGCTGTATTGATGTAGACCTGGATATTGAGTTTGTTATTACAAAGTGGTTTGTTTTCATGAAAATCATACCTTGTCTTTACAAAAAAATATATTCGTGATTTTATTTAAGACATTGAGCACATTTCCTTTGATTTTCATGGACTTATAACTTTTAAATTATGAGTGCCAAGCTACACTGACTGGTGACACACTCTGGAAAATGATCTGAGGAAGTGTGAGACATATGACACATCAAGCATGTGTCTTTAAAGGTAATTCTAATGGCAATACTATTTCTTTCAGAGAATAGGGGTTAAAAAGTGTCACTGTTGACATTAGAATGCAATGCAGTTTAATGGAAGGATGGGGAAGAGTATTATTTTATGCAGTCTCTGATACTAGAGTCTGATTGTGTCAGCTGATTCTCTGCACCAAGTTATGAAATGCATTTTTCTGTAATTACAACAGGGATTTAGAAGGTTGACTAATTTGAGATGACAGTTTTTCCTTATTCTTAATTTTGAGTTGTATAATACCCTCTATGAAAATGAAAATTTTTTGATTCATTACAAACTGACTAGTTATTTAATCATTACAGATACTAAATGACAAACTTAGCACTTTCATTAAGGCAAAGCCTTATTTTATTAGCATTTTGCCATATGTTGTTGGGACTGTTGAAATTTATGAAACACGTTTAACTTTTAAATTTAACAAAATGAAAGTGCATTATTAAACTATTATGAAAAACTTATTATGTGCAATAGTAATTTACTTGGGAAATGCACATACAAAATACTGAAAAAGATAAAAGGAATGTCTTATGCCACTATTTTTTATACAAGGCTTTTATCTTCAGTATGATATAATAAATGAAGATAAATATAGTGCGTAGTAAATATTTCATACTTCTTGTAAGGGCAAGTTATGCTAAAAAGGAGTGACAAGAGCTTTGGGGATTTTTAACCCGCCGTTTAGGTTCCTGGGTGGTTTTTGGTTTTCATTTTCTGTTGCTGGTGACAAATGGAAGGGACCAGTTAGCAGAAGAAACAAGTTAGGCATGATAACTAGATCCACATCCTTGTATTTTTTGATGCTGATATTTTTTACCATTTATTTTTAATTAGAACAGTGATGTTTTCAAGAAAGAATTGACTGATATTTTAATATTAAAAAAAACTCCAGAAGCTGGTGTATGGGGTTTTTTGTAAAAAAAGGTACTTTCTGAGTAAGTTGTTTCCACACTCATGCACAGTGGAAAGTACTTGTCCATGGTACTGAACAGAAACTTTTCTTGTTTTATGCCCAAATTGCAGCTGATTATAACACAGGTATCATATCACAGCTGGTATTAATATGATTTGTTCGTTTCTTTGGCACACACACACACATTAGTATTATTCTGTAATTCCAGGTTTTGAGGCATTACTCTGAGTAAAATCTTCAACAGTACTGGTGTAATTTAAACATAATTTCAAAGCTCTTTGAATAGAACCTAAGAACCTGTTCCGAAGTATACAGTGACAAAATATGTTGGTCCCAAGTGGAACAAAAAGGGTTAAAGAGAATCCTCTCATGCTTGACTCCTTTTTCAAGGTAGCTTGAACAAAGAAAGTTTTGAGCAGGTTGAACAGAGATCCAAAGTCTCACCCTCAGGAGTTCAGGTACGATATAGGTTCAGATATGACAGACATCTCCAATTTTTATGAAATCTTTAATCAGTGCATTAGCTAGATTATATCCTTTTAATAGCATCATGATAACTTTATAAAGGTTATGTTTAAATATTAAAAATATATATGTGAATAATTTAAATAAAATTAGCATAATAAAATATTTGGAATCCTTTTAGTTGATGGAATAGTTGCACAAAAGGAGAGGGAAGTTACAGGGAAAAGCATCAAGGGTCAGTGAAAGCTGGCGGTAATTAGTACTGATTCTTTTTTAATGTGCTACAGCTTACCACCTCTTTACTAATACAGAGCTCCTGTTCGTTTTAACTTTAGTTTTAGCTGAATGAAGGGTGTATAAATAGACTCGATAGGAACAACTTCTCTCTTTTAGAAACAAAGCTTGATGAAGTCTTTATGTTTTAGGTGACAGTATCACACAGCAGGTTATGTGAAATACTACAAAAATTCATGAAAGCTAATAGCTAATAATAGATTAACTTTAAAATTGAGTTTTTGAGTCTTGGTGTCACTGTCATATTTTTCTAGATAGCAAGGGTATTGAGTAAGCGACCTTTGTAATTTGGGGAGTTATTACCTTGGAAGCAGAGCTATATTTCTCAGTTCTGCATGATTGCTGAGCAATTAAAGTGTCTTTAAAAAACATAGATTACATTTTCTTTTGCAGAGTGCTAGTGACTTCAAATATTACTATATTTTTGCCTCCAAGGATATCCCAGCTATTAACTGCTCTTGACTGCTCAGCTCAAGTAGTACATGTATATGGAAATGTAACATGAAAGAGCTAGGAAAAAAAGTGAAAAGAAGGGAAGAAATGAGCAAAGGAAGAAAGAGAACATGAGAAAAAGATAAAGGCAGAGAAAGAAAGAGAAGACAAAGATGCCTCTAGAAAAACAGGAGGCACGTTTCCAGAAACTGAACTATCTGATTTTAAACTTCAAACAAGTGTTTTATCAGGATTAATTGTAGCAAAAGTAAAGTAGAAACAAGTGAAGAAAAGAGAATAAAATTGAAAGAGGTCACAAAATATTTTACGGAGATTCAAGATAATAGTGGTAAACATAGAGGTCAAGAATCAAGTTAGCGTGAAGCTTGAAAGAGAAAAACTCAAGTCTGTTGAACTGGGACTGGCAGTCCTCCACTGGGACTGGCCCCTCCTAGGAGCTTGTGAACATCTACACCCATAATGAGAGTTATGTCACTTTCTGCCATCACCTTATAACATGCCAGTCTCGTAACCTTCCATCTGCCCTGTCAGGAGCCAGCAAATGAGCTGGAATAGCTGGTAAGGTTTTGAGGGTGTAAGGATATTGTTTGCTCCCAGGTCAGTCAGAGCTGTACTGTAGTTTGTGCTTTATGAATATATTATACTTTAAATAAGGAACGTAGTGCTCTTCTGTGAGTAGTTCTAAAGGAATCTTACTGCTATATTAAAATTCTATTTTTATAGCCTTTACATTGGGTAGCTTTATCAAGTCACACAACACTTCAGTAGATGAACACAATACTTTATGAGGGAAAGCTTGAACTCGACCACTCATTTATTTGCTTTCATTGTATAAACTAGAGGTGTGTCTTTCAGTAAAGAGAAAGCAACTATTTCTTTTGATGGTTTGTTAATATAGCCCATAATGTGTGGAGAAACCCACTTAAGATATAACAAATTCTCTGTAGACTTTATAATAAATAGATGTGATAACAGAAAGCCTCAAACAGTGAATGAGGGAAGAAATTATTTCCTTTTCCTGCACATTCATGTTCTTTACCATCTTCAGTCCTTTTTCCATTCTTTTTTTCATCAATGCAGGTATATTCTATTTCTTTTTTCCATTATTTATTCCAGCTACCACTTTCCATAGTTTTCATGGTTGGGGTTTGTCTACTGGTTGATACCTTTCCTCCCTTCTTCAAAACAAGGTTAACATTTGTAGTAAGACTCCGCTGGCTTTATTTTTTCTTCTTCTACTCCTTTGCTCCAGATTCCTAATTCATTCTTCACTACTAGATCAAATCTTTCATTTGTCATCATTGTCATTCATTTGACCTGAACTTTCCTCAGAAAAGATTTTTTGTTCTGACCTTTGTTTGATAGAATTTTTCCTTATGAGCATAATAAATTTTCTGAATAATCACTTTTTTTCTCAATTGCCACATGTACTCTTTTCTCACCACTGTGCCATCTCCAGTGTGTTTAGTTCCTTATAGTCTCTGCATTTTAGTTTGAAATAATCTATTGAGTTTAATAAAATCTGACGAGAGAACAAAATTCAAAATCTTTGTTTTGTGAAAGATTTTATTAAAAGTTTGGATGTATTCTTGATTCGTGTTATAAATGTAAAGATTCACAAAGTTAGAGTATTATTTCTGTATCTTGTACGTACGTATTGCTCATTCAGTTTTTGTTTGATATTTTCAACCCTGTTTCAAATAGAATTTTTCTATTTTTGTCTTCTTATATACAACCAAGCGGATTTTGTATTTTACAAATGTGTTTGATGTCTCAATCTATTTTCTCTTCACAGCAGAGACATTTAGCCTATAAAACAGAGGAGGGACAAAGTGTAGTTGTGATCACCTTCAAAGTACATTACTAGATATTCAAAAAGGGCTCCAGGGAGAATCTGTTATACTAAGGGTCATTTTGATAACAGTAAAAACATTATTTGTTCTGTAATAAAAAGATTACTGAAACTGTATCGGGCTGTTGTTGCTTGACAGAAAGTAGAGTAATTGTATTCTTATTTAGCTACACTGGGGACCAGCTTTCCTCTTCAAAAAAATCCTGAAAATCTCTTAGAGGAAAAGGATGTAGCTTGTTTCACTCATTTTTTTTTTTTTAACTTCATTAGTTCAGTTATGAAAAACATGAAGGTGATGCTTAACAAAACTGTCTTTCTGCTCAGAATGTAATTTTTTTGCTCCTTTGATAGAAACAGATGGAATTTTGTTTCCTTGTTGTTTCTTTGAGAAAAGAATAAGAACAATTAGATTACTGTGGACCTAGATGTAACATAGAAATATGCTTAGTACAGCAGAACAAATCATCTCAGAGAGTAAATAAGACTAGTGCCTGATCTATTAACTAGGGCCTATCATTCAAGTAATCATCAGTGAATACTGTCATTTTAGTAAAATCTTTAAGTGATCAAACCCAAGAAATTCAAACTGAGTGATGACAATCCGTACGTGACTCACATCATTGTGCCTTTTTCTAAGATGAAAAATTTGCAATATAAAAGCCACATAAATCTATGAATACAGTATTAGAAATAGTACCTATCATGAAAAAAAAACCCTGGAAATGGAAACCGTATTTCTGAAGAGGGAAACGTAAATTCCACAAAAATAAAGTGGCTATTCAAAATAAGTTGCAAACATCTTGCAACTTCAGGGTGAAAATTAAGTTTTCAGACATTTGAAAGAAAGTCTAATGAATTACTCCTTTTACTTGATTTTTATGACACTGTAGTCCATTGGCAGAAGTTCATAATATTCATTATGGTGAGCTAACGAGAGAAGAATCTGATTTATCAGGGGTTAAGATCATAGATTGTTCCAAAGAGGGAGTATAAATTAGAAATACAGAAAATGTTTAGAATCAGCCTTAACAGCTTTCATCAGTTACCTGACAACAGACCTGACATAGTGATGGGACAGATTCTGTATATTTCTGTACCTATCATTTATTGGGCAATAGATAGGAGCACAGGTTTTTCTGGAAGACATACTCTTTAAGACCTATTTTATTTTTTTCTGAATTGATTATGTAGTGGAGAAAAGGTTTTTGAATTAACAGACACTGCTTTAAAATCATAGCTCTACACTACACTTCCTGGAACAATAATAGTCACCATACTTGGACTTCAACTCCTAACACAGTTAGGAGCCTTTATTTCTACTACTATTTCTTAATATATTTTTATGAAACATAGGATTTTGATCTTGCTGTGCCTCTGGTAATGTTTTATAAATGTCTTGTTAAGTAAAAAAGCTGTGGGATTTGTTTTGACAAAAAAAATCAATTTTCACCAAATACACAGTGAAATTTGCTTTATTTTCACAGCATAGACTTAAATACATGTGATTTAAGATGAAATAAAAAATAATGCTCTTGACTAGAGCATCTGATATGTAACAGGTATGAGTGCCCTGTAGAAAAATACCGGATACAAAAATTTACTCTGGTATCTGAAGGCTCAGGTTTTAACGTGAGCACCTATGAATATCACGTGATTAATGCATAAAAAGAATAAAATCTAACAGGATTTGTCTCTATTATAATTCAAATGAGACTGCATTCCTTTTCTCACAGCAGCATAGACACAACTTATGCATTATTAGGAGATACATCTTAATGTACCTAGTTATCAGTACAGCATTCCTATTACCATGAGTTCAAATTCTATCAGTTAAGTGTATTGACAAAAGCTAACAAAACAGCAAAAGACTGCTATGTGTCTGATTATTAAAGATACAAGGATATCAGTCATATAAGCAATTGTATTTTTTATTTAGAAAAGCAGTTTCCTTTCTTATATTCCACTGTGCGGTATTGTTCCTTACTTATCTGCAGATCTCCATCCTGAAGGGGAAAGCATAAGGAGCTACTGTGTAAATGAACTTTCTTAGAGCATGATTCTTCAGTTACAGAAAATGTGAGCTTTCTAAAAATCATAGAAAAATGGTTTTAGTATGAACAAAGTAAAACTTTGCCTATTTAAAGTATTTGGGAATAGTAGGTTTGCATTTCATCCCTGTTTTTTTCCGTTCCATCTGTGTTACTGGTTTCTTTGATCTGATTGGTTTGACTGAGAAGTCAAGTTTCACAGACATAGAGATCTCCTAGGTTTGTTCATTTATATGACCCAAACAGTACAGGGAAGAATTTAAAAGCATTTATGTGTCTGGAGATGAAGATAGGCACTCAACTTGAATTCTCAGAAGAGCTTGGGTGTTAGAAACAGTTGAAGCTAGGTACCTAGTCACCTTAGAAAATAGTCTTATGTGCAAAGGAGTAACTTTTAGGATAAGTATAGAATACTTTACTCAGATTTTGGGTATGTCTTAGAGGCAGGATCAAAAGCTCCTATCAGAATCAAATGGATCCTGCTAGGGTTCAGGTCTGGTTAAAATAGAAGATTGAAAAAAAAAAAAAAAAAGGAGATAAGAGTGTTGCCTAGGAAAGAGGAATGAGTAATTTGAGAAAAAAAAAAGGAGAGTAACTTCTTTTGAAGAGTAATGTAAATTATCCAAGGGATATATTTTTTGATCCTAATTTTCTGTCTCTGTGGTTTTCAAACCAAGAGTTCAGCATGAAAAGATATGTAAGAAATGGAAGCTATGACATGTAGATATTATTAATGAAAATATTTTTAGAAACAGTGAAAAATTATGAAACAATGTCTGGTAGGTGATTGCATTTTCAAATAAACATGCAATCTGAGGATTTATTGGTTTCAATAGGTCTGTTATTTAGCTTATACACAATAAATTTGTTAAGATGCTGATGGGTGGTAAGAAAAAGTAATTCTCAATTTTGACCACTTCAGTTTCATCCCCTTCTCTGGTATGGTGGCATACATTCTTTTTTTGTGTCTATTTTACATTGTTTGTAGATTTATGTAGGAGGCTTGAGAAGTACTTTGCCTGCCTTTGGGTTTTCTTTTTGTGCAGTAATATAAACTTTGTAAGCAGAGTCTGCAGTTCTGCTAGTTGATTCTTACCTTAATCTCTGTTCCTAAATGAAGCATACTTAAAACACGTTCTCCTGTTTTTTCCTGATTCTTTGTAAAAAAAAAATATTTCTTGAGGTAAGCATCTTATATCACAGTTCTTTCTTTTTGAGGAAGCATTGTGATTTATGAGATGATGTTTAACCAGATGGTGTCTAGCTTAATTCTGTACTTACTACTACTTGCACTAAAGCTTTATACCAAGAAAAAACATAGGAAGAAAAAATTCCAATATTGAGAATACTTGTATAATTTTTTAAAATACAATCTATTGTAATATCAGCTTTAAAACAAAAATGTTATAAAATATGTAGCTCTCTAAATAAATTTAGCTGTTTGATTATTGAAGTCTCAGTGTTCTTAGCTAAGACTTCTTATAGTATAAAAGGCAGTATAAACTTCTAGGATTTTATTTAATTACTCTGAGTACTTTGGTAAATTAAAATAAAGTAAGTTTCACTCCAGTTTTAAGTCTCTTGGATTAAGAGAATTAATTTTGGCCTAAGAAGTAACTGTGAATCTCCTTAACGGTATCTATAATAGCCTAATCTTATGATAATACATTAACATGCTTTAATTAATTATTATTTTGGAAAAAAATATTTTCAGGCCAATCCTGAACTTTTTTCAGATGTGTATTCAGAGATACGGATTTTTTTCTATGAATTATATTGGCAGATTCTCAAAATATTTTGGCTGATACACAGGGAACAGTCTTTCAAATTATCACTTGAAAGCTTGGCCATCCAAGCATTCCTTGTAAATGGCTGAGAGAGTGTAAGGTTGTGAAGGAATTAATTTAGGACTGTGTAAAGCTTACAGTCTGAACGTGTCTTTCGCATCCTAACTCACTACTTCTTTCAATAAGATGAATCAAGAGAGTTTTCTGTATGAGAGCACATGTAATGTAAGTGGGATCCTTAACTTTTCATTGTTGTTAGTATTCATATCCCCCTTTTTTATAGCCCAAGAGAGGACTTTTATTATTGTGTTAGTGACCTTACTTTCATTTTCTGCATCTTTTATCTCTTACACTTGCAGCCACTTAACAATTCCCTGAGCATCCTTATCAGTTATGGGCAGCAGCTACTGTACTGTGCAGAGTTGCTTAGGAACAAAATTGATGCTCTTTGACATAGTGGATGACAGCTGCAACATGCTGGTCCCCAACTCTCCTTTTCCCACAGAGGAAGAAAAAGCTGAGAGGTTGAAGATATTTTCCAAACCTGATTGTGAAGAGCCTAAATACTCTTTTGGTTTAGGGTATCTAAGCATTTCGTTGTTGGTATAGAGCAATGGCTTAGAATTGTGGCCTTTCTACTAAAGACACAGCAGTATCAAACTATCTTTAGTAACAACTCTTTTTAACTTTTTGTAATATAAGTACCACAGTATTTTTTACCTCTTCTAGAATTAAAAGTTTTCAGTTTTTCTAAGCTTTTTGGTTGGGTTTGTTATTGATGCATTTGTTTATATCAGTTGCTAAAATCCAAGTTGAAATGTGGATTCGTGAGATACTGGACAAATAGAGTATATACACCTAGTAAGAGCTATGCTTGCAACTGTCTCTTATATTTATTTGAAATATATTTATATTAAAAAAGAACCTTTCAATATTGTAAACTCTAGACTGTGTGAGAATTAAGGCGGAACTTGCTATTTTAGCATCTGGGTGGAAACTTGAAAGAGTACAAATTAAAGCTTTCCTACAGAGAGATAGTTTAGACTAAATCTGTCCACACCCTGGCTTAATGATTTGACATGCTCAGTATTAGTTATTTTCCAAGTGAAAGGGAAGCTCAAGTTTTACCTGATTTGCTTGTGAACAAAGTAATTAACCTATAGTATGTGTCAAAAGATGCCAAGATTTAGAGGCAAATATTATAAAGGAATCTCCTAAAAAAAAGGCCCAGGCAATATGTGATATATATGCTGTCCTTCTCAAGACGTATGCTACTTATGACATCTATCTCCCTTCATCCCATCAGTCAGATCACTGTAGAAGTTGCAGCTGCTGAAAAGCTGCAGTCATCATCATTCCTTTAGCCTACAGTTTCTTTCCTGTGAAGGCCCAAATTTCCCCATTTTCGTGCATTAAATAATTGATGGGAGAAGCGATGCTGTTAGTCGTGCTGGGGAGCCCTTCAGTGCAGCTCAGCCTCTTGCCGCACTGGCAGAGCTGACAGTCTCTCTCCTCTGGAGACAGGCACTGCTGCAGACCGGAGATGGTGCTGACTCCTTGTGTCTGGCACAGATGACCTGTGATTTTTAATTATAGACATCTTTGTGCAACAGTGCATATGCAAGATAGAATCCTAGTTGCGGGAGGGGAAGATAGGAACCATTTTGTTTCAGGTCTCTAGAAGACAGAAAAGAGTGCCTGGAGTGGACTGCCCGAGTCCCTTTGGATGCAGCTGCCTTTTGGCAATTGTCTGCCCTGAGCCCTCTTCACACCATGAGTGTCTTTCAGTCAGTTGTCACACACTGTCTTCCAGGCAGTCATCCACAGAGTGGATTTACAGTGGGTTTGGCCATGCAATAGGGAAGAGGTTTGAGGTCTTGCAACACTTTTCCACATTGTAAGGTTTTTTTATTACTCTATGTAGTCACAACATTTAGTGTGCACTGCTTGCTACGTCTTTGCAAACAAATTAGGTAAAGAGAAAAGTGATAGATAATTTGGAATACTGGACAGAAAAATGGGTGGAAGTATGGATTTAGATCCACATAAATGGTTTTGAAAGATACTTATATCAAAAGGCTGAAAACAGATTGGTTAATCTCTTTAGTCTCTCTCAGTGGTGTATCTTCTGCTTTAATATACTTTCTGATATTTGTTTTCTAGCTCACTAGCTGTTCTCAGAGGTTCCATTGTTTTCAAAGCAAACAAATCCAAATGCAACAGAGAAGTTTCCTTAAATAAACCTTTCATATTGTCCATACATAGCTCGTTTTGCAGTCCCTATGTTTGTGTGGAGGGGTACATCTATAGAATTTAGAGATCATATATTAGGTGTGGGGTTTTTAAGGAAGACAATCAGGACATAAAACTATTTTGAAGGAGACAAATAGGACATGCTGTACAATAGAATTATTATGGAAGAATCTGGAGGTGGAATTCCAACTTATTTCTCTGCCAGTTGCTTACTATCTCTGGGAGATATTTATAGGTCTTAACTTACTCCTCCAAAAGTTTAATAGTTATGAACTAGTCATCCTTTTCTCACTTAGGAGGTAATGAACAGAAGCAGGCATCTGGATGTACTCATTCCTCTGCACTGAGTATAATTGAAATTTATTGTAATTAGTGGAGACTTTAAATACCAAGTGGAAATGGATGAGATAAATCCCAAGCTCCGGGGGTAGTTGATTTGATCAACTCTCCTTGTTCCCAAGTTACATAACTGTGAAAGGCTCATAACATATTCCTTTCGGAAATCATAGCAGAGTACATGCTTAGCATTTGATGGCAATTCACACTTCATCAAAAAGGAAAGATATCCGCTACATTTAAACTCAAAATATTCTTGTTTTTTGTAACCCTGAAGACCACTTCAGTGCTTTTGCCAATTTTTTGTCTTTTCCAAACAACACAACAAAAATTTTAAATTTGAATAAAAAGGAGAATTAATTTGTGCTGGTTTAGAAGAAGCCTCTAGAAATTTGAAAGAAAATTTAAGCATCCACTATAATTTTCTGCAGGAAAGAAATCATTCTTCAAATAGCAATGTTTGTGAGTTAAGATATGGAGAGCTTGAATACCTTGATTACCCTTCAAAAGGTTGTAAACTATTTCTATTCTTATGAATGGGAAACCTAAAGACCAAGCCACATAGTGGTCTTGTTAGCTGTTTCACCGCTGTTCATTTCCAAAGTGTCCCAGTGGAGACATATCAGACATATCCCCCCATGCCGTTGTTCTTCCAGGAGGTCTCAGAGTGTCTAGACTTCATTTAAGCCTTGCCAATGCACAGATGTGAAGCAGACTGAAAATTTTAGAGCCACACTACAATAAATTTCAGCAGGGACACTCTAGTCATTGCAGTAGTAATTTTCATATTTAATTCAATTTTTAAAATATCATTTTCTCTAAAGCTGCCTCCAGACTGAAGTAGTACAGAACCTTAAAGGCCATGACAGGGTATTGCAGTCAAAACTGCTTCAGAGCTTATGTCTTTCTCATTTTCCTTCTGAACTTTGTTCAGTTCTCTGCAAATCATACTAATCTCTCTGGTAAGGGAATTCTGTAGTTTGTTTTGAAATCCTGTTGTCAACAAAGATATGATTTAACTTCTTTTAGTTTGTCTTCATGATCTGCTTTTCCAGAACTGCAAATCTCAAATTTGCCAGCTAGTACTATAGTAGTTCTATACAAGCGTGAAATAACATTTCCTTCAGTAAGATTTTTTTCTTAATGTAAGAGTTCATGAAATTTTGCTCTTTTATGCATTAAGCGTCATATTAATTTTATTCGTGTCTGTGAAAAGAGATGAATGAACTACAGAACAATATTTCTTTCCCCTTTTATCTTTCCCTCAACTGGTCAGCTGTATCATAAACTTCCAAATAAGTTTTAAAGAAAAAGTGCTATCCTGGATAACTAATGAAACATTGCTTCTCCTTTGAGGGGAAATGGTGGTTATTGGTATATAATTTGGGGCAACAATTTTGATTTAATACTTTTTAAAAATAGTTCTCTTCCCATTTTCAGTTCAAGCTAATGCTTTTGAAAAGCTGGAAGAGTGATGATAATGATGGAAAAGAAACTCTTTCTTAAGCTTCCCTCTTTCTTCTAAGTTGTCCTTGGAACAAGTCCTGGTCTGAAGACAAGTTTTTTACATACCTCTGAGATTTGAAATTATAATTTTATTATGCCAACCCCTTTCCCACTGCCTTTCAAAATAAATTGAGAACAGGGACCTATGAAGCCAGTCTGCAGAGAAATTATTTACCTAACTAGTTTGCTAGAGAGAAATACATATAGACAGTGTCAAAACTGAGTTGTTAGTCCTTCAACAAAGCAGCCTGGTAGTGGCTAGTGTTCTGAACCAGGGTGGAATGATGGGATGTCAGGTGAGAGAGTGAAAATGCAGGCTTTTTTCTGAATTTTGGCAAGTACACGTTTTAATAACATAGAGTAAAGAGGAATATAGTTACCAATCTCATACCACTTCAGATGCTGGGAACTACACATTCACTTAGCATTGGGTGGTTGGGGGCATTTTCCCACAACATGCTGCACAGATTCTGTGTGTGCAGAGATCTCTCTTTTGGTTCTTTGTGATATTGCATATTTTTTATTTATTTTTGCAATAAAACAACTTTATTATTAAAGGATATTTTCATGATAGCTTCTTGATGTGCTTTTAGATGAAGGCAACATCAAACAGGCATTGTAATCACCAGTACTGAGTTACCTGCAGGCTCCTCTCATACAGTAATCTGGGCAGGTTTGTCCTGCAGACAATGCGTTTGTACAACAGAGCACAGCATGAAGGCTGGGGTGGACACTGAACATGCTTTGCTATATTTGTTCAGTTTCACTGTTAGGTGAATCACTAACTCTCCAGTGTACTGTGGTCTTGCAGTCAGATTCACTACAATGGGTTCATGGAGTGAGGTAAAGAAAAATACACCTGTTCACATGATTTCTTTACTGTAGTATAAAAATTGGTAACTTTTAGTGATTGTGGTTACTGACTTTGTTCAGAGAATTATAAAAAAGCTAAGAACTTTTGCAGTCAGATGAAGGGAAATATCACTCCTGTTTTCAAAAAGGAAAGAAAGGAGGATATAGGGAACCACATACTGGTGGTTTACATCTGTGCCTGCGAAGATCATGGAGTAAATCCTTACAGAAGTAGTTTTAAGGCACATGCAACACAAGGAGGTATTTCAAGACAGCCAGCATGACTTTCTTAAGGCAAATCATGCCTGAACAATCTGGTGGCTCTCTATGATGGAGTGACTGCAACAGTCGATGAGGGAAGACAGACCAATGTCATCTGCCTAGACTTCTGTAAGGCCTTCGACATGGTCCCATACAACATTCTTATCTCCAAGTTGGTCAGACATGGATTTGAAGAGTGGGCTTGGGGGTTCTCATGGATGAAAAGCTGAACATGAGCCGGCACTGTGCAATCACAGCCCAGAAAGCCAACTGCATCCTGGGCTGCATCAAAAGCAGCATGGCCAGGAGGGCAAGGGAAGGGATTCTGCCCCACTGCTCCACTCCGGTGAGACTCCTCAGCACAAGAAAGACCTGGACCTGTTGGAGAGGGTCCAGAGGAGGTTCAAAAAGATTATCAGAGGGCTGGAGAACCTCCCCTATGAAGACAGTGTAGAAGGAGTTGGGGTTTTTCAGCCTGGAGAAGAGAAGGCTCCAGGGAGACCCTTTTGTGGCCTTCCAGTACCTAAAAGACCTTATAAAAATGAGGGGGAGTGAATTTTTACATGGACAGATAGTGATAGGACAAGGAGGAGTGGTTTTAAACTAAAAGAGGAGATACTTAGATTAGATGGTAGGAGAAAATTCTTTACTGGGAGGACAGTGAGGCATAAGAACAAGTAGCCCAAAGAGGTTGTGGATGGCCCATCCCTGGAAGTGTTCGAGGTCAAGATGGATAGGCCTGCTCTAGTGGAAGGTGCCCCTGCCTGGATTTAGATGCTCTTTAAAGTCCCTTGCAACCCATGATGTTCTCTGGTTCTAAGATAATATCAGAATAAGTTAAGTATATCCAAATAAATATCTAAAACTTTTCCCCAAAGGAACCTCATTTCTTCTAAACATTTCACAATAAAACATCAAGAGCTCTTGCGATGTAAGGTAATAGAAAATCTCTTCAGGAGTCTTTGAATTTTTTTTCTTGTGTGAGACTTTTATCAAAGTAAAAGGTAGATGGAAAATATAATTTATGAATTTCCTGTTTCCAAAAATATGTGAATGAAACACACTTACTTTTTATTCATTTTCTTTTAGAAATGTAGAACAAAAATCTAAAATTACACATTTGGCTTGTTTGATTCAAATTGCTTTTGGGATTTCAGTTCAAAGCAATTTTGACTTTTCATCCATGTGTGAAATGGAGAATACTTTCAGAAACAATGCTATGAAAGAACAATTTCATCTAATAGTGAAAGGCTATAAACTAGACATGACTGGTCTCTTCTTTCTTTGACTTTAAAAAAAAAGATTAGAAAAATTAATGGCAAGATATCCACCAGTGCATATAAAAGAAAAACAATACAACTTCTACCTTGGGTAGAAGTCAAAGATTGCTGATGGTATAACTGGTGTAGTATCATGGTGTTCTTGCCTTTGCTTATATCATAACCATGTCATTTACTTCCAGCCATGGATGGGGCTTGAGTTTTACACTAATTAATCTTTCACCTCCCCCTCTCATGTTCTCAGTTAATGTAAATAACTGTGGGTTGGATCAAGTTTAGATTTGGGAGATAGTTTTTTTCCCAAATCCTTTCTGAAGCATTGTGGACAATGGATACATTATAGCTTTTTTTAAGTACCTTAAGTAAAGGTTCAGACTCTCCAAGAATATCATAGAGCTTGAATACTGTGCAAACAGGAAAACAGATGCTTTAAATTCACAAATAGTTCTTACTACTCTTACTTTCTTCAGCTATTTATATAATCAAAGGTCATAATCTACAAGGTGATGAGAATTTTTGTCAGCTGCAGAACACAAAAACTTAATAAAAATTTCAATGTAAGGTGCATAAATGCTGCAGCATCTGTGAGTCCCTGGATGCCTTGCAGGATTTAGTGCTGTTCCCTTGATCCAAAGCCCATGGAAATCAAACAGTCTTTGGTTTGACCTGAGAGGCCTTTGTATCAAGCTTTTTTATAAAAACCTCTAGCAAGATATTGACCAGGAAAGCAATTACTTTCTTGAATTATGTCAGACTCTCAGGATTTTATTGCAAATCCGTGGGAGTGCTAACAGGCCTTCCTCCAATACATGTATTTTTCTCAATACCTCATGTAGACACAGGATGAAAAGACCATAGAGTTTAATTATATGTATTTGAAGCATAGTTTCATCAATAGGAAAAGAGTAAGATAGTACATTCCAACTTCTGACGTAACAGTTCTGATGTTTATCTGTTTTTATGTCAGGAAAATCTTAATGGGAAGTAAATGATACAGCATCTCCTCTGCTAACATGGATGTTACATGAGATCCCACCTTGAGTATTTCACAGAAATGCCCATAATCAACACTGGAGGAGAGAATTTGCTGAGAGTTTCTTACAGCTAAAAGGAGAACAAGTTGGGATTTTTTTCTTAGATTATCAAAAGCCTTGCTAACTCACAGAAGCTTTCAGGCAACCTTGAAAGTATATCACGTACTAATATCATAAGAGAACATGACAGACAGAGTCTGATGTGTCTAATTTTGGACTGGTGTAAGAGTGCTATTTAGAGCAACAAAGGTTTTATCTCTTGGTTGATCTGTTTACTGAAATGATCAGTGAAAAGTGTGTCATATATTACATCTCCTCATTATTCTTCTGGCATGAAGGATATTTGAATGGATAGTTCTGCCTACGGGATTGCTAACTGTATTAGGATAAGGTCATATATTGTACTCAGCACTGGTAAGGCAGCACTGTGTCCAGTTCTGGGCCCCTCACTACAAGAAAGACACTGAGGGGCTGGAGTGTATCCAGAGAAGGGCAGTGGAGGTGGTGAAGGGTCTAGAGAGTGAGCTGTGTGAGGAGCAGCTGAGGTAGCTGGGGTTCTTTAGCATGGGGAAAAGGAGGCTCAGGGGAGACCTTATCACTCTACAACTGCCTGAAAGGAGGGAGTAGCCAGCTGGGGGCTGGCCTCTCATCCTAAGTAACAAACAATAGCACAGGAGTCTCAAGTTGTTCCAGGGGAGGTTTAGATTGCATGTAAAAAAAATTGGAAGGGCTCAAGCATTGGAACAGACTGTCCAGGAAAGTGGTTGAGTCACCATCCCTGAGTTGGTAAAGACTTGTAGATGTGGTATTTGAGGACATGTTTTAGTGATGAACACAGAAGTGCTGGGTTAACAGTTTGACTCAATGCCTTAGTGGTCTTTTTTAACCTAGATGATTCTTTGATCCTGTATGTAAAATGGGTATAAGGGAAAAACCTAATTTCCCTAACAAGAGTCTGTCAAACAATCAGTTAAAATGAATGACTGGCTAAGACTTATCAACAGCAGAATGGTTATTATACGGACTTATGTGCTTGCTTGCCTTTCCACATTTAAATCCATCGCTCCTAGTGGTCATCAAACTTCTTTAGGTTCCTCCAATACATGATAACCATTAGACAAATAATTTGTTTTAATGAAAAACAAATAAACTTGCAGTTATTTTTTTTCTGATGTGAGTGGCATGAATGCCAATACTCTAAGGACTGAGAGAGACTAGATTTTGTTCTTGAGTGTTATTCCATTTCAGAAAATATTACAGCTTTGTTGACATGAATGCAGTGCATGAATGACTTTATACATATTCACAACTGTTTCCTGGAAGGAAATGGCTTATTAAACAGTAATCATATAGCATGTGTAAATGAGTTTTGTGGATAAACATGTATCTTTATCCTAATTTCCTGAGATTACTTGTTGACTAAAAAGGTTTTTTTGCTAGCATTTACTCTTCCAGAAATTTTAGCAATCATCTTATGTCTGATTTCCTTTTCTGCCTGAGAAATTTATTTTTCCTTATCTTATATGTAAATAATGCTGATTTTCCTCTGTTTCTCTTGAATTATACACTTGAAGAAACACACCAAATGAGTTTAGGAGTGTCTAAGTACTACCCCAGGTGAGATGCTCAAATACGTATCTCTGCTTTCGAGTGAGGTAAATCACTCAATGACTGCAACGTGAGCTTCAATACTAACTCATGTATGAAAACCTACCTACATACACTAAAAGTGTCTTCACTTTCTACTTGAATCCCATTCCAGGAGAACAGAATGAAATGGTTATGATGTCAGCTGTCTCTTTATTCCTTTTAATTCCCCTATTCAGATTTGGGAGTCCTGCTCTGTTTAATGGTCTCATGCAATTTAACTGTTTCTCATTCCATTTTCAAGCTTCTTTGCCCAAGTTGCTTTTCCCTAATGACATTTTCCACTCAAAACAGTGACAGCAACTTGCTCAGGAGAAAGGTATTCAGAATATTTTGAACAGGTCACCTCAGAAAAAGAAAAGTTCTCTTGAGAGAATTGTGGTTATATTACAGTAGCCTCTGTACCTGTATTTAGAGAGTCTTGGATAAATATTTTCTGATAGTTGAATAAAAGAGGAAAACCATGAAAACCTCTCAACTTTTATATCTAGTGTCCTTGATAGTGATACCTAGAGAGGCTGATCTGGAGCAGAGATGAGACAGTTAAAATAATAAAACAGGTATTTATTGAAAGGCCTTACAAGGATACACCTTGGGCAAGTAGAAGAGCCCGGCCAGGGCAACACCCAGGATGGATCCAAGATGGATCCCGGTCACGAGTTTTTATACTTTTATAAATTTTGGTTCATTTACATTTCGGGGTCAATTGTCCAATTACACCTTCAGTCTCAACCCCCTGGCTTGCCCCCTTCCCTTCCCTTTTGTTTATGCTTTTTGTGTAACAGGTGTCCTTGATTCTCTAGCTGGGAAGGAATTGTTTTGTTGAATGCGTTGTGAAGAGAGCTTACTTACACCTAACATAAAGCTTCAGTTACATACCAGGCAGCAGAGAATCTGAAAAACATAAAAGCTAGAACTTAAGGCATCAATAGTACATTTAATAAACAGTGGAAAACACAATTGAAATTTTTGATCCAATATATAAAATATTACTAGAAGAATGTACATGTATATTATGAAACTGTACTACAAGCTAGTGAAATGAAATGAGAGAATAGGAGCTAATGGAAAGGCTTTCTTTTTCTTCAGCAGGTTTTAGATCACGATTTTAGTTATGTGTTATGGTATATATTGTAACATTTCTATATCACTAATTCATTCTAGTGGGAGCTGGAGTGTCAGATTTTTCCCACATGAAATCCAAGTTTTCAATCCAAAAGTTGTGACCTGTTTTTCTTATAAGAAAAGAAGGCAACACTCTTATGATAGACTGGTGGAAATGTTAATGAAAACTGAAAACACTTGTAGAATTTTTGGTTTTTTAAATATTAAATGTGTCATGGAAAGGTTTACTTACTTTATGGAATCCACTCTAAAATGTGTGTCTCAGGCGTCAGGTTGGAACATATCAATGTGTAAAAAATGCAATTACTCTTCGGGGGTGAGGTGAACTCTAATAGTTAGATGCTGTGCAAGCTTCTGAGACCAGACACCATGACGATTTTGTAGGCATCTCATTAACGAATTGCACTGCTGCAGCATGCTCTGCTTTACTTATTTATTGAAGAGATAATGGGAAATAACTGGTTTCTTTGTGAAGTCATAAATAATATGACAGAAGGATATTAAATGCACTGAGATGTGACAGAGAAGCTAAAGTGTTAGTATTTTATGGTGCCAGTTTTCCTTTACCAGTACATGTAAAACCAATAGATATGTTTTACCTGGTTTTGTGAACAATTACCAATTTAGTGTGCTAGCTGCTGACAAGTGGGTGTCTTAAATCATAAGCAGTATCTCAGTTTTGCTATTTTGCAGTAACATACAAAGTTACTAATGAATAAATCTTCCTTCTCTTTTTTATTTTTTTCTGTTTTTTTCCCTTCAAGTATTTTTCCTATTTTTGTTTTTTAACAGACATAGTATTTTTCTATTTCAAAATTTCCAATGTGAAATATTGGTTCCACAAATATGAACATTTCTGACATTCATCTTTGCATATTTTGTTCTCAGTGGTAGTCTTGTCCCAGTACTACGCAAGGTCCACTGTGGCTTCTCAGTACTTTGCTTTCTTGATTAAAATGACAGCTACATTTTCCCCCTCTGTGTGTGTGTGTGCGCGGATTTGTATCTGAATTAAAAAGAGAAAAATGTGTCTTATTCTGAAGTGCAGACATAGCCTTGAGATTTAGGCAGCAATGTTGTCTTCTGTCTTCATTGCTATTCTTTTCACTAAGAGATTAATCATGCAGTTTATTGAGAATTTTCTCAGAGGCTGTGGTGACTAAAGAAGTAGCAATCTCGTTGGTTAGTCTTGGGATTATTTCTGAGTGTCATGACCCCACAGTTCTTCACCTTAGGTTTGCCTCTACATTTAGCATGAAGCTACTGTAGAAGACAGAGCTCCACAATGATGAAGAGAGTTTTATTTAGGTTCCTATATTCTGTCCATCGTCAGGTACCAACCACCTATATCTTAAACATCCTTTTACAATTTGCATGAGTTATTTTTCCTGGAGCAATAAGCATTTCTTCTGGGTTGGTATTTTAGAAATTGTTCCAGCAGGCAAATGCTGAGGTCACAAATGTGTTGATGTCAGCCATGAGCATTTTATGGTTTATAGTGTCCATTGCCCCCTCATCTAAACACTAAGCTCATCTTCCAAATCATAACCTTTTTATTGGAGGAGTTCCAAACATTTTCAGAAGGGGAGCCAGGCCCTGTTATTTTTCTTTGCTTAACTCACATAATTTTATAGCAGTGTAAATCTATTGTTTCACAAGTGTGTCCTAGTTTGCAGTAAAGTGAAAATAGAGTGAAGCCTGATCTGCCATGCTCAGCCTTTGCACTGCCAGCAAAATAGAATTTTATTTCATTTGAAGTAAGAAGTAGTAGGAAGTAGGAAACAGAGAAACAATTCTATTGTGACTCAAGTGATGTGTATATAAAACTTTAAGGTTGGAAACAATTTCCGTCAACTGTTACAACTATTATGTGATGATTATTACTGTAATTTAAAATTTCTCTTCGTAGCCAGCAGTGCCATAATGACTAAAGAAAATGAAGTGTTCATTTTTCACTGAACAGTGGAGTGGTGACTTGGAAAAAGTAGGGTTTCATCTACAACAGTTCAAGTAACTTAGAAAGCACTGGATAAAATATCATTGAGTTCTGCAAAAACAAGTTAGGTCCAGTCTTTCTCATAAATTTTAGGAAACTACAAAATACTTGATCTTAAAGTAAAGGAGATGACACTCATGTTATGATCATACCTGTCCATTTCTGCTAGCTGTTTCATAGGGACTAGTCTTATAGCTAACCTTTCCTTGTTTGCACATTTTGGATCATCCATCAGGGAAAAATATCTCCAAATTACTGGTTCGTCTGAACTTGGGGGGGGTCTAATTTTGATACTATATGTCATTGTAACTATCTTTTTTCAACTGTTTGGGAGGTCTCTGAGACACAGAGCCTTTAACAGATTATTTCTATCACTGATCCATTAATCTAAGCATCCACACATGGACAATCAAGATAATATATGGATACCCTTGCCTGAAGTTTCAAGCAAGAGATGCAATAGATTGTATCATTGTCATATTTTACCACAAGTGGCTTGTGGTAGAATAATTTTGGATTCATTACATCCCATGTTTAATAGTATTACAAGGTATTTTGGCAAATAACTTTATGTTTAAGAAAGAATGCACTTAACATAGTTTGGTAAATTCTAGGTCAATTTTTACTGAGAATAATACTGAATATACGTTAAAATGCCATAAAACAGTTCTGTTCATCAAAAGTAGTAGATATTCATTAATCATATCAAGTATTAGGTGTATTTTAACATACATTTTGCCTTTTCTATTTTCTGAGATTGTATTTATGAGCACAGAGTCCATATTCATAACCTTGTGTAGCTTAATCTAATTTCCTCTGAGCGGTTATAAGTTTTGAATAAGTTTCTTTAAAGAAAAGGGAATAAAACATTTTGTATGGCAGATTTTACTGTTGCTTAAATGACATGAAGTACAAAGCAAGGTTCAAGCATTTCTTCTTAAAGTGCATTAGAGTAGGTTTTTTTGGTTTTTTAGTACATATTGTGTAGTAAATATGCAGTAAAGACTTATCCATGGACCACTTTGTCAGGACATTTGTCAGAACATTTTAAAATACGTATGTTAATTTTGAAAGTCAATAAAAAACCTGTTGCTTTAATATTTTCTAATATATTTAATATTGTGTTATCTATAGAACACAACTTAAGAAAAAGGTGTCTAAGATTGTTATTAGGCTGTTTAGCTGACTCCTGGATTCATTCTGTTCTTTTTCCAGTCCCAGGAAAAGATCTGGTTGTCAGGAAATATATCCTTGTGAGTCCCTTTTTTGCCTACTGAAACATTTTCCAATTCCATAAATATTTAATGGAAAAGGGCCCTAATTAAAAAGACTTCTTCCTTCCTTTTCTAGTGCAGAATTGTTCTGTCAGAAGAGCCTGACACCCTCTGCTCTGATGGGAGGAGAATATCAATTGCAAGGATTTATATGATCTTAATCTGAAGGATGTTCTCAGTTTATGTTCCCAAGGGGTGACATATCTTCCTACCCATTGTAGATGCTTATTCCTTCCAAACAAGTAAGATTCATCCCATTTTTTTCCCTGAAAAGTTTGCGGTCCCTCATGCAACTATTTTCAGAAGACTACACTATTATTTTCCTGGCTCTTTCTTAAAAAACACAAAAAATGGAAAACCCCAAAGAAACAAGTAACCCATGTTTGAGGTGTCTAAAATCAAATTTATTTTCTATTATCTGTCTTATCTATTTGAATTGTTCTTCTTTACACATGCTACAAGAGTTATATGAGATTGTACTATATATTTTAGCATTGTAGCTTATATATGCTTCTCTATGTACAAGAGTATTCTAATGCTGAAAAGTGCTGCTTCTTATTTTTGTCTTGTCTGTGTCTTACTTTTGTCTGCCACAGAAACTTTTTTTTTTACTGTTCTTTTTTTCCCCAATTAATTTCAGCAAGGCTTCTTGTATATATAAGAGCTCAAAATTTAAGGGTCTCACTTTCTAGATTCTCACTGAGACACTAGCTAAACACCAACATCTTTACCTTGCACAACTCTCTTTTCGTTTGAAATTGGCGGGGAGCCCAGAAGTTTTCTTGATCAAAGGCATTTTATGATTTTTTAACCTACTTTCATGCCAATTTGTTCTAGTAATCCTAAAATAAATCAAAACCTCTTCCATTGTTCAAAACTAAAGATAACATTTTTACAAAATAATTTTATAGCATTTTGAATATAAATTAAATTCACTGTTAATGACAGAAAAATAACTACAGTTAAAGCTGTGTCCTTTAGGCAAATGGTAAGTAAATTAATGGCTGATTTAAAAGCCATTAACGATTCTGTTATCTCTATAAAGAGAGGGCAGAATTTGTGAAAAGAAAAAAAACATCTTGAAAATGCTTGACAAAGAAGTATTTTATGATCTACAGTTCTCTTTAAAGCTCTACTTCTGAATTTTGTAGTCTAAAATATGCACTTCCAGAAATGCTTTTCTTCACAGGTAAGGATGTAATGGCTTCCTACCTTTATATCCAGATTATTGCTTTCTGGAATTCTGTGTAAAATTGAAAGGAAGCTGGTCAGGAAAAATCAGTTCTGGAAAACTGAAGAGAAAAAAACCACTTGCCAGATGGTGGAATGTGAAGGAAAACGAACTGAGTGATTTCAGACCAAGAATCCAAGACCCAAAAGCGTAGCTGAAAGTTGAGGTACCTGAAGAAGCATTTGCTGTCAGAATATGGGATGTCCAAAGGGATTTTGAAAATTGCTGATTCTCTTCCCATGAACAGAGGACATCATAGTCAGTGCAGGGCAGTGGGGAAGTCAGCAAAAGGGCAGGTGTCAGCAGGTGGTGCCCTTGTCCACTGTGGGTCAAGTTCCTGTTGCTTTGGCTTGAGTGTCTATTTTGTCTTTGGGAGACATGAAGAGCTGTTTTGGTTTGGTGCTATGCATGAAGAAAGTTCCCATTTTCAATTGGTTTCTAATCAGTGAACCATCCTGAAAAGAATTTTCTTTCCAGGGGTCATTTATCATGGTTGAGGTTCAGGGGACAAAATGGAACATTTATTTTTACTCAGTTAAGTAAGAGGAGAAAGATAAAAAGTAACACTGATTTGGGTAGAAGAAACCTTGGAAGCCTAAAGTATTTGTCTGGTTTTAGCAGATTGATGCCATTAAATGTTTGCAGCGGCTGCGTCAATGCTCCATCTTTCAAAGCACTGTAAGTAAGGTATGAAGAAAAAACCAATGCCTTCTATATAGAATGTTCTGCAAGAGGCATAGAAAATTAATCCACAAAATTTTTTAATGTAACTTACTCATCAATCATATAACAACAAAGGTATTCATCAGATATAGTCATGACTAGAAAGACCTTAGAAGTGAAATAGAGGGAATAAATATGATGAAAAATATGTTTACTAAAATTGTGCAAATACAGAAGAGAAAGAACATATATAATACGATTATATATCAAATCACATGTCAGCTAAATGGCAGGCCAAGCTACAATATCTGAGTTTAAAAATCTAAGAGTAATTTTTTATTACTTTACTTAAAAATACCAACTTTGAACATTTTGCATGGTTTTACAGTTTTCAGTTTTGCTGGTGTAAAATCTGTGGAAAAGAATTGCATCCAAAAAAAGAAATCTTTTGACAGTCTTAGATTTTTTTATTATGAATGCTTTAGCATTTCACTAACCCTTACTCTCATCCTGTATTAAAAGAGTTTATAGTTCTTAGGAACTCAACCATTTTCTTAATATTTTCAACAAAACAGAAACTCACTGAGCTCTGCAGAATCTCCCATAATAGATATTTAAAACTTACTTTGACTCAAGGGCATACCTAGACGAATTCATTGAACAGAAATTCACTGATGTTTGTAAGTACATAGAAAAGCAATCTACCTCATAAAATCCCTGAACTGAAAACAGATGGAAGATGAGACACTATTAAGGGAAAGCATCAAGTGTGTTTGCTCTGTTTTTATTCTTTTCTATGCAGCCAGTAATGGCCACAAGATCCTGGCCTAGATATATCTTTGATCTGACACAACATATGAATTCTTAAGTTTTTATGTCACATCAAAAGCAATGGAGCATGAAATTGCTATATTTTGTGTAGGTGCACCAAGCCTATATGCTATGGGAATGGAGATTCCAAAATTTAAAAAAATGTTCCTAGTTTTACTTGCTATGAGTCATCAGAAGTCTGAAGATTTTCTAATAAAATATTTTGCATTCAACACATAGTCATCTCATTGTCTCATCATAAATTTCATATCAACACAGAACTTTTGCCATGAAGTTTCCAGTTAGCAATATATATGTTGCTGAAAGCATACATAGTCTGAGGAATTACGTTTGCTTTAATTATAAATTATTATCTGTGGCATTTCTATTTTTAGCAAGAAGATAAGAGGTGTATTGGACAAAAAACTGGGTTAGATGGATGAAAAA
The DNA here is from genome assembly GCA_037013685.1 of Acridotheres tristis. Lineage (NCBI taxonomy): Eukaryota > Metazoa > Chordata > Aves > Passeriformes > Sturnidae > Acridotheres > Acridotheres tristis. Next base: position 22,655,465 of record CM072885.1, on the reverse strand, counting down.
TGAAAAATTTATTATTTTCCCGTTATTTCCAGTGATTTATTTGATTATCTTACTACTGAAGAAAAATGCAAAAAATGTCTTTAAATAGCTTCAGGATATCAGCAATGTGTATGTAACTTTTTTATTTTAAGGCTATAAGAACTGTGTTAATGCTTGCAATTACCCAGCAGTTTTTAATATCTGTTCAAAACACTTTTAAAGATTTGAAGCCATTAGCTTCCTAGAAAACTTACTTACAAGTGTTTTAAAACACTTGTTAGACAAGGTAATTAATAAAATAAGTAACATTTCATTGCAGGATCTGGTTTTTACTGTCATAATTTACTAGTTAGAGCAATACATCATATGGATACTGGAGAGAAGTTCATTTTAAAGACCCTCAGGAATTACCAGACATGTAAGTATTCTGATCCTTTTGAAGTCCCCTGACTGTCTCTTTAATCAGGGGAAAATCTAGTTTTTCATTAAGCCCACAAGTAGCACTACATTGTAGGGGATATAGTCTTACAGCAAAGCATATTATGTTTGAAAAGCAGAATCTCAGGATTAAGGTTTGAGGGGACTCCTGGAAATGGTCTTATCCAACCCCTCCTTCTCTGAGGAGGGTCACCAAATGCAGGCTGCTCAGGGCCATGTCCAGCCAGCTACTGAATATCCAAGGGTGGAGATTGCACAACCACTCTGGGAAAACCTGGTCCAGTGCTAGAATACTCTCATGATTATTTTTTTCCCGTTAGGTTTAAATGAAGTCTCCTATCTCAGTAGTGACTTATCACCCCTTGGCCTTTCTCCGGAGAAGTAGCCTGGCTCCATATTCTTAACTTTCATATTCATCAGTTATTTGTATACATTAATAAGATGCCCCTGCATATCTTCACCAGGATAGACAAGGCAAGCTTCTCAGCCTCTCAGTGTAGGTCACATGCTCCAAACACTTGCTCATCTTCATGGTGCTGACTTCAGCTCACTTCCATATTTTCATTACCCTGTGTACCAGGGAACTCAGGACTGGACCCAGTACTCCAGCTGTGGCCTCTCCAGTGCTGAGGAAGGATCACACAGTCAACCTGTGGGTGATGAGATCCCGTTCCTAATTCAATCCAGAAAAAGTTAATTGCCTTCCTTGCTGCAAAGGCACATTGCTGGCTCTTTCCATCAGGATTGCAAAGCTGCTTCCCAGCCATTCAGTCCCCAGCCAGTACAGGTGCTTGTAGTTATTCCTCCCCAGGTGCAGGATTTAGTATTCTCTTTCTTGAATGTTCCAAGACTGTTACTGTTTGCCCATTTCTTTAGCCTATTAAGGTTCCTTTGACAGCATAAGCATCTGGTGTGTCAAAGTTTTGCAAAGTTTGCAAATCATCTGCAAATTTGCATTCTTTCCCATCATCAAGGTAATTACTGATGACATTAAACTGTACTGGCCCCAGCAGTGACCACTGACTGGCCTTCATCTGGGCTTCATGCTTCTAACCACAGCCTTTGAGCCCAGCAGCTCAGCTGCCTTTCAGCTCACCTCAGCTCATCTGCAGATAACCTGTGCTTCATCAGTTTGTTGAGGACAGTGTAATCATATAATCACTAAGGCTGGAAAAGACCTCCAAGTCCAAAATTTACCTGAGTACCACCGTGCCCACTAAACCATATCATGCAGTGTCATATCAATCTGTTTTCTAAGCTCTTCCAGGGATGGTGGTATTATGTGAGGCATCACGGATAGCCTTGCTAAATTCAAGATAAGCAATAGCTTCTCATCCACTGAATACTCTTGTCGTTTCACCATAGAATGATTTTAGACTCTTATGGCATGATTTTCTCTTCATAAATCTATGCTGATCAGTCTCAACTTGTCCACTGTGTGTTTGAAAAAGGCTTTCAGGATGGTTTTCTCCACTATCTTCCCAGAGGTGAAGGTTAGGCTGACTACTGTGTAGTTCCCTGGATCCTTTTTGCAGCTCTCAAATGAAACTCTTTTATTCAAAAGATAAATACATTATCTAGAAAGTTCATTTTAATATATAAATGTAATTATTATATACAAATACAATATAAAGTCAAGATGTATACTTATGCTACTTTAGGACTTTTTTCAAATGAGTAAAACAGTTTAGAACTCTCTTAACTGTGAGTGGGTGTTGGACTAATTAACTTTGCTGCCGAGACTTAAGATTCTTTGGGATGTGATAATATTCAGACATCACGAAGTGCCATTTAAATTTTAAAAGATACATGTTTTGAGAAGTTTCTATGAAGACAGCATTTCTAGTAGAAATGCTTCAAGTTTTCTTGGCCATTTTGGGACTCAGCAGTGGTGCTTTTTCCAGCTTCACTGTCATTTTTCAAGTACTGAGGAAGTCCAGCAAAATATCTTTGTGCGCTAATTTTATAAAGCCATTTCCTTGGCCCTGGCCCTATGCAATGATAGAGTGTATGCGAATAAGAGAGCTTTGAGTTGCTCTGTGTATTCAATAAAATGTTTCCCACTAAAGTGCATCAGATCAGGTAGATGCCAATAGATTAAATTTAAAAGTAAAAAATCTGGTGTAATTCATGAGTTGACAACAGAAAGAAAATTACTTTTGTCCACTCTCAATAGGAACAATATTATAATTACTAATAATTTGTTGATAATTTAATATCTTTTAAGACCAAACCTGAGGAGGACTCTAAAATGGGCTGCCCAGGGAGGTGGTGGAGCTGCCATCCCTGCAAGTGTTCAAGGAAAGACTTGGTGTGGCACTTAGCCATGGTCTAGTTTACATAGTGGTGTTCAGTCAAAGGTTGGACTTAACAGTCTCTTAGGTTTCCAATCTAATCAATTCTTTGATTCTGTGATTCTGTGACTTGTTCGGCTGCCTCAAAAGAAGCATGGCCAGCAGGTTGAGCATTGTGGTTGTGGCCCTCTACTCACCTGGAGTTCTGCATCCAGCTCTGGGACCCCCAACAAAAGGACAAGGAACTGCTGGAGTGAGTACAGAGGAGGACTGTAAAGATGGTTGAGGGCTGGAGCACATCTCCTATGAAGATAGGCCAAGAGAGTTGGAGTTGTTCAGCCCAAAGAACAGAAAGCTCTGGGGACATCTTGGAAGAGCCTTTCATTATCTAAAGGAGGTTACAAAGAGAGCTGGAGAGAGGCATTTTTACACATGTAAAAATGGCAGGTAGTGACAGGACAAGGGAGAATGGCTTTAAACTGAAACAGAGTAGGTTTAGATTAGACTTTTGGAAGAAATTGGATACTCAGAGGGTCGTGAGGCACTAGAATAGGTTGCCCAGAGAAGCTGTGGATGCCGCTTCCCTGGAAATGTTCAAGGCCCGTCTGGCCCTGATCAACATGGTCTAGTGGGACATATCATTGCCAACGGCAAGGGGATTGGAACTACGTGGTCTTTTGTCCCTTCCAAACCAAAACATTCTATTATTCCATGAGATTGGACCTAACTAAAACTTCTCAACTGATTGTTTTCACTCCGTTAGTCATTTTTCTAAAATAAACTTCTAAAAATTTGTTTGCCCTTATTAAGTGCAAGTAATACAGTATCACTTAGTCATTTGCAGTAGCTATACTGTATTTGTTGTACTTTGGAACAAGTGTAACAGAACAAATAATTCCTTAATTCTTTATCTAAAATAGCACTAGAGCAAAGGCAATTCTACTTCAAAAGAATGTCTGATCTCAGCTGCGCATTGAAAAATGTCCTAGAACCTTCAGAATATTTTCTAAATAATGACATTTCAGAGAATGACACAACAATTACATCACGTCCATATTTATAAAAACGGAGGACTATTCACTGTCCTTATTTGATTCCTTCTTTTAAATTTAATTTGTCATCATCTTGAGAAAGAGGTAAAGACGTTTTTGAAAAAAACCCTCTACCTTAAAAATCCAGAACTGCACAGTACTCACAGAAGTGCTTTCAAACCAAGCAAGGGAATTGAATAACTGGGCATCAAATGGTAAAAATTTTCTTTTTGTCCTGTCCTTGTCACATTGAACTCAATGTCATAACTTCACTGAACCTTGGTAAAAGGATAAACAAGAGGATAAGACATAAGCAAAGTAATATTTTCAATCTAACTTCCTCCATTTTAAATTTGGGTTCGAAACTATTTTATGTGATTCTCATTACTCACAGGAATTGAAACTCTTTCTATAAGGGGAAAATAGGTTAAGGAAAGAAGTAGATCTTTTTCATTGGCCATATATAGGTTACAAAATGATATATGCCCAGAGCTAAACATGTTCCACATGGTTGTAAGCAAAAGCTTATATTACTACTTTGAAGTTGAGAATGTGAATATCTAAAATACCTCTGGACCTGCTTCACACTTCTGAGTTTAAATAAAATACTCCCACATAGCTACCAAAACAAAGGAAGAAAATAAAGGTAAGTTGAACCTTCAGTTTTATCACGTGAAATTTAAAATGGTGCATTTAAGATATAACCGTATGTTTAAAAAGTTTACAATACATCATCTAAACTGCAAGCTCAATTAAAAAACTATGGAGGAAGAGATTTGTGAATGCTGAAGATTCAGACCTGAGCCAAAAATATTTTCAACTAATAAATGAATTAACGACTTTGATGTTAAATATGTGATGCACTGTGGCACATTTATAATTTAGTGTGGTTTCAAGCCTGAAAACTTATTCACATTTTAATTTTTAGACAGGAGAGAGCATTTTTATGTTCTGTGTTAGAACTCCTTTGGCATGAGCACTGCTTGTACTGAAGTGTACATATAGTGAATTCTTTCAGCGCTGAGTATCAAATTCTGGAGGCATATAATAAAGGTTGTGAAACAGAAGAGCATACTGAGTAATTAGTTTTTAAATTAAGGGTGATATGAAAAGAAGGCAACAAAGTTATCGGATTTGATTACATGTGACACCTGTTTTATCTCCTACAATTTGATTTCTAAGACAGAAGTGAATACTTGTGGATGGATGAAGAAATAGTATTTCCAACCCATGAGGAAAAACATTGCTATCAAGAAGGGATAAAAGAGTAATGCATCTGTGAAATGCAATTGCAACAATTCTGTATTATCAAGACTGTAGTATTAGAGGTTCGATGATAAAAAGTTATTTTTACATCTCCTATATATATTTTTTAATTCCATTCTTGCAGTAAGAGAATTAATTATTAACTAATTTTATTTCAGTTAGAGCTCAAAATTGAATTTGAAGAGCTGGAGCAGAAATAAAGGATCTAGGTTTGGTTATGCACATCATAAGACTTGTTCATGGCACGATCTTAAAGTAGCAAAATTGAACTAATGAAGAAATGTTTCTGCAAACTTCTTTTTGGATTAACTGCAATAATTTTTTAAGGTCAGAAAAGACCACTGTGATTATTGCATTAGACCTCATATCTGGAAAAAAGTAAAGGAGTATTCTGACTTAGTCCTGTTTTAAATTTGGGAGCACAGTATGAGAAAGTGTTTCCTATTCTATTTGAAGAGCCATCAGTGAAGAGTCTGTTACAGTCTTTTAATATGTGTTCTAAGGTGTGTGACATTTCTAATACCAATGAAGGAGCTCTTCTCACCTAACTTTAATTTAGATGTCTATCTACAACTGAGCAAGTATTCCAGCGGAGAGTGATAGGCTCTTTAGAGCACAGTTCATTTACCTAACATGGAAAAGTATTATGATAGAGATGTTCTCAGCTTCCATAGACTGTAGAGAGTCAAAGCAAGTTTCATGAGACATAAAGACTATGGAAGCATGCTGTCAGTAGCATTGAACATTTGCATTGTGCCTTACAAATATCTGCTCTAGGTTTAGCTGAGCTTTACAGAAATTTCAAGACAATTGGAAAACTTCTATATTTCACAAAGCTGTCTAATTTGAGATAAATGAAAGAAAGGAATATTTGGTGCACTGAGAAACATTGTCCTGTTAATCTAACAGATGGTGTACACTGCATATTATGCACAAGAGTGAGCAAACCAGATAGTCTTTACTTAAGTATTAATCTGATACAACCTGGAGGAAGGGCTTAGTAAGGACCTTGACAGGCTTGAGAGGTGGGCCTATGTGAATCTGAATGAAGTTCAAGAAGGCCAAGTGCAAGTTCCTGCCCCTGAGCTGGGACTGTCACAAGGGCAAATATAGGCTGAGCAGAGAATGAATCTACAGCAGCCCTGAGAGGAAGAACTTTGGGTATTTGTAGTCAAAAAGCTCAACAAGACCTGGCAGTGTGATCTCACAGCCCAGAAAGCCAACCATACCCTGAACTGCATCAAAAGCAGTGTGGGCAGCAGGTCAAGGGAGGGGATTCTGCCTCTCTGCTCCACCCTAGTTGCATCCTTCTACTCACCTGGAGTACTTAATCCAGCTCTTGGGTGCCCAACACAGGAAGGACATCGACCTGTTGGAGCAAGTGTGGAGAGGCCACCGAAACCACAGAGGTGGAACACCTCACCTGTGAAGAAAGACTGAGAAAATTGGTGCTGTTCAGCCTGGATAAGAGGAGGCGTTGGAGAGTCCTTAGAGCAGCCTTTCATTACCTAAAGGGGCCCTCCAAGAAAGCTGGAGAGAGACTCTTGACAAGGACAAAGACAAGGACAAGGGGAAATGGCCTTTCGATGAAGAAGGATAGGTTTATATTAGGAAGAAATTCTTTACTATGAGGATGATAATTTCAAAAGTAGGCCCAGATGGAGCTTTGAGTAACCTGATCTAGTGGAATGTGTCCTTGCCTATGGCAGGGAAGCTGAAACTAGATGGCCTTTAATGTTCCTTCCAATTGTAATGATTCTATGATACTATGATTCTATGACTGTCAGGTTTTTTCACAGTGGGAATTTTCTTGAGTAAAAAATGCAGACTGTAGTTAGCAACTTCAAAGGTGAATGTACACTTGCTTCTATGTATTTTAACAAGGCAGATATCTCTGTTACAGGATGTTTTAATGAGTTGATACATTTCTCATTTCTAGCACAGTGATCACAGTAAGATTATACCTACTATTAAAGGAAAAGAATGAAGAAGAATTATAGCATTTTATGAATAGAAAAAAATTGATCACCAGATCTGTTTTGGAATTGCATGGATAGAGGTATGTGTTGGGGTATTTAGCCCAGATATGTCAAAACAGAGAAGGAAAACATTGTTATATTAAAGAAACTGAATTCTATTTGCATTTATACAAATAAACACAATTTTTTTCTTATTCCTAAGACTGTTGAAATTGATGTCAAATGTCCTTAGATCTTACTGGGAGAAGAATTATGGTCAGTATCTGATCTAGTGGAAAGATGTTAATGGGAAAGAGGCTTAGGACAACTTAAACATTTCAACATAGCAATCTGAAAATAAGTATCAGTGAAAACAATGGTAATTTTGTGTGTATACATACATATATATATTTAAATACATAGATAAAATTCTGTTTGTAAGGAAAAGCTTTTGTGTAATTAAAGCAAAGAATTATGTAAATAATGGATAATTTAAAGATCACACATATACTATAATCGCAAAAGGCCAATTCAGGCTGTTCACAGTTAATACATTTTTGGCCCTCCAAGATCATAACAATGGAGTTGTGCCATATTCTGTTCTCATACCAGTGAATTTAGCTTCTCTGGCCAAACCCTCAACTTCCTTTTAGGCAACATGGGACCTCATGATAGGAGTTTGGCATTAGATAGATATTTCACCCATCTCATATTCTTTACTTCCTGCCTTTCAGTGCAGCTTTCATTTGAGCTTTTGATTTCAGTGCTCATTGATTCTCCTCTTCTAAGTTGCTTAAGGTTTTTCCAAGTTACATAGAGAGTCCCATGCAATTGCTCTTTTCTAAGGAATTCTAAAGGATTTTAGGTTTTGCCATGGATTTCATGCTTGGGAAGCTGTTGTTTATTTAAGTGCCTGTTATGATGAACTGGTATTTAGAACTCTGTCACCTGCAGAGACTCCTCAGAAATCATCTCAGCTGAAGCTCCTGAACTCTTTAGTTCCTACCAGGTTTTTGTTCTGGATGAGCTTTCTTGACTCTGAAATAAATTGTTATGAAAAATCTCTCATAGAAGAATGAATGATAGATAAAAATTCATCTCTAGTAGTGTGATAATTGTAAAAATATAATAACTGATATGTAGGCATACAGTTGTCTGCTTCTGTAGAATGGTATGAGAGGATGACCATCTTGGGTGATATTACTGATCAGTACAGAGAAATGTAAGGTCTAATGGCTGCACACCTCAGAAAGTGGAAGGAAGGGCACGATTTAGATTTGGTTCATAGGCAAGAGATGGAATTTGATCTTTACATCCCCTCTTCTTCTAGAAATTTGAGCTAGATTTGTCATTGAGCTCCACAGCAATTCATGGTCATGTCACCTCATCACCCTATTGCCTCACATCTTCACAGGGTTTAAATGGTCCCAAATACCCACACTACACAGTTCCACCGTCACTTCTGAGACTCGACTCTTGTTTCAAAGACATTCCATAAGATGCTTGCAAAGCAAGACCTGTGATTGATACCAGACAATAGAATTATTGTGGGACACCAGTAGTCATTGCTTTATCTCACCTTTCAGGTAGGGCACTGTAGTCAAACACCTTGCTGAATCTGCAGCAATATTCTGTCTGACTATACTGAAAGGGTGCTGTGAAAAGCCCTGCTTGAAAGATTGAGCATCAGTCCTGAAGATACCATTTGTCTTTAACCTGATTTTGTTATTGTTAAAAAAAAGTTTTAGCAAGTAAACATGAGATAATCTTAAGGATGCTTATCTAGCTCAGCTATACGCTTTCCATTATTGCACCTACAGGCAAGCTGTTTCCTGTCCTTGACCAAGAATTGTTTTCAAGTACTGAACTAGAGCAATTACAAAGTTATGATATATCCAGCACTAACAATCCAGTCTCACTTGCTATTTTTCTTCAGGCAGATTCTATTGAAAGGAAACAATTCTGTATCAACCGTTTTCTGAAGAAGTAGTGGTAATCAGCTCAAGGCCATCCAGAGTATATTGTCAGAAATATTATCCATTGTGCATAATGTGCAACTCCATTCTGGATGTCAGGCTACAAGAAGATCTTTAACAGAAATGGCATTGACACAATGCAGAGCTTTGCCTCTAGTCATGTGGCATCTCTCCATAGCAGAGAGTAGCTGTTCATATCCAGCTGTCATGCAACAACAGAGCAAAGTAGTGACTGTTATTCTTTGGTGAAATTAGGTGGTTCACACATTGCAATGGCTTAAAGTTACAGGTCTGAGGAGAGAGCATTTTGTGCCTGTTTTATGGTGCATGTAATTAAAGATTTCACTGGATAAATGGCTTCCTCAAACAAATGTGCATTTCCCAGCTTTTTAAATAAGTGAAAGTGAGACTTTTTTTTGGCATGGGGAACACCTGCTCATAGATGTCAATTACTTTTTTTTGCCTTTAAAAAATGAACTATTCTAAACTGAATAGCCATTCAAATGTACTATTAATTAATATTTCATTGTGTTACACTGGAGAACAGATCAGGAGAAAGGTTTTTTGTTCATTGACATCTGGTAAAACAAAGCTAAGTGGAACCTTCTGACATTATCAATGGAAAGATCTGAAAGGAAAGCTGTTCTATACAATGGCCTCCTTCATGTATTTCTGTAACTGTAAAAGAATATTGTTTGGGCTCATTATATTTTATCGTTAGAAACAAGGTATAGTTAGAGTATGCATGAGCTACTTTTATTTGTTTTAGAGCCAACTATAATGCATTTGCTTCTGTTTACATGGTTTCTGAAGCCTTTGTGGAGTAAGCTGATCTTGCCTTGTTGAACTGTTAGTTTGGCCACTGAGTAGATCAATTCTATAATTCTTTATGAACTCAACCACAGTAAGTGATCATTTATTTCCATGAAAATCCAGTTATCACCACTAGCTACTGCAGCTCAACCACAAATGAGTCTGTGCCTTTCAGATGAACAGCAGTTCTTAATTTTGCTCTGTAAGTTGTTTTCCTTAAGAAAAAATCTACTCAATAAGTATGGATACATGTATGTATAAGAATACAAACCCTCTTATTGCTGCATAGTGTATAGCAGAGACTGAGGATATGTTTTGCCTCAACTAGTCTATTCTTTGTAGGAGCTTCTGCTTTCCCTTACACCCTAGTTTCTGCCTAATTGTTTAGGTATTGCAACCTTCTCTGCTGGCAGGTTCATCCAAGAAGGTGGCCAAGGTCAACGACCCAAGCTTAGCTCAAGTTAATGCTCCTGTTCATAATGCTATCTCCTTCTCACACACAGAGACACTTGCTCATGTTGCATTATGCAAAAGAGCATTGTATGCTTACTTTTGATTTTATATTCTGAAATTTTAAAAAGCTTGAATGTATTTTAAGCAGTAAAACATCTAGCACTAAAACTAATCCTACTAGTTAGAATAAAGCCAATATAAGATATAAAAAGCTACTTTTGTATTTTGCAGTGAAATATTTCTTGTAGACTTTAAATGTCATTGTATATGATAATGGAGGAATAAAACATGCAAATATTTGAATCAGTAAACCAGAAATATATAGCAAATTGAAAACCTGTCTGTTAAAAATCTATCATACTGAATAAAAATTTGACTAATTGAATCATACTTTCCAAATAATGAAAACAGTTTCTGATCAGGAGAAGAGTTTTTTGCTGCCAGTAAAGTTGACAAACGAGGAAATCTGATAAGTTCTGCTGAAGTTTTATATTCTCATCTAAGTGAAACATATGTAACATGATGAGGAAGAATAATCTTCCCTCCCCATCTCTGGCCATGCACTACTTATACAGCTGGAATTCTGCACTTCCCTGAATCAATCTTCAATGGTTTTACAAATTCGACTGTTTCTTTAAATACTTCTAATAGTGTTATAATTGGTATGTTTGAGCATGAAAATTCAATAGTCTTTTTTGCTGCATGTTATTTTCAGAGTTGATAAATTTATATCATATATATAGTAATTCCTACTAGGAAGTTAAATATTTGAGTATATTTAATTTAATTAAATATTCAGTTTATCTGTCAATGTGTCCACTAATTAATAAACATTGAGCTGTTGTAGCATAATGAAAACACAAAATCAAATATTAAGAAAACAGCATGACAATGAAATTACATTTGTTAAGTCCTTTCATAAACTGGTCCCTATAAAATTAAAATCCTTGGACATTGTTAATATTTGTAATAACAAAACTGAAAATAATGTTGATATAATTTTGGAATAATGTAAATCCCCTGTATAAGCCAGGTTGTCAGCTCATATTTTTCCATCTTCAGCAGATGGACTAAATCAGATTTTCTGTTTACCTTGCACCAGGTACAGAACAGTAAACTGCAGCGCTTTATGTTCCATATGAACAGTAAAAGGTACATGCAGCATTTGCTTCACATTCAGAGCCTGTAAAGAGCACTAGCTTGACCTGATGTAAGACGGAAGCTGTGGCATTCATACATTGTCACATTGCTCGTGGTCGGGATTTACACTGCTGTCACTTCCCTTCTTCAGTCATACACCATGTAACTGCTATGCTAAGGCCCAAACAGCAGAGCAGATAAAAGGGACCTCTGCTGACAAACCATGTCTTTCCTGGTGTGTTTCTCATATGTACCTGTTTTTTAGTTCTGCAAATATAGTAAGTTATGAATTAAGAAGCCTTGCCAGAATTCTTTTTCTGCTACTGCTACAGAAGGTTGAAAGCTTCGGTGATAATTCTCATATCTGGGTTTAGCAGTAATTCTAGGAGAAAATATAATTTACAGTATAATCAGTAGCTGTTTAAAATCTCATGAGGCTGTCCTTGTACCATACATTGAACAATAGTAATTATATATTGAATCAAGGATTTTAAAATTTGATTTTAAAAGTTCTCTCCAAATACGTGCTTATCTTGATAAGCTTGCAAAATGATAGATAGATAGATAGATAGATAGATAGATAGATAGATAGATAGATAGATAAACTTGGGATAAACAGTAAAGTCAGGACTCCTTTAAGTCAAGCTTTTCTTTACTCTTGAATGCTGTTTAAAAGGTTGGAAGTACTGCTTTTTTACTATAGCACTCTGGAACATTTTCATGTTACCAGATCCTGCTACAGAATCTCCCAGCACCTCACTCTGCACCCAGATAAGCTGGGAGGTGTACCTTCATCTCCTTCATGTTTTGCATCAAATATGATAAAAAAAGCACCCCATTTGTGTGCATGGATGAAAGCATTTTTGTCATAATCAACAAGACATGAGAGTGGACAGAGATGTCATTTCAGTTCTCTGAAGGCAGGTGAGTATTGACTGCCATGTGTGACAGTTTAGAATTTCCAAGGCTTCCACACAGGGCTAACAGACCTACAGGAGTCCTTGTTTTGGAACAGCAGATGGACAGGTCAGATGCCCCAGGTCATCTTACACAGAACTACTTGCCTAGGGTTAGACAACTGAATCACCTTCAGAGAGTCCATAAAGTAAACGACAGTGTCAGCTGAACTGAGGAGTAACCCCAGCAGAAAATGCAGAATGTGTGAAGTTCACACTAAGGCTAATGTTAAGAAAAGTGCATTAAGTATGTATTGAAAATGTGAGAGTTCAAACTGGAAATACAGTTTCTGTCTAAAGCTGTTAGCACTTGATACAAATACTGCTTTTTTAATTTGACTGTTTGTTAAACATAAAACATATGTTTTATGTTTTAATGCTGTTTGTATGTGTTTCTAAGTCTGGTGTTTCAAAGTCAAATTTAAGTGTACCAGCCTCCTCCACAGTATATGACATAACATAATACCTAGTTAGTTAAGATCAATTAAGCTTAACTTATAAACGACATTCATCCATGAGAGTGTATTAGCATAGTGATGTAAAACGTATGTCATTGCCTGTAAATTATGAAAACTAGCAATTATTAAAACCAGAGATTTACTTTATCTTCTTTTACAGGATTTTTTAAAAGTTGCTATCCTCAATTTGATTAGAAAAAGCCTACGCATAAATGTTCTTTTATAGCTTCTGTGAATCCTTTCTTGAAAACATTGCTCTTGAAATTCTGCCAGGATTATTGGAAGATGAAGGTTCTGGAACATGTAAATAAAGATATTATTTCTTCTGTGAGTAATATATTTAACCTCTAATGTTACAGTTGTAGTATTTTGTTCACTTTCAATAAACAGTTTTGGAAAATAAATATGTTCACACTCTTACAGGCGCACATCCAAAACCAAAATACTTAAGAGTTCACTAGTGGATCTATTGAATTAGCTATAAAAACTCCTGATATTTTCTTTTTAGATCACTTGAAGTCACCATCACAAATATGTTAAACCACCATAATCGTATGAAGGTCTCTTTTAGAAATGAAAACTTAAAATTCTGTATATTCAACAGAGTCATTGCTTCTCAGACATAGAAGTGACTTCTAATGGCCTTTCATGGTAATTATCTTGCTTTATCTGTTAAGTGCCAATTCAGAAAAACCTATGTTTTAGCACTTCAGACTTCTCAGGTACTCAGTTCTTCCTAGAAACCAAAGATTTATATTTTGAAAATAAATCAATAATACCCAATTATTCTATATATTAAAAAATAAACTAGTGAACTGCCAACTTTGGAAGGAAACAGTGTTAACCTAAAATGGTTTAGCAGAGAATACATAATTTTCCAAAAGCAACAACAAAAAAGCTAGTCTCATTAATGGGGTCCAGGAGAAAATTAAATGAGTCTTCATGATTTATTACAAATAAAAAAACCCCCACCATCTGAAACCAAGATAGTAAGCAAAACACAGGAAAACAAAATGATGCAATAAAGAATTTTAAAAAATGAAATTCCCATTATTGGCAGCAATAACTGAGATTATGGACAAGCTCATTTTTGTGGCTTGTTTGTATCATTCTCTTAGTAACATTACATTTCTGCAGGAAGAACTATAGAATAATTTTTTGTCATGTGATTCTTAAATGATGAGTATCTCTTTGCAAAAAACGTTTATTTTATACCCTTATAGAAGCTTTCTTTGGTAAAAGGATGTTGCCACTTGCTGAACTCGCTAAATTTATCTAGCTGTCACCATGAACTCCCATAAATCTACCTGTTCTGAGGTTTCCCTGCTGTGTACAGCACTGTAAGCATTCTGTTTAGAACTTTCTAAATGAAAGTTCTGACAAGGAACAGTGTCATTTGCAATGCCCTGCAAGGGTCTAATATGAAACATACCAGCAGTATTCTCACTGACATGACCAGGCATTGTTCAGGGCCTGAAAGGGACTCCCTTAGCAGCATCCTTGTTAAGAGCCAGAGAATTAAGCCTGGTTTTCTAAAATGGGCTTGTATTTTTTTCCTAGAAAACAAGTAAAATGTTAGCTTTTACTTCAGATGAACCACTTCACCAGACTCAGGAGGAAATAGTACAATGACTCTAACATGAGGAGAATTGAAATGAGCTTGTGAATTATCAGTGTGCTTGTGTGTGCAGTATTTATTTTTATATCTTAAATGCTTAAAATTTTAAAATCCTTAACTCCTCAGACATTAATTTTCATATTCAATATTTTTAAGTGATTTTATTTGAATTTCCTATCTTAAGGTATATTCACTCTGTCTCCAGTGGAATATACCTTTAAAATGGCTTGATTTCTACTATCAAAGTTAAAAATTAGAAGCAATACCACTTGTATTTCAGCATGTCATAAGCTTATTTTCCATGGTGACATCCTTTCTGAAACTGACATTTCCTGACATTATTTATTGCTTGTTTGTAGTGGGATTTCTGTACTGACAGTAATGACAGCATATTTCTTCCCTTTGGCTAACTAGAAATTTGCAATTTTTCTAGTTGATCAGCATTGGAAAATAAGTACATACTCATGCAACAATTTTGTTATGTGGAGAGTGGTATGAATCAATTTTCATGCAGATGTTAATTCTTGCATATGAAGGTATTTGCATTTTTTTTCAAAGCTGTTTTGGAAACTTGAATCAAAATAGAAATATTCAGAGAAGAAATTTTCACACTGGTTAAAACCTTAGCAGCATGGAAGTCAGTGGGAGTTCTGCTTCAGTGGGGCTGGGATTAAATCCTATTAGCATATAATATAAATTTCTCCTAAAAGCTGACTAAAAAGCAAACAACAGCCCTCTGGCTCTTGCCTGCAAACCAATACTATAGTTGCAATCGATAACTTATGTTTATAGCAAATTAGCACCGTTAATTTAGTAAAAATGTGGTTGAGATGTGGGTTTTCTATGCAACGTTTTTCCTATTGTTGATGAACTTTTCTTATTATGTACACACTAATCATTTTGTTAAGAACCATTCAATTTCACAGCCTCTTCCTTGAAAAACTTGCAAAACCGCACTAAGCAAGAGAGGTAGACAGTAGGGGGAAAGACGCAATATCTCCCTCCTGTTTGTGGAGAAAAATCTAGGACCTGGTGACTATGTTGCTTACTGGCATTTGCAGAATCTGTGGCAGGTCTGGAAATGAATACAGTGCTCTGGTCATGTTCTTTGAAGGTTACTGTCTTCTTGTCTTGCTGTACACAGGTGCAGCTCTGGCTTCCACTTGGTCAAGTATTCTCAATTGATGTTGTTGCTTTCTGTAAGTGCCTAGAATAAGGTTACAGCAAGGTGGGGTGTAGGTCTCATCTCCCAGGTAGCAAGTGACAGGACAAGAGGAAACTGCCTCAAGTTGTGCCAGGGGAGGTTTGGATTGCTATTAGGAAATACTTCTTTTCTAAAAGAGTTACTAAGCATTGGAACAGGCTGCCCAGGGAAGTGGTTGGGTCACCATCCCTGGAGGTATTTAGACATGTAGATGTGGCACTTAGGGATATGCTTTCGTAGTGGACCTGGCAACATTAGTTTGATGATTGGACTTAATGATCTTACAGATATTTCCAAACCTAAATGATCCTATAAAAATAGGAATGTAAAGTTAATACTCTTTTACATTTTTACATCAGACTAAAACATTCCTTTGTTAATTAGAAAAAAACCCACAACTTGAGAAACCTGTAAAAAAAATAGCTTTAACTCTTCTTGACTCCGGTAGACATCAGTGTTACTCAGCGCTTTGTATTATTTATTTGAGAGATACCACCTTACATGAATACTTTGTGTAATATACATAATCTTAGAGAACCCATCTCAGCCAAAAGAAATGAAAGAAAACATTCCTGAGAAAACAGGTTTTCACAACAATGATCTTCTTTCATGTGTGTAAATTTTAATGATGTGGAAGATGGAAGTGGGATTTTTCTTCTATTTTATTTATGAAATAGGCTCTTGAACTTGTTTTCTACAACTCATAAACACAATTCTTATTTCGTGCAAAGCTTAAGTATCACTTTTCCATGCAGCAGTATGGATAACATCAGTGCTTCTGGAGCACGTCACTGAAGGGCTACTCCAAAAAATCAAACACTGCAAATAAAGCATGTTTTTATGAAGAATATTGCTTTAAATGCTGTTTTTTACACTGTTTCTGTGCAAGTGAGTAAGAAAATCCTCTTTCTGTACACACAAATGAGGTTTATGTTTTCAAGTGCTAACTTCTGATGATACCAAAGTTTCAGTAATCACAGGACTAACTGAGGCTAAGAAAAACATGAAAGATTTGGGATAAATTTCATTCTACAAGGCTGTTCATAAAGAACAAATTAATTATTTTGTCAAAACTTTTTGCATATCTTATAAAAAGAATATGTCCAGAACATCTCTAAAAATATTTTTAAAGAATAACGACAGATATCTCTCAGAGGAACAATTATGTATATTTTCATGTCTGTTGTTTTTAGATTAGCTCCAATGTGCATCTTCTCTCATCTAAGCCATAAATATCTGTCTTCTCTCTAAGAATATCCGGTTTTACCCATTTTATCATGTTTGTTGCAGCTTTGAGTAGGAGGCGCAGTCTATTTTTCATGGTTTGTTTTGAAATGCACATCTTGTTTTCGTGTTTTCTTTAAAATTCCATGCCCACTTATCTTTAGATGAAAGAAGGTTGTTCATTTATGCAATAAGATATAAGATGCATTTGGGGAAGATAATTGCACTTTTTGTGAAGTGTACAAGGGCATAAGACTGAAGGTTATTTTTTTCGATTTTTTTTTCCACTCTAAAGGGATCAAAACAATTCCCTTGAATCTTGAATAGATGCTTTCTTTCTTTTAAGAACTGACATGATATGGGAAAACCATCATATCCACCTTTTCTGATGAGTCCCCTCTTTTGTTTATGTCTGCATAACCAAATTTTCTAAATTGTAAGATATCTCTCTCAGAAACACCCAATGGGACATGTCTAGAAAGAACTACATTCCCCAAAGACATCACTGCTAGGAATGACAATTTATCAGAAAATATTTGCCTAAACTCTAGTGTTTTACAGAGTCCTAAGAGTCTGAAGATGTTCTCTGGAGACACTAGCTTTTTTTTCATAAGTCTCTCCTATGGGCTCCAACTCTTCCAAAAGATTCCTTGGCCTAAGGAACCTCTAACAGAAATTGAGGCATAAATCACCTGACTATCTTGCTTTGGAGTTGACAGGAGAAAAAAAAATCGTCCAATCTGAGCTTATCTCTAAGGTATCTCTAGTGAAACACTTCAAACTCAACATATTACTATTTCATTAGTGAAACTGTTTTGCCTTTTTAAACTTATTTTCTTAGTTGCCATTCTCCAGATGTAATATTCACTCCTTTGTAGTATTTTTTATTCTGTGATGATCTTTTTCCTGGAGACTGCAGATGCTGACTCCACCTGTGCTCACACAAATCACCAGTGAAGCTTAAGACACCTTTTGCTAATGTCATTTACTCTGCTTTCTTTTACTCTTTTTAAAAAGAGAGCAAAATTGAACTATCACCAGTTTTAGACTGCACTCCACCTGTCTTGATCCATGTTTGCTATAGAACAACAGTTACATGGATTGGGAACCCAATACTGAAATCTGTGATGAAAATCCTAACCCCAAATCAAAGCACTGGAAAGCCAAGCCTATTGAAGTTACAAAGTTGTGCAACTAAGCCCAGGGCTGAAAGTTAAAGTCTGAGCAGATTCTGAGTGTAGAAAAGTAGTGGTCCTTAAGTTGGCAAGGTATAGAAATTGAGCACAAAATCTTAGTAACCAGACATGCCAGGGAAATTTAATATCAGCTAGTGCTGTTAGCCCTGCCCAATTTGCCTAAAGGTGTAAACAGCTGCAGCTGCCTCTGAAACTAACAGGCATTGCCTCCACCTAAAGGATTGGATTAGTTTCTCAAAAGATAAAGCAATATTATTATCCCCACTGCCCTATTTTTTTTTCTCCTAGCTGAAAGAACAATAAAATAAATTAAAAAATGATAAAGGCAATGAAATTCAGAGGTAAATATGATGAAAGATGAAAATATTTTTTATTATATGAAAAGACAGCTGAGCCATACAAATTATTGAAATTCCTATCAGAGTGCAGTCACTGATTCTATGAATTAATGAATAATTAATCCAAGAAAAATCTGCAAACTTTAGAGGCACTTCACTATGAGAAATCCAACATTTTAGTTTACCAACAGCTCTTTGGTTTCCAAACATTATTAAATGTGTCAAAAGAGCCACTTAGATTGTGTCTCATTTTCGTCAGTGCCACTGTTTGATGTTTCACTTCTGATGTAGATGAGTCTTATTTTTTATATTTAGCCAAAAACGTCCCAAGTATACTCTGAAGGCAGAAGGAACCTTTTTCAGGACTAAGTGTAAAAATTAAATGGAGTTAGGATAACATTATAAAACATTTTTGCTTGTTTTAGGGTAAAAATAGGATATGAGGAATTATATTTCCCTCTGTTATGATACCATTTATTTGAGTTCTGTAGTTAACAGATGATCAGCAAGCATCATGCTGCATCACCTATTACTAAGATAACATTTACATAAAACATTTACAAGGCTTTAAAAAAAGCTCAACTGTCCATCATTTGGTCCATTTACATTTTATTATCTTTGCTTTCTGAACCAATACTTGTTAGTTATTTACTGCCATAACTGTCTGTCAGGTTATACACTGGATTCACTACTCGCTTTTAAAAATTCTACCTGTAGCTTCATTGCTACAGGTATTCCTTTTAAAGCTAAATTAATTTATCCTTTGATTTTTTTTTTTCTAGTACAAAAGTCAAATTACTGCGGGTGATTTGTCATCCATAAACGTATTTAATTTACATGAGTTTAAAGTTTGGTATTCTAGAAAGTCAAGGTTTTTGAAATACAAAAGAATGAATTTAGAATGATCAAGAACTATTATGCTGTATTGTTCAGGAAGGTCCTGGTAAGATATAAGATTAATATGCAATGCATTAGCAGACAAACCCAAATTTAAATATACTACAACATGTTCATATGCATCTAAACAACAGAAAGTATAATCTAGATTAGAATATTTCTCATTTAAAATATGTTACTGAATTTGCTATTGGAGTTCTTAAACTTTTTGTTATTATTATAGTTATTATTATAGTTCTTAGACTACTATTTTATATATTAACAGAATTAAATGTATTGAATTGTCATATTTGCTAGTGGTTTGCATTCAATCCTCTTCTTTCAAAAAAACAAAGTAGATAAAAGTAAAACGAAATTATTTTTGTAAGCCTTTAAGCCAGCATTCTTCTTTGCCTACTCTGCAACATTGAAGTAATTTGATTTTCGAAGAATGTACATGTGCATATCCATTCCCTGGTTGCTTGGGTGTCAAAATATACACATAAATAAATATATGTTTCTATTTATATTTGAAATTAATATTCATTAGTTAACATGATTTGCACTTTGACCCTACCGTACTCATTATGTTGATGAATGTTTTTATCACAAAGTCCACTGAATTTACATGGCAAGAGGACTATCAAGAGATTAGAATCATAGAGATGAAAATGTTGTACTTCAGAAAGCATGTGCTCAATATACATCTGGATGTCTTTATTATGGAATTCTAAGACTTGATTTAGTAGTGAGAATTTATCTTCAGGATCCAATTTCAAATGTATGAATGCATTTACCATTTCTGGAAGTTATTTTCTTCTTTTTCTAGTATATCTGAATTGTTATCAAGTGTAAAAATATCTTCCTCCTCCTTATTACTTAATCTAAATCTGATGAGAAATATTTTCAATCTCCATAAGTCAAAGTCATTGGTGAGAATCAGGCTACCCTCCTAGTCAAGGGAAACGAGGTTTTAGTCCGATTTCTTTATTTATCACTTGGATGCTTAGATGTCTGTCCTACTAGCTCAGATGTTAAAACAGATTTGCAAGACTGAAAAAAGTTGGAACGCACATAATTAAATCAGAGGCATTATTTTATGGCCACAGACTCTAGGGAAGCTTTTTGTTCATAGTATAGAGTGGAAGAGACTAAAATTTAATTATATTGCTACAAAGGTTATTCATCTCTCAGTTGAAACTGCACACAAAACATTTTACTGTAATTTTTACTAATTACTTGGCATTAAAAAGCACTTTTTAAAATGACAATAATGATGAGCAAATAGTCATAACCTCCAAGAGGGAATACTTATCAAGAAAATAGGTGACAAACTGTGCAAAAGTTCTGATTAAAATATACCTTAGATGAATATGCAAGATTCTGTCTGTGCAGAGAGCCCCTAACATAGTGAAGGTGTGCATTAATCAGCCCCTTCACACATTTGATTTAGATTAATACTTTTGCATTTTTAGGTCAACATTTTTATGCTTAAATAATAATCTCCCTCATAACTATAAGTAGGCTCAGGAGACCCTTTTGTAAATGTGTAACATTTTGAAATAATAGTTTGTTTAAATATTAATGCAATTAACACAATTTGTGAGGGCTTTATTTTTTTCTCTCTCATTTTTGTCCTGTTATATGGTTAGATGTCTTCATTTGTTTTGTTGTCAGGAGATAATTTGTTGTCAAGTCAGCATTTATTTGCACTGTCAAAAACATGTCAAATCAACTTCATACTAGCAAGATTTAGCCACGTCCTGCTTATGTCATGCGCTGCAGGAGGATACTACTCAGACTAGGGCATAAGTGGCCTGTTACTTTCAGAAATCACAAGAAAAAGGAAAATCTGTTCATTATCCATCTCGCTGGGAGTATAACAAAGCTCAGCTAATGAATTTAAAGTATTTGACAGACATTACTGATCTGTACTTTTCTAGGTCATATTTTTAGGACTGCCTTTTAAGTATACTAGCATATCTGTCCTGTTCCATAAACCCAACAGAGGTTTTTGCCATATTTTGTCAAAATCTGCTTTGCCTAGAGTATATATTTTCCATGGGAAACATCTCTTCCAGATTGCAAAGACATTGTTTAGTAATAATTTAGAGAGATGTGTGGGAAGGTACTATGCCAACCTGCTTCAGATATTGCTCATTTGCTTTGATCATTTGCCTTTGATCATCTGCAAGTTTAGACCCTGTTACTGGTAACGCTCATGGGTTTAATTCTCCTTTAGATAAAGGCTTGTAGCAGTAAGATCTTGAAGCCTTTTTTTCTCTTTTCATCCAAGACTGAAGGCTCTGATGTTCTTGGATGAGAAATGCTAGATAAATGCAAAAGATATGGGACCTTTTCCCCTATGAATTCCACTAGAAATTTCCTTCCCTCTACTCCTCCTCTTCCTTCCTCTTACTGCTATTAGGCAACATGCCCAGACTCTTTGCTACCACCACACACAGTCTGAGTACATACTTCTCTTGCAATAGCTGTATGTGTCCATTCACCTAATCCAAAAGGTGATTTTCAAAAGTCTGCAATTAGGAGAGACATGTAGGAGGAGGTTCCTTAGTGCCAGTTTGGTACTTCCCATAAATTATCCCTCAGACAGGCACTTTTAAATTGTGCTGAAACTCTGATTAAAACCACAGATTATTTTCTAATAGAAATAAACAAGAAATGATAATGTCTTACGCAGCTGAGAAGAAACTATGTGCCACATCTAATCCCAAATTCTCAGTAGATTGTTTCCATATCAGAGGGCATTTCTGGGAGGAAAAAAAAAGAAAAAAAAGAAAGAAAAAAAAGAAGGAAAAAAAAAAACTTTAAGACCATTATGTTCTCGTTTCAAGGTGGTAACATGCAAGTACCAGAAGCCCAGGAAGAACTGGAGACATCCTGATCTGATATTCTGTTCTAGCTGCATAAAAGAACGATAGGAGCCCGTGTGCTATCACAAATCCTGTGCAGAATAAAGCAGTGTGCACACCTTTCAGGTGCATCAGAGATCATAATGAGGCTTTAAGTCAATTAATTTGGGTTATTTTGGGGTAATTCAGAGGGATAAACCCTTACAAAATTAAAGTACATGAAACTTACCAGTTTTGTTTCCACTCTACCAGCTGAATGGGCATTTGAGTAGAAAACTAATTCATATTTTTTTGCCTTGCTAAGGAGAAACAAAGTAAAACCAGCTGCAGAAATGACATATGATGCTTCTGACAATTCCTGGCAATTATTTTGAAGCTTGACAGTAGGAAGTTTAAATATATTTTGTCTGTTCTATTGCTGTTTGAAAGACAGCCACCACAAGGGAAGCCTGACTGGAAAGGAGGTGGTGACTGCTCTAATTCAAAGTGATCCCTGCTGCTTGTGCCTGGAGACCCCTGCTACTGTAGGAGGGTTGTTTGCTGACTTCTTTCCTTAACCAAAGTAGAAAATCCAATCCAAAATTCCAAGAAAATGGAAGTAGCAATTAGCTTGGAGTATGTAGTCAAAGCTCTGCCAGTTTGCAACCTGTGCTGCTTCCAAAGTCAGAGGAATACAAGTGGTGAATCAGATTGTGTATTTCGGCCATCACAATTAAACCAATAAGAGTATTTGGGAAGGAGAAGAATATCGACTTGAAAGGTGATAGTTACAATCATCATCTCAAACAAAATTAGGCTTTTGAAAGTCTTCTATTTAAAGACAAAATTCTGAAATCTGAAGTTCAGATATTCTTTTAATTTTAACATACAGATTAGAAGGATGTGAATCCATTAAAGGTATAGACTTTCTTCCAAAAGCAAACACGTTTGAAAAGTGCTTGATATTACCTTAAATCAATATGTAAGAAATATTAATAAGACTGGTGTTCAATAATTTTTTATCTAAATATATCCAAAAAGAAGATGGAAATATGTGGGAACTGTGGTGAGAATAAAGCTAGAAAACTGTCATAATAGTTGTGCTATGAAACCCCAGAAGAATCATGGAAGTGGACAGCATAAAGCCTGATTCTGACTAGTAAGACCATTCTGACCATTACTGACAAAAAAGAAGACTTTTGACACTGAAAAATGCCCAAATATAGGGATTGATTTCTGACACCTTTATTTACACAGCAAGCAACATTTAGCAGTGCTGGAAAGACTCAGCTTCAAGTGTTAGCCACAGTTTCAATTCATGTCCCTTTAAGGGTCGTTAAGTGCTACGAAAGTTGATAACATTAAATAAAACAACTTAAAAGCCTGATAAACAATTTTAGAATTTTGTTGTAAGATGTCAGCTCATGCACTTAATATTCAGTAACTCCACTGAATTTAAAATTTTTACAAAATATACCACATCTTTTTATTTTGAATATTAAGGTTCAGCAAATGTAAATATGCATGTAAAGCATAAAGGAATGAAATTACTTTTCTCTAGAAAATATCTTGTTTATAGTGGATATTTAAATATGTATCCTAAATTTTTTTGTGTTTGGTACCACTTGAAATTTACAAACCTATATTTTGTTTACAGAAAACAAACCTTTTCTTACATTTTATTTTATCCTAGTGACTTAATAACGCCTATTACAAAACACATTATGTCCATTTTTCTCTTGACACACCAAATAAATATTTTGTTCATCATTTCCTGTCCCAAATTCTCTTCTGCGTAAGTTTGAACCATTTAAACTTGCATAAAGTAAAAAAAAAAAAAAAAATTGCTGTAGCTGGAAGACTGAATAGTGATTTAGAGATAAATATAGCTACATTTCCTCTAAACTTTTTGCAAAGACTAATTGGCATACTGGGAATGATCAATATTATACCTCTTAAATAAGATAGCTGGAATAAAATGTTGACAAGTTTGTTAGAAGGAGGACAAAATGATTCTAAAAGCTATATTTCAGGCAAGAATATTTGGTTATTCTGTGTGTTGATTTTGAAGCGTTCTTTAATCAGAATTTTTTCAGGAATAAACCTTTGATAGATCATAATTTTAAAGGAAATTTTGTTACTATGGACTTACAGTTTTTTCACCCTGGACTTATCCTTTGTTTAATAAGTATATATCTGTGACTGAAAGTATGTATCTGTGACTGATGTAATCATGCAAAATAAATTAATTGTTCTGTTCTGTTGATCAGTTTTGCTAAAAAGAGTTATTGGGAGTTCGTATTTGGTGAGAATGCTGATTTGGACTTCTGTAAGGTATTTTTGATGGTATTTCTTTTTCTTAACTGAAGCAAATTAAGGTCTTCAGAGAAGCGAGCGCCATCCACCACTTTGTTGTTATGAAATAGTCTGTAAGTATTCAAAATTTAGTCATAGAAAAAGTTCAGTATCAATACAAAACAGCAACAACAGCAAAAAATCTGGATGCTCTTGATATGAGAGGGGGCTTGAAACTTGGGAAATAACCAAGGTAGGGCACAGACAGTTCAGTTCAGAAGTTGTAATACTTACAGGGTAGCAGAAATACTCTTAGCACAGGTTTTGTGTAGTTTTGGACTGTATAGCTGGCACTGAATCAGAAATAGCCATGATGAAGAAAGCCATGAAGCATCCTTGCAGGATCTCTCTAAAAATATTCCTGAAAATTAATGGTGCTGGAAATAGTCATCTTGGTGCCTGCTGTTACCCTCAAGCATCAGAATGCTAATGAAGGCCATCTCATTGATTGAGTTTATCTTCATGTGAGTTAAGCAGAGACCAAAGTCTACCTCTTTACATGGTTTCTAAAGTCCCACTTAAGTTTCTTCAGGCTCTGAATTGTGTAAAATAAATATATATGTAGTGACAGCGAGGGACATTACTCTCTTATTTGCTGGGAAATGGACCTGTTTACTTGCTGAGTTAAGCAAGATGCATAGAAAAGCGGGTGCTTGTTCTTCTGGCTTGTCTCTTGTCCTCTTAACCCTAGAGAAAATAGGAATATGTGGGAGAGAAGGGGTGGGAAACAGTTTTAGCTGCAATCTAGGGCATCTATGCCACTGAGTATCACCTGCTGGTGAGACTTTTTCACTCCTCTGTGGCACCTGGTAGGTTCAGACAGAGGGAAGTAGATGAGAAGCCAGAGGCCTAACTGCAGAACTATAAAACATTGTCCTTATTTCAAATATATGCAAAGCATCAGAGAACTGGCTTTATTTTAAGGAACTAAAGGAATACTGTGTAAAAGGACTATGTCATTAAATCTGGTGATAATTATAGACTGGAAATGTAAATTGTATTTCTCAAGCATTTTTTTATTTCATTTCCATTGTAAATACTTCAAACAATGAAGCCTCATTTACTGCAGAGAATGTGTGAAATGACATGCAGTATACTGTGCAACATCTGTCTGCACATATCACATTTCATTCGCTAGCAGGAAAATAAATAGTGTTTTTTAAATTATATTGGCTGACCATAACCTTCCCCTTCTAGTGAAAAGCGTGGCACTACGCACTGCCCAGCTGCAAGTTTCAGCTTTTAGTTTACTACTGTGCTGATGGAAATGATGTTCAGTGTACTGAAAAATAATATTCAAGCCACATACTCAGATTACAGACTAGATAACATGTTAATAATTGCGTTATATCCTTCTGTATAAATTTGTGAATAGGAATATTTTTAGAGAGCGCAAAGGTCATTTGCTTAACAACATTTGCTTTTATAGTAGATTGAACAGCCTATTCTTTCCATTGTGTTCTGAAAGCACTAGCATGGGGCATAGAGCCTCCTGCACTTAACACAGTGTCAAGATTAGCTGTTGCAGATGTGGACTAACAGTTATTGCCCAGCAATGGCTCTTTGGAAATTTTTGAGGCTGCTGGCCAAGTTTCAGTGTGCACTGTCATGCATTGGACCCATATATGAAAATACAAACACAGCGAACATGGTTGTGAGCAGTCTTGGCAGGACATGAGATACACACTTGAGATATGATGAAACATGACAACATTTTTCTTGAACATCACGAGGAAACTCACATGTTGTTCTATGCAGAAACAGATAGATTCTCAGAGACAGTTTCTAACCAATATTCTGTCCGTTTTGTGTACCATTCTCTGTCCACTCAGCATTATGTCTAGGCAAGTTCATTAACTATGAATATTGGGTTGAAGGCCCAAATAAGTATTTCTTATTGCTTAAATTTTCTTGTTTCTCAAAATATCTCAGGTCTGCGAAGGTATTGCTGAAGCCAAAATCCTTTTCTATGCAGGAGTGTACCTTTTCAAAAAGATTTCAAGGACTTCCAAAGGATCCAGAGTGTATGTCTCAATACACAAACTGAAGAATTAAGGGGTGTAATTTCCTTCCTGCTCCTTCGCTCCAGTTAAGCTATAGAGGACACACTGAATTCAATAGGGGGAAAGTCTGAACTTTCATCAATATCAGACTCAACATCAAATAGCATCTTATTTGTTGCAGAATGGTCTAAAAGGTAATTGCAATGTACTCCTCTAATTAATTATCTTTAACATTTTGCCTTTAGCATGTTACATTCGGCAGCTTTGTGAAGTTTAAAAAATGTAAAATAAGTGGATACTGTCTGGGGGAAACAGCTACTTTTTCCAGTCCTGAAAAAAAGAAAAACAACAGCTTGTAAGGGTCAATCTTTTAAAGTGTATGCTTCACTGAATGCAATTATTAATCATTTCCCTTCAGGAAAAATATTAAATTAAGTATTAAAGTACAGATCTAAACAGTGTTAAGTGCCCAGAGCTACTGAGTTCATAGTTTCAGCTATATTTCAGTGTGAGATAATTGACCTTCCACAATGCAAATGTAGAGCTGGCACTGACTGATACAAAATGACTCATCCTGTCTCAGTATTTTATCTCCTTGCATTTATTTATTTATTTATTTATGTGTCCACCCTCAGTTGCCTTGAAGTTCTCCGGGTGTGCTTCAGATTGAGTCCTTAGTTTCCTACATTTTTAGTAAGCACACAGTTTTCAGGATGCTTTCCTCTCGTATAACACCAAATAATATGGTAAAGGCTTTTTTTTTTTCCAAATGACTTTGCTGCCTTCAAAGCCAGTTGAATTTATTGAGAAATAAAACTGTGGTTAAGGTTATTTTGATGGGTAAATGAATTAAATCCTCAAACCCTATCAATCAGGCACAAAAACCAAAAGAGAAAGATGGTAACAGGTTTTTTTTCACTCTGTCTATGGTACTGAAAAAGACCTATAATATTCATTCTAGTGTTTTTTATTAAAGTGCTTTCTGTAATTACATTTTAATAAGCTGACTGACGTCACTAATTACAGATTATGGCTTTTCTGAAGCAATACCCAATTGCAGATGCCTTCTCAGAGTATCATGCTGATAACATCTAAACCAGAGAAGATACTGCTGGTTTGCTGATCAAAACCAGCAGATAGGAAAAGCATTTACAGTTGAAAGAAAAAAAGGCTGGTGCAGCTGGTAGGATCTAAAGCAGTAGTGTCCATTATATTTTCCTTAAATGTAGTGTATGTGTATGTGTATGTGTATGTGTATATGCATATGCATATGTATATGTATAAATCTGTGTACATAAATGTGTACATAAGCACATGTAAATATCTACAGCTCTCCAAGTACACACATATGTGGTAATCTTTGTCCAACTAGAGAAAAAGAGCTACTCTCTTACTATCAAAATATGCTAGCGTGAATTTGCATTGTTTTGTATCCCTGGCAGCATTTCACAGTGAAGAAGTGCTGCTGAAAAAAAGAGAATTTGAAAAGTGTGATTAGGAAAGAAAAAGTGCTCTGGTGGGAAAGATTATGTTCCGTGTGATCAGAGCTTACAGGTTGAATCATTACTCTTTCACAAGACAGATAACTTTAGACAAGTCAGTTATTCTTATCTTATACAATGGCAAACAAATACTTTATGTGAAAAAATCCTTTTATCTCAGCTTACAAGAAAATTATAAAAATGTCTGATTTTTTTCCGTGTCCAGTGTGGATTGGTTTTGGTTTTGGTCAACTTAATGGCTTCATTCTAAATATTGGTGTGGATTTTCTATGCAGAGAAATCTCAAGTAAATTCCAGACCAAATTAAAAATATGAAAAACATCTTTTTACCCACAAAAAACCACTCGCTATAGTGCTTCAAAAGGTAGTCACAGGAAGGGAGAGAAGTAGGAACTGAAAACAATTCAGAATCTTTGTTTCTTCAGGTCAGAGTTTGTATTTCAAACCCGTTTTTGATATCTAGGTCCTAGCCATCTTAGTGAAAACAGATTCTTATGTAATTACTTACACATAGAGAAATTGGCATCTGAAGGGACTGATCACAATTACTTACATCATGTTGTCACATTTCCTTCCATACAACAGCCTAACAGCAGAAGTCCTCAATGGAAACATGGGATGTTATTGTCCTGACCTTAAGTCAGTGGCCTCTCCTGCAGAGAGAGCAGGAGCTTCAACATGTTTCTCTGATGTCACAGATTGCAGGGCTATAGAATCTCCTTCTCTGATCTAGTCATTTGATGTACAAGAATTCCAACAAATCACCTCCTTTAAGTCAATGACTTGAAATCCCATTTTTCTGTATGTAAGGTGGCTGCACTGATGACTAGCACAGTTATGTGTTCTGGACTTATTTCTGTTCTCTGGTACTTACTCAGGTCTAGATACAAGGAATCAGTCCAAAGAAACCCAAATCAAATCCAGTAGATTCATGCAGAAAGTTCCAGTTTTAACAATAGGCGTTTACATATCAGGTGACATTCTAATATCAGGAGGAATAATGGTGAACATATACAACCTTTTTAACATTCTTGAATGTTAAATGTGGATAGCCTCCCCAGAAGAATCATAGAAGCAGAGAATCATAGAAACTGTATTGGCAAAAGCACAGTCTAGACAAGATGGCCCAGCACCCTGCCCATCTGAATCTTAAAATGTCCGATCTTGGAGAATCTACCACTTCTGTGGGGAGACTATTCTGATGGCTGATTGTTCTTACTGTGAAAAATTTTCATCCTATGTCCCTTAAGAATCTCTTCAGGAGTAACTTACACCTGTTACCACTCATCTTTTCCATGTGGCTCCTTGTAAAAAGGAATCTCCATCTTCTTAGTAGCTACCTCTTAAATACAGAACCGTGGTCCTAAAGCCTCCCTGAAGTCTTTTTTTCTAGGCTGAACAAACCCAGATCTCTCACAATTTCCTATTCTGGCAGGCCTCCTGGTCCTTTGTTCTCCTCTGTGGCCCTTCACTGGACCCTCTCCAGCCTATCCACTTATTTTGTTTTTTCCTTTATAATGGGGACCAAAACTTAACAGAGTATTTGAGGTGTGGTTTGATAAGTACTGTGCAGGGAGGGATAATGACTTTTTCTCTCTCTGCTGGTGATGCCCTTGTCGATGCAGCCCTGTTGACTTCTTTGTTACAGCATCACACTGTTCACTCATATTGAGCTTGTTGTCCAGCAGGGTGTCTTCTTTTATCTACGTTTTATTCTCCAGCTGCTGACATAATTTTGAGGTTCTGTTACAAGTCTTTGGTAGCTTACTCTATATATATTTCAAACATATTCTTATGGGTTTGAACCTTGTTCAGGTAACAATACTAACTTTCAAGTGAAGGCTAACCTTCTTTTAGATTTCCAGATATTTTTAGCTGACTATTTCTGTTAGGGCAAATATAGAACCATGCACCACCTCATATCTGCCAAAATTTGTTGATCACATATGAAAGCTGTCCTGTACATTACTAAGTGACCCTATGAAGTGACAGTAAAACCATAATCCATGGTTTCAAGACATGATGAGGCTTGCAGCACTTCCATCAGTGATTTGTGTAGGTCAAAGAGAGAGAAACAAATCTTTTTTCTGTGAATACTAGTTTTAGTTGCAGGTTCGTGGCAACTGCTCTCTTCATGCTTTGGCAAACGTATTTCAACATTCATTCTGCTCCTCGCTTTACTCCTACCCTCATTCTCTTTTCTAGGATTTTGCAGAAGACACAACTTCTGGTGGAAAAGGAGAGCAAGTTCTGAGTGTTGGAGCACATGGCTGCTCCTAAGTACGTTGCTCCAAAGTCTCTACCCCATGAGCTTATCAGTTGGAAACTGCACAACATGGCCATTGTACCTGAGAATCTCTTCTCCTCAGCTTATTTCAGCTTCTGGAGTACATCTTGTTTTATGTTAAGACACTCAAGATATATTAATTGTTCTCAGAGAGCAGATCAGAAATCTGTCTAAAATACTGAGCTTCTGTCTATTTAAATTTCACTTCTAGGAAATAGAATTGCAAAATTTGTTATGTATATTTGGAGAGCTTACAGAGGAAGTTCATCCTATTTAATTTTACTCACATACCTCACCTTGATTTCAGACTCTGTCCTTGCCTTGAAAGACCCTCAAAGTTTTGCCCCAAGCTATCTCTCTAGCCTTATTCCCTATAGCATTTCTCTTCTTCATGCCACTAACACCTGTTCTTCATTTGTTCCCTATCACTCTTTCCAGGCTTTTTTCCATGCATCTACATTCCAGCTCGCACTTCTTTGCCAAGTCACAATCCTACTTTCACTAAAGTCCATTAGCCAAAATAAAAGTAATGCATTTCTTTCAGCAGATTTAAAGTAAGGAAAGACAAATGAATAGCCCACCCAAACCCTGGTCTGAAGTAATAAGCCAGTGTCCTATTTCTTTGGGTCAAAACTACTTGCCCAGGAACATGACCAGGCAGATAAAACTTCAGGACATGGGAGATGATCCTTCTCACAAGAAGAAATTAGAACAGATTTATTTAAAGTCTGTTGCATTGCATAGTCAGTATGATACCAGTAATTTCAGTATTTAAGTGTTTTATATGGCTGTCTTTTTAATATTATTTCCCTACATGAAGGTATCAATGCAGCCTGCTGAAATTGCTATTCAATGAGAACAGTAATTCTCATCTACCTTTAGCAACGTCTCATTAACACAGAGCTAATGAGGGCTAGATTCTGCCATGAGGAAAGTTGACAAAGCAGTAAAATCTTCACCAAAAATATAGAGGATTTTTGTGTGGCCTTGGGTTTACTGTCCTTTAAAAAGAGACTGGCAAAGCTCTGATCTGTGCTTCTCCCTCAGTCTGGGAAGAGCTGGCACTGCTCCTTTTGCTGGAGTTACTGGCTCCATTTCTGCTCTATATAAGGTTGCCCAGTGCCCATCCACCAAGAATCTAGACATCTTGCAACACTACCTGGTGTGGCTAATATCTGTCCCACATGGTCCTCTGTCTGATCCAGGTGCTGGAGAGGTGTTTCAATTTGTTTTGAGTTCTTCCTA
Organism: Acridotheres tristis; assembly: GCA_037013685.1. Lineage (NCBI taxonomy): Eukaryota > Metazoa > Chordata > Aves > Passeriformes > Sturnidae > Acridotheres > Acridotheres tristis. The sequence goes on along the minus strand of CM072885.1, from coordinate 22,624,003 downwards.
AAATGAAAACTTAATAGAAAGAAAAGGAAGGAAAAAAATAAGTCAATCAAGCAAGCATTTCTAGCCAGACCTTTTTGAGCTGCTGAATTTGAGACTTTTACTTAAGGTTGGATGTGGTCTCTGTTCGCTCTTTGCCTCTTTCTATTCAGGAAAACACCAGCAGTGGTGACAGAAAGAGCAGGTCTCTACCTGCCCCATAGACATAGGCAGGGTGTCTTCCATCTACTGCTAATGCTACCCAGGCATACTGCACAGCTCACAACCTACTCTTTAAATGTTTAATTTCTTTATTAATTATTTACTTATAAAAGTATCATGGCATTTAAAAACATGCTTCACTGAAAATCCATCCTAAACTTTATTTGTTCTAAGATGTGAAAGTAGAAACATAATGCATAACCTTTAAAAGATTAAAAAAATTTTGTTTGGTTTCACTCAAGACCCTCTTCCTTGTGTCTTAATACTGCAAAGTAGGTTGGCAGAGAAATAGAGAAAGCACTGCACCAGAAAGTTTGTTTCCTAATCCTTTGACAGGTCTTATATATTTTTTTCTCCAGCGTTCTAGAAAATAGACCAAAAAAAAAATCTCAAAACAATGAAAATGCTAAACTTAGCACTGTCAGACAGTAAAAGATCAGAGCTATGTGTTGTAGTCTGGACCTGGAACTGCTGTCAAAGATTTTCTAACTAACTCCATTTAACAGCATGAAAAGATTCAAGGGGAAACAGGGTTTTTTTCTATTTGCTTTTGAAAGTTGATTAGTCTAGTGGGCATTAAATCTTTCATTCTGAGGTTTCCTTTCAGGATAAAATGTTTATTTTAATCTTGAAAAAACCATACTTTTAATCTTTAAAAAATCCCTTGACTTTTCTAGATTTGGATTGCATATGTTATTTTTTAATCATACATGCAAAAGTCCCCTAGGAATTGTGGTGTTTGCAAGTATTCCTTGAGGGATTTACAGGAATGCTCACAGCTATTCCTGCCTCATCAATTATTTTCCTCACAGATTAAATTTTATTTATCTGTATAAAGATATCTTCTTTTCATGCTATTATCCATTTTCTCATTTGTCCCTATTTCCCTGGTTGATTAAATGATCATGAAGAAAGCAAGAGCTGTGCTGAAAGCAGCAGGGCTGGGGGGAAGAAGTAGATTCTTGTTCAGGTTTCTTACTAAGAATGTGAAATAAGAAAAAAAAGAGGCTGTCAAAAAAAGAATAAACAGGAATTTTGCATTTCAAAAATGACCTGTTTTGTAAAGACCCAACATTATTGTCTGCACATATATAGAAGAATTTTAACACAAATTATGTCACCTTCTGGATTGATTTCAAGGACATTTAGAAATGCCACACTTCTTTTAATTTCTCCATAGTGCTAGAATTTTTTTATGATTATTCAGTCTGAGTCTAGCCGAAGTCAGCTGACAAAGAACCATTTCTTCTCAACAAACTGAAGACTTTTCAGCCTTTCAAATACCCAATTCAAACAAAAGCTTGCTAGCAGGGAAGTGCATGCTTCAAGGGAGTCTGTAGTCCTGTCAAAATTAACAGAAATGTATAGCTGAAGTGTAAAGGATACTGGATAATGTTTGTTAATCAATGTTTAATCATTACATGCATTCATTGTTTTAGTATTTATATATAGGGAAAATTTACTTTTCTTCACTGTAGTTGGATGCCCTCAGTGTTCCAATTTCTGCTTGCTTCTTGCTCCGTCATTGGGCACCATTCAGAAGAGTGTGTCCACGTTGTTAACTTCTACCCCTACCAGGAATTTATACACATGCATAAGATGCCCGTGATCTGTTACCTCTCCAGGCTGAACAATGCCATCTCTCAGCCTCTCTACATAGCTCACATGCTCCAATACCTTTGTCATCTTTGTGGCTCTTCGCTGGATTTGTTCCATTATGTCCAAGTTCTACTTATACCAGGAAGCTCAGTACTGGACTCAGCATTCCCTATGTGACCTCTCTAGTGTTGAGGAGGGACAAAGGTTCACAGTCTCAACCTCCAGGCAATGTGATGGTGTTCCTGATGCAACCCTGGAGAGGCTGTTTGCCCTCCTTGCCACAAGGGCATGTTGCAGGCTCCTTGTCCATTTGGACCACTAGAGCCTTCTCTGCAAAGCTGCTTCCCAATCAGTCAGCAGTTGTTTCTTCAGATTACTGCCATTCCTCTGAATGTCAGCACAAGCATGCCGTTCATCAACCATTCCCCTCAGTTTTGTATCATCTACAAACTTGCTGATGATACTCTCTGTCCTGTGGTCCAGGTCAACAGAGAAGATAATGAAACGTATTGGCCCCAGTATCAGCCACTGAAGTATACCATTTGTGCCTGGGCTTCCTCTGGACTTCATGCTCCTGATCACAACCCTTTGATCCCAACAGATAGCCAGTTTTCAAAACTTACCTATATTTCATCAGTTTGCTAGGAGGATTTTGTGGCATACACTGCTGTATCCTGTCTGACCCTTCTGAGATGAAGACAAATCAGCCCCCTCTCCCTGTATGCACCAACCCAGTCATCTCATTGCAGAAGTATTTTGGGTCCATACTGGCAGTTCCCACTCATCCTCTTTCCCTTCATATGTTTGGAGATGGTTTCCTGGATTGTTTACTCCATTAATTTTGCAGGGATCAAGATGAGGCTAACTGACCAGTAGCTCTGCCAATTGCATTTCTGCCCTTCCTAAAGACAGGAGTGATATTTTCTGTCTTCCAGTCCTCAGAACTGGAAAAGAGACTTCAGTTCCAGAAGTCTTCAACATTTTCTATGAAATTTCAAAAATTAATGCAAGTGATCCTGCAATGACACCAAGTATCCCTCTGCCCTCTCGCCCTTCCTGAGTGCATCACATCAGCTTCTGTGGATTTTACTTTGTTTAAATACTTCCTGAGCAGATTCCCCTCCACTGAGGGTAAATCTTTGCTGCAGACTTTCCTTCCTCTCTGTTCTTAGGGACTTGGAACTCCTGAAGTCTTACCCTTGCTTCAGTAGACACTGAAGAAGAGAAGGCCTTGAGTTGTTGGACTTTTCCATGTCCTTTGTCAGCCGGAACCATCCAGCAACTTCTGTGTTTTCTCATATTTTTTATTCTGCTTCTACTATACTTGTACATGCCATGTGATTTCACTTTTACACTTTTGTCTTTCTTTAACTAAAAATCCCAAAACAAGAAAGAAAAAAAAAAAAAGGAAAAAAAAAGGGGAAAAAAAGAAAATAGAAGTGGTATGTATTAAATAAAATACAAAATGCTGCAGTGAACCTTATATTAGCTCTTTTATGTATGATATAATATTAATGCACTGGCTTTACTGTGGATAATCACTAATATTTGTTAAAATGTTGCTCTTTGCCCCGTTATAATTTAGCACTGCATGCAAAGACTTCATATAGATGTAGAGAGAATTCTGGAATTCCTGAAATTATTTTTAAGTTATTATCCTACATAACCCAATTCTTTTTTTACATTAGTGTGAATAAAAGCATTGTATTGTTGTACTGTAAGCACATAATTTGATTTACTAGCATCCAGTATCCCAGAAACAGAGTCTCACATACCTTCTTCAAACAAAGTAAGAGCTTTACTGACTCTAGTATAACATGTTGTGTGCTTGGATGATATAATTTAAGCAAGCAGATCACACATTTTGGTATCTCCACTCAGAACTGTAACGTTCTTGTTAGAAACATTATGAATTTTATCTCAGACACAGCATTCACAGTCAGGACGACATTCCACTCTCATCAATCTACTTTTCATATCCCCAATACTCTATACACCATTTATCCATTCCCATCTTTTACCCATATTTCCCACTCAGTATGGTCTCTCTTTTTCTCATCTCCACCTTCTTCCTCTTTTTCTGTGTTAACCCTTCACTTTCAGAGATAAGAGCTCAACTCAAATGGAAATATTTTCTTTCCCTATATAAAAGTAGCTAGAAAGATGAACAACACAAGATTTCAACAGAAATGTTTACATTTCCGTAAAGTTAAAGCAGCTTTATTACCCAATGTTCTGTGTGCACAGTCATCAGTAGTTTGATTTCCAAAAGATTCAGCAATATTTTAAGTTCTATTTTAAGGCTGTTGGAGGGCTCTTTTATGTTATAATTTCCTAGAGTTTGCTCTGCTTTTATGGAGAGAATTTTTCAGTGAAGTGTAATGGTGTCAATTCAAATGCAATTTCAGCTGGAAATTTGTCCTTATTGAGAGTAGTTTCACTGGCAAATGGGAGGTTCTCTCTTTTCTGGCCTTTCAGTGATTAAGTTGTTTATGACACAACCACACCACTTTTTTTTCTTTTTTTCTTTTTTTTTTTTTTTAAATGGGGAAAACTTTTCTCTGTGGTTGACTAAACTACTGAAATATTTGAATCACATATTCACATATTGCTAAAGTCTAATAAAATAGGATATTATTTTCTCCCCTGCCTTCTTACACTCCTTTTTGTGCCTCATAAAACTATGTTGATTGTTAGTGGTTTGTATTATACACAGTTTGCAATTCATTTTGCACAGAAGTTATTTTCTGCACAAAAAGCAAGAAATGAAAGATGAAGCTCTGTGTTCATATTATTTGTTCTCAGAAGATGACAGACTGTTCAGAAAGGTTTCAGGAAATGGATGGTATAACAGAAATTACTATTCTGTCATCTTTCCTAGAATGACTGAGATTTCAGTTACAATGCTAAGAAGTTAGGACTGACTTGTGATCCAGTGTAAATCATTATGAATCCTCTTTAGTCAAAGCTATGCTTAACTAAGGGTCCTCCTTCTGACTGGGTGGCAGCATAATAATTAATTTTTACATCGGATTGCAGTATTTAAAGAAGAAAAGAAAACAAAGAAATATCAGCTGCATGAAGAGTTTCAGTGGCATTTGAACTAACCAGTACCTTTCAAAAGTCACTATCAAGGTGATGTGCCAAACCAGACTATATCAACCCATTTATAAATTAACTTGAATACACAGAGTGTGCCAGGACCAAATTAATATAAGTCGATACATTTTCACCTTGACATAATGCCACAGGAAGGAAATAAAACAAAGTTAATCTTAAAATTAATTCAGGCCAGCCTACCAATTAATCAAGTGTAACATCAAATAGGCTTTTGGCCTCACACAGAGTATCCTGTTTCTTATCTAATTCTAAAATTAAATGTCCACTCACATACCTTTGATATCTAACAAGTGGATTAAAAGCAGATCTTTTAATTTAGATATAGCTGGGAAGGCAAGACTAGAAGAAAGCCCAAAGTACCTGAAGGTCCTTTTTTGTCCTCATTTTTCATCTTTTTACTGTCCAGTTGCAGTAACCTTAAGTCCTTTCCTTTCCCTTTTCCCTAACTGTTTCATTCCCTCCTCTATGACAGTGTAAAGATTTAGAGCTGGGCTCAGATTTCACTGTAAAAGGAAAAAAATTATCTTGCTTCTGAATTCCCCTCATTCCAAAATAGGAACCCATTCTTGTGCCTCAGTATCCCTTCTAACTCCCTGCATACTTTACCTCCCTTAAATCAAAATCTCAACCCAGTTTCTTGTACCTTTTCCTAACCTTTCTAGTATACTTTGCTACATTCCCTTTGCTCCCTTTCCCTCTCTTCCCTTGCAATTACCTTAAATTCAGAAATTAGCTTGAACTTGTTATTGTCCAGGGTGATAGCTGAGTTTTTTCTGTGAAGGAGGACAGCATCAAGAGGAGGGAGTAAGATGAGAGACGCAGGGTTCAAAAGGTGCCATTGAACCAAAGCTGTTCTTACTGTAAAATCAGTGAGCAGATGCCAATTGGAAAGATGAGGAACAAGTACATTAGACATAAGAAATTTTCAAGTGTGAGAATACTTATGGATCCATAAAAGTCTTAATTTGTCAGTGTTGAAACACATTTTTCTGAGGTAATATCTTGCTAATTTTTTAGTAGTCAAGACTGTGTTGCTTAGTATGTATAACTCGCTCCTTTCCATGGCACCTCAGTTTTGAATGTCTAGTAGAAGCGCATATTTTTACAGGAAAGAAAGTATGAATATTTTATTAAAGACCAAGTGAAGGTAAATTTTGAACCTGGACATACTCTTCACTGTGATGTCTTGCAGTATTTCATCATTAAGATACAGGTGAAGAGTATCACCACATCTTACTTGCTTTTACTAAAGAAAAATACTGTTTTAAGAAAATTATTTCAATACCAATAAAATAAAAAAAAGTTAAATAATACATAAAATATATTCAAAGTTCATTCTTTTATTTTTGCTTTAATGCTAAGCCTAGAAATTCTGTCATCCTTATTCAGTCTTTGATCTGCAGCTGAATTTTGTGAGAGAAATAAGAAAAGAGGCTGTTTAAACCATAACCCTAAAATGAGTAAATCAGTTTTACCCAATGCCTTAAGGCTTTATTTGTATTGCTGAAACATCCAACCCTTCAATTTAATTTTTTTTTTTCAATTTACCAAGCAATTTACAGAATGCAGAAGGCTCTCCAGCTGGCCACCTAAAGAGAAACGTAGAGAGGTAACACTATTTCTATAAGTACTATCACACCATGCAATATTTTGAAATACTGTTCATATATCAAGAATTTAAAGAGAGCTTTGGCCATTGACCAAAAGTGGGAAGGAAAAATGTAGGCCTTATATGTGCATTCAAAAAGAAATAAACTAAACCCAGAAATAGTTATTTTCTCTACCTAGTAATTATACAAACACATCTTTTATTTATAAAAGTGTTCTCTCCTTGACTCCTTCGAGTGCTTCATAAATGCTCAGAACAAAAATGTTGGAAAGAGGCCAGATGGAAAAACAAAACGTCCATCAGAGGCAGAACAAACAAGAGTGGTGTACTTTAAACTAACATTTCTCTTCAGTTCAAAAAATGAATTTGCACTTAGGACTACAGTTCTGCTTTATGGGCCTGCTTGGATTCTCACAGTTTCTTTTGTGACAATATGTCTCATATTTGATCACAGAAGGCAAATTGTCAGGGCCAGATTACTTTACAAAGTTTATATCAACTTGTTATAAAGGTAAACTAAGAATAAGTAAATTAGAGGCTGGGGATAAACTATCCAGGAATTCCAGATAGGAAATCTTCACTGTTTTGGGAATCCTTGTTTGGATCCTTGGGGAACTGTTTGGTTTTTAATTAGCTGGGAATAAAGGTGAGAAAAGGTGGGAGGGTTGGAGGCAGCTTTCCTTCTCATAGTAGAAAACTTACATTCTGTTCTATATACATCATCAAGATAATGAAATTAATCTGTACATTTTCATCTATGGCTGATGGCTTACCTGGTGCTTCATCCACTGCACAAGCCCCTTTCAAGTAAGCTTCTCACCTCAGTGTTTTCCTTCAGGATGCTATTTGGTGTGCTCTGCTCAGGACCATGTAGCTTTCCTGTTGTCTTACTGGGACAGAAAGGGCTGAGCCCAGCAAATATCACAAGCTGAGTCAAGGACTGAGGCCTCCTGAATGCCCACAGCAAATGCCAGGCACTTTCAGCTGGCTGTAATTAAATGCAAATGATAATGGTGGAGAGGAAATATGTGTAGCCAAGTCAGGTCAGTAATGCTTCCAGCCTCTCAGCAACTACAGCCATGAGCTGTTTCCCTCACAGCATCATCCTAGAATCTAGAGGAAATGTGTGCTTCCTTTATTTAAAAAGCCACGGTGGAAGAAATATCTAAAATAATGTAGGAGACATGAGCTCTTCCCTGCCGGATGCAGGTTCCTTGGACACCACCAGCTGTGGTTTCTTGCTTGGTGGAACTCTTCCTTTTTCTGTAAATATTAAAGAATGAAGGTCAGGCTTATGGCTCATCTGTAGAGAATTTCCCCAAGGAGTGGCAGCCCAAGTTCAAACCTCTGTGTTAATTGTTAGATAATTACTTAGACAAAACAGAGCTGCTCCAGGAAAATAAATCTAAACACTTCTCTAAAGAACAGAAAATCAGAGGGGAGAGAATATACAAAAAAGGGCAGAAAATTGGAGTTTAAGGCTGCAGCAAAGCAGTTCTGCTGGGATTTAAGGTGACTGTACTGAAGCCAAGTCAAGAGACATCACTGAGCAGGCAGCCTGTCCTCCTGTCCCTCTGCACAGCCAGCTGACATGTGCTGCCCTGTACCTCTGAGAGCAGGGAGACCCAGCGCCTGCATCGGGGGCAACAGGAACACACTCCAGGGCAACCGGGGGTCCAGAGCAACACTTACAGCTGGACAAGAGAGTGGACAAGCTGGGCACGTTCCTGAATCCAGTCCTTCAGAGCAGTAAAGGCCAGTGGGACTGAGGTTTTAATGACACTGATCTACAAAGACACGAGAAGCTCCCCCTGATGTCCTGCAATTTAAGGTAATTGATTTTCTTAGAGAATTCAGGCTTTAACCGCTATTCCAGCTAGAGCCAGGATTGTCAAAACTTTGTTAACCTGGTTTGCTTTTATTTTTTTTAGCACTGTTATACAATTATTAATTAAATAATGTCAAAATTTCTCAAATGTTATTTTTAGGAAGGAATAACGAAACAAAAATAATAAAATTCTTTTCAAGATCAATGATTACAGGTAAATTGCATTTAGTTATAGTAATCCTTAAAGGTTTGGATTCTTACACTCAAAGACTAAAAACAGGATAGGCTGTCAAAATTTCTTACAGAAAATATAGATTTTTTTCCTATCACTTTATATTTTAGCTAGATCATCAAAATGTTGGTTGTTATTTGGAGTCATCTTAAAACTTCCTAAATTCTATGTTCCCACCTCCTTTCTTTGAAATCACTATTATCAAATTTAACTGTCATAACTAAATGACCTATAAGTCTTTAAGCATCAAGTAATGATTAAATATATCTTTCAGTTGGCAATGCTGATTTAAAGCATTACTAAAACAGAATGTCCATACACTTTTTTTAAAATATTGGAACTGAATTAATGAAAGGAGGTGGGGTTTTTATCCACCCAAAAGATGGTAGAACAACATTTTGTGTAGGCATAAATTATCCCCTGTATGACGAGGGCAGTTAAATCAAACCTAATGAATTGCGAGCTAATATTTGAAAATCCAGTTAAGAATTTTTTGTCCCATCAGAAGATTGTTCATAGTTAATTAAATCATTAGTTCATCTACCATTTATAATATAAATGTAGGTCATTGTTTTTCAAATCCCTGTCAAGAGAGGCAATTGTCTTTTGTTATTCCATCTGTTTACAGAATGTTGATCTGTATGGTTGACCATAGTCTTCATGTGAGTCCACATCTTCAGATTAGCTCTAAGACATTTGCCTTCATGCACACAGCATGAAGCTTTACCCTTTTTCTTCTTACTTTTTCTACAATTTTTCTTTCTTTACCTTTTGTAAAAAATGTATTTTGCTGTGAAACAATCTACTACAGCCACAGACTGTTGAGCAACGTAGACATATGCCATAGTTAACATATACACAATATAGACATATACACTGCAATAAAACTTTTTTTAAAAAAATGCCTAAGCTAAGACTAGAACCATACCATACTGGACATGTTGTTGATTGCTAACTTCATAGTAATGGGAGATACATTAAAAATGGAGGCAGAATTGGTTAGATTAATTTTCACATTAGCTAGGCCACCCAGGGCTGGGTAAGTCTGAAATACTGAGGTGTTAGGCTTAAGCTGTCTGGCGAAAGGCCACTAAGAGATCCCACAGCTACTCTTGACAAAAGTGAGCATTGACTCTACCTATGAAGTCTTGATGCATATGAGGTCACAGAGAGATCACAGAAATGGAAAGAGTTGAAGAAGTTTAGTAGGTTCTACCATAACAGCTGAAATGAAACAAGAAAGATTACATAAAAGTAGAAACTACAGAAAGATAAAATCTGTATGCCTGAGTAACTATTTCTACTTTGACACCATATGTTTTCCAAGTTACTGTGAGGTCTTCATAGGTCTAGATAGTGCAAAGTTGAAAGACTGAAATTGGCTAGCATGGAACCTGGACCTGGTTACAGAAAGAACATCTCCAACATTTCCATCATGTTTCCATAACTTTTACCTTTATAAAAGTATAACAGTTTTTAAAATTAATTTTAGCCATTATATAATTAAAAAACCCCATCCTATTTCTGTATTTATTAATATTCTGCACTGAATTTTGAAACATGCAGAATCCCAGGGCCAACTACAAAATGACTGAAATTCTAAATCTGCATGCTTTACTTAGAATAACTGTCTCAATAAACTTGAATATTTTATCACAAAAAGACCAGCTTTCTTAACTACTTGTGGTATTTCTGAGTTTCAATCAGGGGCTATGACATTTTGCATATCAATTTTACGTTGATTTCAAAATCAGCTATTTGGTGTTTATTGTACACAGAAAATAGCATTTGTTTGAGGAAAAACATAAAAATAACATTTAGACCTCACAATATACTTTAACAATTCAGTGCAACAGCGCTGAAATAATCCTAGCATCTAAACAGAATGCCAAAAAAAATCCAAAGTCAATGTCATAGAAAGACCATAACTTAAAACCAATTAAACTAACCACTGGTTGTTCTTTTAATCTTTTTAGCTGCTGTAAAATCAGATTTCTTTTTCTTTTCATAACTTTCCTGTTCATAACAAAACAAGGAACACAAGAGGCTCCTAAGCAGATTAATGAGTCAGTATCTCTTTGTCATTCACAAGATCAAATCAAGTTTCAGACTTTAATATCCCTAGCAATCTTGAAGTAAATTTTCACTTTTCTCAAAACAGAAATTATCATAGAAGTTTCTATCAAAGCCACATCCATACAAGCAGGCACAGGTTGTCAGTAGAACTGCACGTGATCCATAGTACATGTGTTGGTACATGATTTATGCCTGTAATTGATTTGAAGTTTGGCTTTTCAGTTCATACGTCAGAAATCTATAAAAAGACATGTAAACAAGCTTAGTAATGTACAATTTCATGGCATACTTAAGCATTTAGCTTCAGGTTTTAGCTTGAGGGTACTCTCAATTAAGTTTATAGATGTGGGTGCGGATATTTTATGTAAATCATTGAAGTTTTCAGTTGCTGAAGAACAGAAAAGGCATCTTATGAGGATGCATATTGTTTTCATAACCCTCTGGGAGTATCTGTTTCTCTCCCTTGGTTATAAATGGAGCATAGATAACTGATGTTTATGAAGTAACTAACTTTAGGATGATTCAAATGGTGTGAAATGGATCCAGCCCTTAGAGTCTGATAGCCTCTTGCACTAAGGATCAGTAGGCTTACATTGCATTCAGTCCCAAGAAGGACAATAAGAGCTGTCTCACATCATCTTCTTTTCTATTTACCAACCAGCACTTTGGCCTTTGTGAATTACTGAGTGTTGAATTTAGGAAAACACAATGAAGAAATGAAAGCTTCATTCAAACTGTCAAGACAGTAGAAGAAACCAAAATGGACAGACAGTCAATTTAAATCTAGATTCTTTTAATTTTATTTCAGTGCTCTGGAAAAAAAAAAAAAAAGTCAAGAATGCAGGAATCAGTGTGGCAATACTTCTTTATTTTTTAATTTGGTTCTTAATGTACATACTATCTTGATTTCCTGTAACATAGAAACAGCTACATTTATGTTTGATGTGAAAACATCAGTGCAGGCCTTTCTATTTCAAAATGTTTAAATCCATCAAGAAAATTTTATTGTATGGTACGATTCTTTTAAAGATTTTTCTCAGTGTCATGTAAAATGCAGAGTTATTACTGATATTTACTATCTTTGCTTTGTATTGCAATGTAAAAGTTCTTCTAAGAACAGAAAAAAAAACAATCTCTGTCATAATCCTTTCTATAGCATCACACCTCAAGGAGTTTGATGTCCTAATTTTGAGCATATCTTGTTTAGCTCATAAGTCATATTTCTTATGCTCAATAAAACACAGCACATGAACCCATATGTTAGTGTTGGTAAAGGTTTCCAGATTGACAACAGCAAAACTACTTCAGGGCTACACAAGCAACTAATCTTGCCTGCAATTCAAGGCCAGCTATCTTGATACCTCTTCATAGTTCAGAAACACACCATCATTGTTTACCATCATGGTTCCAAGCTGTGTTCAGCTACATTCTTGGGTAGCATTCAGCCAAGTACACCTAAAGTGGTTGTGTTTTAAGATATGTAAGTATATTTAGAAATGCTAGAAAAGTTAACTTACATCCTGAGCTAGGCATCTGCATGGGATTGAAATTCATATCCTGGTAACCATCACATGGATGTATAAAAGTCTGTGATCCATTTTGAGCATGGATAATTGAATCACTCTTTCCTTATAAAGCATTGGAGCACAAAAAGAATTATGCTTTTGACTAATGCTCTGAATTTGGTCATCCAAGGAATAAGGCTTGGACTCACAGGTTTGAGAACTTTTTCATCCTTTGTAACTGGCCTGGCACAGCAGAATAGAGTGTTTCCAAAGCTAAAAAAGAGTGAATTACAGGAATGTCCATCTTTTGAGACATTATCGTATATCTGCTGTTGTCAAGTACAGTGAAATTCAAACCAAATATTCTTCCTGGACAATGGGTATTTTCCTCTCTCAAAGACTGGTGTTTTCTGATAGTTATTTTGATAAACAGGTAAAATTAATAATTTTGGCACATTAAAGGCTTTTTAGAGACTGAAAGGGTAGTATAATCATAGTTGTAATATTACATTTCTCTGAAGTAAATGGTTCTTGTCTTCCACTTTACTCTGGGCAGAAAATTTATGTCAGTTTAAGTGAACAGGTCCTTTGTAGCTGAAAGTAAAATAAAGCTGAAATAAATGGCCAGTAAATTGTAAGTCACTTATAGAAAGTAAGACAGATTTCTAAATGGAAAATATTTAGTTCCAAAAATATTCAGAAGGTCCTGAACCATAAGGTTAACTGCATTGCCAGGGGCTACAACAGTCAAGCCAACTCTCTCATTTAAACTGGATCATTGGTAGAGCAATTGAGATGCATAACACGAGATGTAGATTCAAGCACTTTCTAATTATTATTTCTGGTTAGAGAGTTTTTTTTTAGGATGTGCTGAGTTTTGCAGAACCTTAGCAGAATAATACAGGCAAAACTATTTCTCTGATTATATAAACATGGACTCAAAATGGATCTGAATATCACTTGCAGTGAAATCTGTCTGATGTTTGGAGTATTGACACTTGGGGTTCTAACTGTAAGTGTTCTGAAAACTCTGATGTGAAAGCTACACAAAAGCAGCAGTCCTAGGTATTCATAAATATACCTCTCTGTGGGCAAATAAAATAGTTCTGTAAAAATGAGTAGCCAGATATGTTATCCATCACTAATCTGCTATTAGGTTTTGGTTTTTTTTTCCTCTCTCACAGGTCATCAAATTTATTCCCTGTTCTGTCATACTGCTGCAATCATTAATCACGTGTAAATTCCTGGAAAACATGGTTCTATCAGACTCCATAGCAAAACTCCATTGTTTGTGGATCAGAATTTTGTGCTACACATGCAAAGCCATGCTGTAGCATGTGAAAGGAATACAGAGTTGGACTCTAGAACAAAACCATCTGCTGGATGTTTACATGTTCTCCCACATGCTAGAATCTAACAATATGGTGTGAATCAAAAAAATGATAAATGCAAGTTAACAAACAGTTTACGAGTACCACAAAAAATACATTGAAACCTGTAACTTTCTTATTAGTAAAAGCACTAAGCTGTAAATGCACACTCATGTCAAACACTTGGTCTAGTGATCTAAATAGCAAAAGATATAGAAAATTGTGCTCTCATTTTAAATATATTAGTGCTTTTTATGGGCATAATTTTTTAATATGAACCAATGTGTCTCTTTCAGATTGAAATTACATCTGAAGACAGACATCTTCCATTAATGAATTTGCAACTCTACAAAGATAATAATAATTAAATTTGAAATTATATATGTAATGCTGCTGTTTCCAATTTCTATAATCATTTATATACATATAATTACAGAAAATCTACGTGGTTAACTAACCATGAACTGGGTATGGCTCTTCAAACTGAACAATCAGTACTTCATGTGTAGCTGACTTGTAGAGACACATTATCTTGACAGCCCCAAAGTCTAGCTGGCCTAAAAACCTCACAGTGGGGAGTCACTGTCTTTCCAGCCTCAGACCTGCCACGGGCTTCACCTGCTTCACCTTCAAACTGCCTCTGACAGCTCACTGCAGACAGTAGGGGTGTGCCAGCATGCAGCATCCCACCAGGCTCTGCCTATGCCTTCCACCACAATCATAACATAATTATTATATTATAACATTATATATATATTATAAATAGTATAACAACTCTTCTCCATCAGAAGGTCTCAAGATGACCCTGAGAATGCACTGAAATCAGTGAGAATACTGTAGCCAGTGTCGCCTAGCTGTGGCATTTTCTGAGGTGTTCCAAAATACAGATGCGGATTTTTCTGTCATTTCTACTTTTTCCTCTGTCGGGATGTAGGTGTTTTCAGGCAATCGAGAAAATATTTTAGGTATTTCAAAGTGCGTGGTAGCTCACCAAAATTTAAAACTGTCAGTATGTGAAAGCAGAGCTGAAAATGTGATTAACATTTGACTAATAATCTGAGTCTGGCATGTTTCAAAGGAAAGAAAAAATGAAGTTTGTTTTTCCATTATTTCCATTTTTTTTTAGAAATACTAGTTTTTATAAACAACAAAATTTCCAGTGATAACATGTTTGTTTTCCAAAGCATGTATACATTTCCCTAATGAGTACCAAAGACAGAAATGTTCAGATTTTAAATCAGGCTATTAATGATGAATCAAAATTTAAAGAAACTATGGCATGGCTGAATGTTATCTCCAATCAACCTTATCTATGATAAAGTGATTAAATCTCTGACATACTTGTAAATCTCCGTGAAAATTTAGAGTTGGATAAACATCAAGCTACATATAAAAACCTTACTCCTTATTTTCAGACAATTAATACATATTGAGTTCAGTTAAAAATAGCACTCTTCTCTTGACTTTCTGACTTTTCACACTAATGAAGTTTATTATCACAAGAAGTGCTTGGCAAAAAATTAATTCATTTTAGTTTATTACCAAAACTGTAAAATGAAAAAAAAAATTCAACTTTGCTGAATTTTTATATGAAAATATAAACTAATAGAGATAGAAATGAATATAAAATAAACTAATATAAATATAAAAATATCTAATCTTCTGTAAGCCTCACCTTTCTATATTATTGCAAATGTATAAAAAACAAAAAACAAAACAAAAACAAAAAAACCCAATAGTACAGTACTAATCTAAAGAAACTGATGCAGACCTGCCTATCCAATGCAGGTGCTGTCTACTTACAATCCTTTTGTTCAAGGAGTTATGGTTTAAGTCCTTTGGACATGAGATAGCCCTATTAGAGAGGTTCTCAAGATCCTTTTCTGTCCTAAATATTTAAACCATGTATGTGCAAAAGACTACATCAGGTAAACAGATTAATCCAGCTGAACCAATACCCATGCTATATAAATTTGTTTATTCAAGCTTTATGTACAGTTGCTACATTCCAGTATAGGTGAACAGCTGGAAAAGCAGCAGGTTGCCACAGACATGTGACTAAAGAACAATTTCATTTGTATTTTTTAATTACATGGGGGGTTCAGCTCAGGTGCAATGATAGATGTGATATCTGAACTTTAGGACCAGTAAGACAGAGTGGGTTTTAGGATTGAGGACTGGCCCCTTTGGGGATTTGCTGTGAAATGTTACCGTCCATTTCATCAGCAACTTCTCACTATTTTCAGTAACCTCATCTGGGCTATTCATGTGAATAATGTGGGAGGCTATCACCCCAACTTGATTAGTTTGCACCTTCAAGGTAATTAGCTCCTTATGTTCTTTTGCTAGAGGCAATCTGTGTTATATTCCAGGTGGCTACACAGTTGTCTTTCCTTCTGTCCATATACCCTCTTAGGTTGCTCAGGAAAGTAAATTGTGCTGTAGAATTATTGCTCCTTTGCTCTGTAGAGAATTAGGCTAATGAAAGTAAACTTTTTTTGGGGGGAACAAGAGGTATCTGAAGTACAAGCAACAGCTATGAGTCTCGGTTTATGGTTGTATTTTTTTAGATTTGTTTGTTTGGTTTTTTATTTGTTTTTTTGTGGGGGATCTACTTCTCATTTAAATTGGCCAAGAAACAGTATAAAATTACAGGTTGGTAAATATTAGAGCTCAGTTTCAAGACCTAAGGATTTAGAAAGTTAGGACATTGCTTCTACTCAGTTTTTGACCTTGATAAAAAAAATATAAATTCACTCACATAGCTGTATGTTTATTCTACTATACTCTACAGAGTTTTTCACTTTATATCCTTCATATATATCCTTCCTTTATATCCTTCAGGTATGGAATGTTCTAATGTAGTGATGAGGCTATTTAAAATAGTTGTGATGTGGTGAAGAAGTAGAAAATTCCTGTTACAATAAAAATTGCTGTAGGAGAGTCAGTTCATTTTGCTCCCAAGAGTAAGCAGTGTGAGTAGGTCACCTATAGATGCATAAAGGAAGCTTTACAGCTATTATAGCAGTCATTGGGTTACAGTATCTCAAAAATTACATTAAGAAGCAAATGAGGGAGTGTCTTCTAAAATGCTGTGGTTTAATAAGATATCTCAAAGTGAGGTCATTCACACTGGGAATGATAATACCAGTAAATTAAAGGGAAGGTCACTTTTATGTAATGTTAATCATACAAATTCCTTCAAATATGACTGTTACAGTAAGGCATTTTATGGATTTTAGCATTCCATGACCTTTTTAGTGTTAGTATTATAACTAAAAATCCATTAATATATGAGAGCAGAAAAAGGTCATCTTCTATCCTTTTATTTTATTATTTAAGTGTTTGTGGGTGTTACCACATGTTGTATACTATAGACTCACTATAAAATATATCTTACATGTAAAATGTATTACAGGATATTTTCTTCATGAGATTGCCTTTTATAGTACAATCAGGTTAAAGAATGGAATTTCTGCATTTCCTTTTTCCTTAAAAATATTTTTAAGGAAAAATTTTCAATTCCCTGCCTGATTGTTATCCCATATTATGCCACGTGGGCATAATGCATCCATTTCTGTAACCTGTTTTGAAAAAGACCTTAAATCCTTGCAGTAGTATTTCTATGGGATTTTATTATGGAGACAGTTATAAAGCCAGCATGAAAGTATAAGTGTTTTATAAGGAATGTTTGGGGAGCTTTTTTTCCCCCTCAAGATCATTTTGTTGATGTGACTACAAAAGCACTGATGTTCTTCAAAATGCTGTAATAACATGGGAAGGACAAAAGTAATTTTAAACTATACTTTTCATGGAAATTTTCTAAAATTTTTTTAATATATCTCTGTGGATTTTTTACAGAGAGCAGAAAGTTCTGAACACCATCAAATGTTTTGACAGTAGACTTTTAAATGGGAAGTCTTCTAGGAAAATTACTCAAGACACCCATCTAAAAATTGATAAAGAAAAAGTCTAACTTACTTCATGTTTTTCAATGTTTTTCAAGGATGCAAAGATATCTTTTATTTTCTTGTGGAAAAACAGTGTATCTCCACAGTGTAAATTTTTTTTTTCTCCTGAACTCCTAATGACAGTTATTGTTGTGGTACCCTGCAGGGTGTTAGGCAGTACATAAAAAACACAACCAGTTATTAGTGCTACCATTGAAACAGAAGTGCTGCTGGAGTCAAGATGTTTCCAACATTTTATGCAATCTGGAAATCTGGCCCTCGATTTTAGTCCTTAGGGAACTCATACTCTCAAACTAAAAAGACCACAACAGATGAGAGGGATAAATATCCCTACATTATAGAGGAAATTAAGGATTATAATAAGGCATCACAATTTACCACATGGCTTATTTAACAGTCCTGCAAGCTCGTGAAAAAGCCATGATGGATTTTAAGATGTTTTTCCAAGGGTACATTTTTTCTTATGAGGGCAAGACATACGGTTTAAATTGGTGTAAATAATTTTTTCTTTAGATTAATGCAGTTATTTTATTTTCAATCTTTCCTCTATTTTTCCTTGTAGTCTCACTCAATTCCTTTTTGTTGTCCTCCTATCTCTTCCTGTGCCCACCATTGTCTCTTTCCTCATAACACCTGAGATGAACTAGAAGGGTGAGTCAGGGTAGGGTGCATGCCAAGGCTCTGCATTCACAGCCAGGAGAGCTGAGTGTTTCTTGAATAGGGTACAAAGAGCTGGCTGTGTCTCATGTCTGATATGAGCTATTGTAACACTTCATTTTCCTCTTCTTTACATGAGAAAAGAGGCGTCAATAGTTTATTACATTATTTAATCATTAGGCATCATTCCAGATGACCATGTCTTTTTTTTTTCCCTCGAAAGTAATCAGCACAACCTTCTGCTGTAAATAGAGGGTATAAATTGGTGATTATAGCTATTTTCTGTCACAGCAGAACAAATAATAAGGCATAAGTCTTTTCCACCCCTGTCCCCCTATTGGAACAATAACAAGATGAGCCTTCAGGCTTCTGAGGTTATAAATCATCTAAATAGTAAACAAGACCCATGTTTTTCCTAATTTATCATATTGTCATTTATTATAGATACCCCATCATCTAAACTCTCCTAGCACTATATCTTGTTCATCTTCTTAAGGCAGCTTTCTCAATTGCCTTTCTGCATTTACTCATGGCTATTCTCATATCTACTTCCCCAGCTTTGTCACTCCCACTACCCCCTCTCACCTCCTGCCTACTGCTCCAGTGTTTTCTTTCTGCCAGTCCCACCTCCATATTCTAGTTGAATAATACCTTAGAATATTTTCAGATACTAAAATTGTTGTGCTGGAATACATTTCTCAGCCAAATTCAGCCTTTCTTATTTTACCTAACATTTAAGCCAATATTACAGATTACCTGTCACAGTTTGAGTTACTCATCTATGTTCTTTGTAGCTTTGTTTTCTTCTAGAGATAATTTTTCTTTTCTTTTTCACTATAGTAAAATTTAATTAAATCATTTATTTAAAATCTGATTGCATGAACAACTAAAGATTTAAATTTAGAACGTTTCGAGATGAATGTTTGATTTTATTTTAGGTTACTGATAAACTGAGTTCCTCTATTTCTTACTGGATTGTTTCCAGAAAGATGGTAAATTATTGTCTTTTGACTGCACAATCTTCTATTTTTGATTCCTGAAACAAACTACATCAGGTCATCATTCATTTTTTACAACAATGAAAATTTCTGACTAAAAACTGATATGTGATATAGTTAAATAATTTCATAAATGAGCTTGAATTTAAAAAAAAAACATGAAAGCTAGGACACTGAGTAAATTGATAGGTGTTATATTTGTTATTTTACTAAGGAATATTAGGAATACCTTGAAATTTTCAACTTTTTGAATAGAGAGGGTCATTTCTAGAAGCAAGATGAAAACCTGAAAAAGAAATAAAATGTAAAGTTCTCTCTTTCTCTGTGAAAATAAACAGCACAATTTGTAATGTCAAAAATTTACTTCCTAAATAAATGAGATAGAATTAATTCAATTTTTTTAAACATTTTACAAATGATAATTCTTACACTATGTAATGTAAAACTTTATATTCTTTACCTATCTAGAAATTATTAAAAATCAAGGATAGCTTTGTATCAAAATACCATTTTTAAAATTCAAGTATTTTCTCTATGGTGAATTGTATATTGAGAGCAAATGTTTTCAGGTTTTAGTGTTTGTTCTAATGTAAGAAAAAAATGCATAAATGCTGCAGAACTAGGACAAATATGGGTCTATAAATAGCAATCAGTCTCAGTGAAGCACAGCAACTTAATCTCCATTTGCAGCTATTCTGAGCACAAAGTTAGGTTGAAGGACATGAAAGTTGTTTTGTTTCCCACTGTCTTCCCATCACTGTTGTCACTCCAAGCATTGCCTGGTTCTCCACTGGTACTTCTCTAATCTCTCAAATTTATCTCTCTATATTTTTCTCATCCTTGACATCTCAGATTCTTACTTTCCTTCCTCTGATGCTCAACGGAGTAGAGTTCTTGAATTTTCATCCTTCTCATCTACGGAGAACCAGATCTGTTATCCTTAGGCTTCTTGAAAGAAACACAGACAAAACACTTTTTTAGAGGGTAGGAATATCTTTATGCTTGCTGAATCTTTTCAAATAAGATGAAATAGGTTTAGCTGCTACTTTTTCCTAATCCTGCTAAACCAGGTAGAGCTTCTTTATGATGTATAGGAACAAAACATATAGGAGTATAATTGAAAATAGGACAGAGAGTATAGGAATATACTATATATAGCAGCACATAGGAGCATAAATCAAACTCTGATTGGGAGCTGTTAGGTAGGCATGTCACCATTGATCAATATAGCTCTCATAGGAAACTTCAGTCTAGTACAGTCTTTTGGGGTTGAGTCACATCATTTGTCAGAAAAACAGTAGCAAAGAGTGGAAAGAAAAGGGGCCTCCTTAGAGCTGTTTTTTGTGTCATTCCAAACCTTTTTCTTGAAAGGTAGCAGAGCTTATTCTCAAAATAGAATTGGCAAGAGTCTTCAGCTTAGACCTCATAAACACTGATATCTCTCAGAGCTTAATACCCCCTAGAATATGATTTAAGTCTTCTCTCTGAGGCAATTTGGCTTAGGATTTATGAACCAGTCTCTGGGGGATTTAGGATGATGCATTATTATTTTCCACAGTCACCTACACCCACCCTGAGGTAAGATGCTGATATGTCTAATGTCATACAGGCAAGCAGTGTCAGAGCTAGGATTCAAATTGTTTCCCTGACATATTTCTGATCCCTTCAGGCGCAGAAGGCTGTCAGTCTCAAAGACTGTTACTCAAAGTGGTCAGAGCTCCACCAGTCACTAAGCAAGAGATTTCTGTATGCATTCTGTCAGAGGCAGATAAAGAGCCAAGCAGCATTAATGGGATCAGTGATACCCCACAGCTCTATAGTGCTGGTTTCTGCCGGGGTTGGCATGGAAAGGAAGGGAGTGGGAGCGGGTTTCCAGCATTCTGTAAATTCTGTCTGGGAACTATTTCTATTCTGCATCTTGAATTAACATTCTCTTCTGATGTTTTCAAGTCCAAGCACACTGAATAGTTTGTGTGCAAGTGGTCATGACTACACTAACTGTCTGAAGATTGTCCTTCAGACAGAGTCTGGGCAGTCCACAGAGCATGCAAGGATTTGAGGAACCCCTGCACTCATCTATCCAGTGAAGGACACTGCAGAAAACCAACTGCCTTTGTTCAAGGGAGCAAACTTCTACTTGGTTCCTGTTACATGCATCTATAGCAGCAGGTACCAACCTTATCTGCATCATAGAAAAGTCCTGGAGAACAAGATCAGCCTGGTTTCTTATCTTGGAGTCCATGCTACTGCACAGAGGGAACTAAAATGATTATGAGAACAGGAAGGCATTATCCTTTCCAAGACACCACTACTTAATCTGATACTCTCCGAGTATTGTTTCGTGGTTTGCTGGGGATTTTTATTGCACCTCCTTTAGGACTCAGGGTTACTGGGTGGCCAACAGTGGAAGAAAGCAGACCTGCAGGAAGGAACAGCACCCGGAATTAGAAAGCTGACAGGGAATAAAGACTTCACAGAGGTAGTTGCAGGGTTGGACAAGGAGTGTGAGGAAAAAAGAATTCATCAGCTGCAAGGTTTATAAAAGAGTGTTCAGAAGACAGTGTCTGCAAAGAAGCTGACTGATTCAGATCCAAAGCAAAGTCATTAATTCATAACAGGGGATAAGCTTAGTTCTTGCATTTTCTCCGTGTAGGATCCTGGTTAGACACTGCTTTGCCCTAGTTAAAGTTTCTTATACCCACTATCTCTCACAACCCTTTACCCAGAATCCTTTGTAAGGAGAAGAAATGGGCTGAGAATGGGTGCACCAAATGCACCTTACCAATGTAAATATCAATGTCAATGTTGCCATGTTTAACAGCATAATTAAGAATTTTCAAAGCCTTAAGTAGTACATTGATAGTATCAGAATTCATCAGGTTTTTTTCTTCTGTATGTATGTTCTTCAGCTTTTGTGGTTTTCCTGTAAGGAAACATGTTCTAATTTGTATGCGCTTCTGAAACATGACCTTGGTGTGTTGATTAAGACAGAAGGGATACCTGAGTACTTCAGCTCTAGTAGATCATTTCAATGTTATGTCCACTTTAAACAGCTTTAAATTGTTTTTTTTTATATAAATATCACGCCACCAAATAGGGGGTTTTGTCTGTCAGTGCAGTTTGCCACTCAGGACAGTTTGAAATTAGCTCATATGCTGTCCTGGGGCTCTAAAGGGACAGCTGGCATACGCAAGCAACCTTTCTACCCCTGCCTTCACCTGTTCTGACTGCCAGAAAAGTTATCTCTGCACAGAGACCTCACGTTCACTTTGCCACCCTCTCCCCCCCTTCCCTCTCAAGATCTTCTGGTCTATGAAGGGGGATTTGTGGTTTTGTCTTCTTTCTTTTACACAGAGTAGCAGTAGCAGATGAAAAAAGTACTTGTAGATGAAGGTACAAAAGCCCATGAGCTCTTCTCTCTGAAACTTTTGCCATGGCCCTTTTTCTTTCTTAAGGCCAGAACTCTGTAGTAATCCAAGAAGACTGCAGTTTGTGGATACAATCAAACTTGAACTAAATAAGCTTCAGTTATTTCCACCATGAAATTCCTTTACTTTCAAGTATTATTTTTGCTGTTGTTAAAAATAATGTGCTACACTGTCAATGAAAGAATTTATTTCTGTTTAACCGGTTAACCTGAGTTTTTGAAGGAAAGGGTTATATATGATCAGAAACATCAATCTGCTGTACAAAGTTGTCTTCACCCTTGTTAGAGGCATTAATAGAGTGATTCTGGGTGGGCACAGTGCCCCTCTAAATGCACATGGAGGCACACTAAGTGACATCTGCAGTAAAGGAGCAGAGTCAGAGCTGCTGTCCTTGATGTGCTTATGTTGCTTGGAGCAGAGATAACTGAATAGAGGATATTGGTTTTAGTGCATTATGAGACTGTGAAAGAGAAGGATGAGAGAAGGAAGGGGGGGAGACGCCTGCTCGTAAATGCCATTGTTCCCTAAATGTCCCAAATGTACAAGGACATCCTAAAAGAACACTAATCCCTTGAGTAGTCTTCAAGGTTTTAGTGGGACCACTGATGCTCAAAATTAAACATGCCCTTAGGAGCATGTCTTCATGGAGTAATGCTAAGAATCTCCCATTGGCTGCTAACAGTCATCTCTTTCTCACCCTGGGTGCCTCTGTGCTTTCTGTGAAGCAATGATGTAATTCCGTCTCATAAAAAAAACAGCCCTTGAGAAAAAAGCCACAACGATTTTACATCACACAAAAGTGATATATAACAACCTCATCAGTCAACATTTTAACTTTAATTTACATCATCCTTTTGCTGCAACAGTGAAGATTTTAAGCTTTAAAATAAACTAAAAAGATGCTATATCACATCATTAAAGCTGTCCCTAAGTCATTGCTAAAATATTGCTTTTGTTTTGTCTTTTGAAAATACATAATGTAAAAATGAATGAACAGTAGCTTAATAAAGAGAATAAAGAAAGCTCCCACAAAGAGAAGGGAGGATTATGTAAAGGAACTCTGTGCACCCCCTGAAATGTCCGTGCATCTAAGATATCAATCTGTCACAGACAGTATAGTTTGACCTTGTTCACTGGGTAAAGCTGAAATGGAAAATTGAACTGCAGCTTTGGGATCATAGAGGCAGCCAAAGGTCATCCACCACTCAGGCACTGCCGATGTGTATTCCCTGCTGGCTTCCTCTGCTCCACGGCTGGCTGCTTTCAGTCACCTAGATAGCATCTTTACACTGCAGCAACTGCCTCCTTCAAGGGAGAGTCCTCCTGAGTAATTTTCTGCAAAACACCGATTCTTTTGGGCACATCTTAGATGTTTAAAATAATGAAAGGAAATAAAGTGTTTTGTACATTGAGCATGTTTTACCAGATTATAAAGATCATGTATATCTGACCGCACCCTATTCTGAATTCCTGCTAAGGAATAAGAAGACCATTACAAGAAGACGAGCAAAAAGGACACAGGATAAGGCTTGAACTTCAAGTTTTCTTTAGGATCCTGTGCTGATCTCATCTCTGCTTACAGAGCAGTATGGCATCAAAACATCTAGTGGTGCTTTTCACAAAACTACAAGACAGTCCAGATGTAGATGCCTGATATCATTTTTATCAGGATAAATGGATTTTTAAGAATTTTCCAGTAACAGTCTTATGTCCTCATTAAAGGGGATTCTGTCAAAACAATATAAAAGAATAAAACTGTGAAGTTGTATCTGCCCTAAGTGTAGGCTGTTTACCTAGACAACACACAGATTACATATATACAACCATGCCATTAAAGAAAGTAGAAATACATGGTAACCAGCATTAGACACAGAGGGTTCCAGAGTTCCTTCCTCTGAGCACTGCAGACTGTTAGAGCTTTATCCCCTTGTGCGTCAGAAGGACTTGTATCTTCATAAACTGAAACCACATGTGCGCACACATACACGCTTGTTTTTCCTCTCTTCCTATTTATACCTCTTGGATTCTTTGAAGTAAAAGGTCTGATCTTTTATTATATCAAGCATGAATGTATTTCCTATATTTAGCAACCTGAAAAAAACTCTTTGCACAGGTGCATCCTAAACCATTCTGGCTTCTAGCTATTGTTATCTATCCTAGTTTTCTTCTAAATTGTATGGCATTGTGTTTCCTAGAGACATTTGAATGTTGTCTGTTTCTTATTTAGTTCTTATTTCAACTTAATTTTGGGTGTTTCTTTGATATTATAAATGTACTGATGCTTCCTACATATCCTCATTAGAATAAATTGGTTTTCATATTCCAATATCTCTAGAGCCCTGCACTTCCTCTAGTTCTTTAAATGTGTCTATTGCAAATGCAATACTACTGTAAAATCAAAATAATAACTATGAATGTTTGCATTAGGTTCTATACACCTATGAATTGAACTTTAATTATTCACATCTCCCCAGCATATGGAAGGAAAATAGGGACATCTCTGTACTTTTTGTAAAAACTTCTAAGCTTTGAAGTCTTTTGAAAGATATTTTCGGGTGAGGGCTCAGTTTCTGTCAGTCACAGGTATAAAAGGAAAGTGGCTGCATGTGTTTTGTGTATGCATGTGCATCCGTAAACAAACTTATTTAAGACTTCCTAATTTCCCAGCAATATTGATTGCTGAGATACTGATTATCAATTAGGATTGCCTGTCATGCTGAGAATATTCATTACTTCACAAAGCTGCACAGAGCTTCATGCGTTTGACTCAAAATATCTGAAACTGGTTTTGCATAACTTCATGAATTAACATAAATAGCTCAGGACTGTAGTTTAATTATGATACAGGTATGATTTTAGAGTACACATCACTCAAAATTGAAATTGTTTAGCATAGTAATAATTCTCAAGAAGAAGAAAAAAAGCAGTTCAATAAGTACTTCTGTTCTGGGGAAAATGCCAAATGCTCTCATGTCAGCAGAGGATAAGGAAAAGTATTTTCTGCTTCAATTGTAACTAGAAGTTAAACAGAAGCTATTGAAATTAAACAATTTCAAGTTACCATCTGTAGTTACCTTGTACCTAAGAGCCTGGAAATCAAGGATCTCTCTGAATTATTGCTAGTAATTTTTTATTTTCCTTAGAACAACTAGAGAAAGGCATGGAAGATAATATTATGTCATTATCTAAGGAGAGTAAATAAACCAACCTGGGAAGTATAAACTTACAGGAAAAGTTATAAAACAATAAATGGACCTCAATTAAGAAAGTATTAACCAAGGTTAATGTAATAAAAGACAATCAGAAAGATAAAAGAAAAATTGTTCCCTTAAAACACAGTTTCATTTGAATAAGAAGGAAAATTGTTTTGATAAATATTGTTCATATTTTATATTGAAAATAATGTAAGACAAAGAATTTACATTATTTATTTTTATATGAATAATGGGGAAATAAAAATTTACTAATAAATCAAAAGGGCTAGATAACAAAATCATCATGTACATCTCAAACAAAAATGTAGAAGGAATCTTCTATTCTGAAGCGGTCTCCTTTTAGATAATATATAGTGAATACTTATATATACAAAAATACATATATAAAAATAGTTTTCATTTGACACAGAAATTAGAATACTGATAAATGTTGAAATACATTTTACATTTTATATAAAGTAAGGTGGCAAAATCCAAAAAAGGTCCTCAGACTTAATGCATGGACCTGTATCAATCCATAGGTAAAGTCCTTCCATTGATTCAGTCTTTAGTGTTGATAAAATTCCCCAGTGATCTTGTACCCATCTGAAACGACATGAAGAAAAAAAGAAAAAGAAAAAGAAAGAAAGAGTACAGAGAAATTTCATAAAGTGTTTAAGACAGTGAAAAGCAAAATATATGTTAAAAGACTGAGGAAACTCTATGTATTCTCTTTATAAAATAAAACCTAAAGTAAAATTGTTTGTGACAGTACTGAGGTTGTAGGTAACAATGATTTGTTCTGAACCACATTTAGACATGAACTAACCTCAGGGAACCCCTGAAATCTGTATTACGTAAGCAATAATGATTGCTGAAATTGTTTTAGGTTTATGAACTAGGAATTTATGTAAACCTGTATCTTGGCCAAGATACCATCACAGAAAGCAATTTCTAAAGCTAATACCTGAAAAACCTAGAAGATGATGCTGAAGACCAGATAGGAGTGAACTGTTCAATTTGTTGGACATCATTAAGGAAAGAAAAAAATATTCCTTGTAGTCTAATTCCTTGATGCTAAAATCTCATCATGTTTTGAGAAATCCTGTACACCTTAAATATTTTTTTACAAGAAAAAAACACCTGATTTAATTAAAAAAAAAAAGTTTTCATGAGAAATAGGAGACACAGAGTGGGTATCCTCTTCTCAGGGTGAATAGTGGGAGATTAACTTGGTCCAGAGAGTTCCACTTTGCTGGAAGTATTCAAATTGGCATTTCTTACAAACATCAACAATACACAATGCAGAAATCAGATACAACCTTTGTCTTAGGTTAAACCTTTCTCAAATTCTGCAACTAAGATGTCTGAAACTTCTTCTCTCTGTGTACTAGCATACAATAAAACATTTTTAGAACTATATGTAAATGGATCTCAGAATAATTTACAAAAATATTCTCCTGACATTAGAGAGATATGTAAAAATATTAACTCATTTTACACAAGGGGATCCCAAGTGTGAGATAAGTTAAGTAGTTCTTATCTTGGAGAAAGGCAATGACAGATATGAGACTAAAAAGCAGCGCCTGTGATACTGATGTGAACTGCTGCTGCTGGCTGGAAATCCTATGTATCTGGCCATCACAACAAGGAAACTATGGCTCATCCTCCTCACAGATCTGGTTGTTTCCTTGATTTCCTGTGGTGAGTCAGAATTACAAGTCATTTGTTTCTTAACTCAGTCCAAAAGTGAGCACACCATTTATGGACCTGCGCTTTATTGCATTTATTATTTTCTCTTTCAAAAGCATTCTGCGCAATTCAAAGGTTACATTATTTTTAGATAAATCTTCCAAATCAAGTAGTTTTATACATGGCCTCTGATTTAGTTAAAGAGGTCCTTTGGCAACAGTCCCTAAATATTGAATTGAAAGCCATTTTAAAATTGATAATCTCAATTGAATCCAAATAATAGGGTCCTGTCCTGAAATTCTAGGACTAATGTTGAAATAAATATGCTTTAAATAACCATTACAAGCTTGTTTTTAGTTTTTGTGTCTCCCCTTTACACTGCATTCTTGCAGTTGAAAGACATGGTGAGGTTTGTTTGTTAAGCAGTTGAAATTGCTGAACATCAGAAAGCAATAATTAACTTAGGGCAAATATTTCAGTTTTAAAAGAAATCATTAAAAATAGAGTAAATGATAAAGTGGAATTAAAACTTTTTTTAAGATAAAAATGTATTACTTTTACTATTGAAATACTCTGAGTGTTTTATAAATAGTAGTATGGGCTGTAGAATTAAAAATTGAAAATGGTCACTAATGTTGATGGTGAAAGAGAAGGACTGTAATGATGCTGTTAGAATAAGAAAGCTGTGCATTCTTTTTTACAACGGTTTTTACTTTAAAAATCTCATTTCGTGTTCATAATTGAAGTATCCATTTTAACATTAATAATAATGTCGAGACACAGCATAGAAGCTAAAAATTCTGTGAAATTTTGTCTGGCCAGTAAAACTCTATTGTATTTATCTTCCTGACAGTTGCAATGACAGATGCCTAGTATCAGCTGTAGCTGGATCTTCTCTTACCATACCTGCCAGCAGGAAGTGAGCTGTTCCAAAATTTAGTAACAGCAGTATGATCAATGTGACATCATAATGAAACTTGGAGGAATATTAGAATAATATGTCAGATGTCAGATCAGGAACCATCATTTGTGCAGTGGCTCTAAGCCGAATATGGCATTTTTCTAACTGAGAATACAGCAGGGTGCTTTGTTCCTCCAAGGATTGCTCATGTAACAGTGCAATCTTCTGATTTAAATCCTCACAAGCACGGCTGGAGCAGCTTGTGGAATAAAGCACGTTGATTAAATAATTCAAAGTACTGTAGAGGGAAATTATGTGTAATCCCTGTTCTTGTAGTAACTCTGCTTGAGATCAGGCAAGGTGGAGCACAGCAGCAGATAGAAATGCTCAGTCTGTTAAGGCCCAGTGCTGGAAGTGCAGAGCTTCTCTTGGAGCTCTCACTGGAGTTGCAGAGCGTGAGCAACTCCCTGGAACAAGCTTTCACTCGCCAAATATAGACATAGAGCATTTTTGCTCAGGACATTTATATTAGTCTTCTCTGCATTCTATACATAGCTGCTGTTCCCTTTTATGGCTTGTTCTCTGAAGGGGGTATTCACACCATCTAACTTCTGGCATCTAACTTGGGGACCTAAATTAAGATTGTGGGATCCATACTTAGTGTTGTTTCAACAGGCAATTCAGAGCCAGTCAGCCCTAAATATCTGCTATTTCAAAAAGGTGACAAGCAACTAGAGTAAATTGTAGTAGAGACTCTTTATTATTGTGCAGAGATTATATCAGAATGCCATACCTGGATACACATACACATTTTAATCAAGGTATAAAATCATAAATAGCAGGTGTCAAATACTGGAGATGGCTCACTTTGCTAAGGGTAGATTGATAGAAACATATATGTGTAAATACATGTTTATTTATATGTGGTATATCTGTGATAATTAAGGTTTTATGTACTCACTGTTTAACTTCAAAACACAGTTTTTTTCAGAAAATGAAGTTTAAATCAATTGGTAATGTTGAAATTCTTTTTTGGTTATTTTGCTGTGGTTTTTAAGGCTACTCATCTTTTTAAATGCTCTCTCGTGTGTTTGGCTTTAAAAGTGTCTTTTGCACACCTTTTAACAAAAAAGCCATCACTGAGGTCAATGAGAGCTGCTGAAGTGAAGTGTCTCTAAAAATTGGTCCACCTTTATGAAAGCTTTAGGTTATGGGGTTTCTTATTACAAATCTACATGCAGATCTACGGTTTATAATCAGCAGTGATAGTGAGCTCATGGCATGTGTGACAGAATTAGGACATGGGATTGTCCTCCACAGCAGACAAACAGAGCCCTGGGGTCTACCTACTTCTTCTGTCTGCCAGGTGACAAGTGGCAGCAAGGGGCTGGGGAGGCTCTGGGGAGCAGCAGTTGGGAACATGAGGGATGAGAGAGAATTTGGAGGCCAAATGGGAAAGGTGATGCACAGGAAATTAAAACAAGCAAAAAAACAAGCAAACCAAGCAAACAAAAATCCAACCCAAAGAAAGCAAACACTCCCCACCCCCGCTTTTTTGTAATTCCTATAAGCTGGGAATATAAGCGTATTATATAAATATTAAGGTCAAAAGTTCTTCTTACTCTGATTTCAGCCTTCTTACATGAACACAAAAGGGTCACATATCGGTAAGCTGTAGTTACAAAGGTAAATTCCAGGTCAGACTGAAACAGATCTGGTGAATTTAAATGGTCTGGATCCCATCCTTATCGCTGAGATTTTTAAATGCAGAAATGAGAAACACTGTGAGGTACTATTCTCACACAGAGTCAGATGGTTGAGGTCAGAAGGGACCTCTGGAAGTCACTTGGTGCAAGCCACTTTTTAAAAAAATCCAGTTGTCCAGAACTATGTCCAGATGAATTTCTAGTTTCTCTGTGGATAAAGATGACACTATCTCTCTGGGTAAACTCTGCTGGTGCTTGCTCACCATCTCAGATAAAAAGTCTTTAGTGATGTTCAAAGGGATCTTCCTGTGTTTTAGTTTGTGCCCATTGCCTTTTGTCCTGTCACTGGGCACCACTGGGAAGAGCCTCGCTCCATCTTCTTTACCTCTTTTCCTTAGATATTTATACGTATTTATGAGACCTCCACCAAGACTTCTTTACTCCAGGCTAAACAGCTCCAGGTCCCTCAGCCTTTCATCATATGAGAGGTGCTGCAGGCATCCTTGTGGCCCTTTAGAGGACTTTCTCTAGTAGCTCCACATGTCTGCTGTCTTGGGGACCTCAGAAGTGGACACAGCCACACTGCCAGTGCTGAGTTGCAGTTCACAAGAATGTTGTAGAGATAGAAATCCAAAAGATTATGAAGATATCCAGTACCCCAATGACTGGAAAACAAAATAGATCACACAAATAAACAAAGAAAGAATCTCAGCTAATGCAGTAAGTTAAATCTCAATTACTTTGTTACATAAGCCTTGTGTATTTGACTTTCAGAAGAGAATAACATTTCTTTAAAGCAGCATAAGTTTCTTTGGTCTCAGATTCACAAGTTTAAAAAGTAAAGTAGAGTTTAAAAAATCCAATGATATAAAATAACATTGGCACACTCATGTTTTATTCAGGAGGTTTTTAAGGTGTTCAAGAACCTAGGACAGATGTCATTAGGATTTCTTGTTTCTCTTAAGAATGCCAAAAGAGTAATCCTGCCTCACTACAGATCTACGGATCTCTGTTATATCTATTCCTTTGTGCTAAAAACCCTACAACCACTGCTCCTCCTTTATGTTCCTGTCCTGGATTGCTTCAGCTGCTCACACCAGTTGTGTATTTTCCCTCTCAAGCTATTCCTCTTGATGCAAGCCATCAGATGCTGTGCTCACTGTCATCTTTCCACATGTCTGCTCTCCACCTTACATCCCAAGGAATTGCTTGAGTTCCCCTCTACACTCAGCACTGCTTACTAAAAGACCTCTCAAACAGCCTCTCCCTCTTATGCTTCATTCCATGTTCCTTCCCTCTTATTCTTTCAATAACAGTCATTATGAAACAGACATGCAGCATGAAAACTGTTGACCAATATTTTGGCCTCAAATGTTGTTAAAAATGCCAGAATGTTAGATAACTCACTATTATCATTGTACCAGAAACATGTATTTCTGCACTTAGCCATATAAATTTCATATTTAAAAACTATGCGATGATATAATAAATTCTAAAATATTCAGAGTATCTGGACAAACCTAGGCCACAAATGCAGAGAACAACTTAAAATCATCTGAATTCCATCAGACACTTACAGAAATGATTTGCCATTTAGTGGATACATTCTTTTACTAGAGTCAGATCATGACATATATATTAAATAGCAAAAGGAAATAGAATATGCAGTATTTTTTCATGGTAAAATTTTAAATTTCAAGAAACAACCTCATAGGAAATACTATTTGATGCAATGAATAAAAGTTGCATTCAGTCTTAATTGGTTATTTTTCAGTCTTTGTAGGTATTGACTTGGGATTCAAAGAAGACCTGTGCATTTGCTTTTTGGTTGCTTTTTTTTCATTTTTTAGTAATTTATGATCATTTGGGTACATTTGTCTTCAAAAGGTTTTGTCTCACCTGGCTACCTCAAAAAAGAGCATCCCTAAATGATAAAAAGAAGAATAAAAGTCATAATGTGATTTAATACCAAGTTAATTATTTCAGATTTATTCAGGAATGTAAGGGCAGGAACTACTATAAAGTGCTAAAATAAGTGTATCCTACAGAAATCTGCCTCAGTCATTGTGTAATTCTGCCTTGCACAAATCTTCATTATTTAAAATATACTTCAATAAGGATTGATCAAATACTTAGTAGTTCATAGATCTATGTGGTCATTTGACTTTTAAAAATTGAATGAAAAAGACTGCTGTCCTAGCTACTAACAGAGATTTCATTTGTGGACTTTTGGATGAAAGTGGCTACCTGAATTATTATGGATGATGTGATATCAAATATAGGAGGGAAAAACATCTGCCTATAAATTTCTGAATCTAGAGTCTTATCATTAAAGTACAATATGCTTGCAATAGGAAAATGTATTTTCTTTATATATTCTATCAGTGTTTTTTATAGACTGGGGCAAGGAGGATCAATATCAGTCATTTAATGGCATTGCAAAGTAAATTTTTTTCTTTGCTTTCTTGGTGTAACATTCTCTCTTTTGTACTAGTGGCATAGTGGTCTAGTGATCACTGAAAGAAGAATGATAATGAAATGTTCAGCTCTCCATTTACATATGTTAAGAGCTTTTATGGCCCAAATTTTTCTCAGTGATGTTTATTTCTAGGGAGAAGCTTCCTACTCAGTAGCTATTATGTAAATCTTGGTTAATCATCACCTGACATTTTGGCTTGACTGATGGGCTGATGCCTTTGCTCAGCTGATGTCTGTAACTTGCCTTCTCAGTGTCACTGTGTTTTACCATGAACAAACAACTTTTACCATGAACAAAGACACTGCAGGACAGATGTACACATTGGAAGAGTGCAAAACAGGTTTTTTTTGCTATAGTCTGTGCTTGCCAGACAGCCTCCACTGCTAGTCCTCAGTGCTGCTGATATGCCATCGTTTATGCCTTCTCATGTGAGCGTTTTTGTCTTGGAATCATAGACATGCCAACTATCCCTGTCTCAGCAAACTTACCTCTGCCTGTCATTTTACCCTTCTTTTTTGGCTCTGTACTTTTTCATAGCTTTCTCACAACTTAGCATTTTTCTCAGAAGTTTGAGGCAAGATTATAAAACCATGTTATGTCAAAATTAGTCCTTGATGAGAGGAACCCTAAGAGACAGGTTACGCACCAGTGACACTGGGAGATGGACACTATTTACTGAGGAAAGCTTCTGTGATTTTAAGTAGGAAGGATGAAGTGCTTCTCATCCTGGACATATAATAGTCAGGTTTATGTGAAATTAAAATGGCCAAAGCCTCACCTTGCAATGGCTAAATTTTAGAGTGAAGCCCCAAAGAAAGGGAGGAATGAAAGTAGAAGTATCTCTCAGCTTCCTTTCAAAACATTGACCTCAGTGCACCATGTATTTCAGAACACTCCATTTTTCTACCAATTCACCTCAAAGAATTTAACTATCACACATTTGAGCCTCCCCTTCCTAGGAGATTAGAAGACCATCTGCTCAGGTTTAGACAACACAGTATTTAAAATGCTGGCATCCTTCCTGCTCTAGCACTTTCATGGCTGTTGCAATCAAAAGAGGCGAATGAGAGATAACACCTCCACGTGTGTGAGGTGAGGGAGGAATGCTGAACACCGACAACATGGTAATGAGTAGGAGAACGTGTAGATGGAGAAAGGAAAAGAGAAAGGACTTAGCTGCTGTAGCAGAATACCAAGTGAGAGGCAAATGAAAATAGTCTGTCCAAAAATGAAAGAAAAGGAATTCAAATTCCATCAAGAGAATGAGAAGGTGGAAAAATGGAATTGGTCAAAAAGAAATGGATTGAATGCTGTAACTGTGCCAAGGATTCTTCTGACAGGGTCCAGAGGGATGAGAGATGTTCACCTAGAAGAACTGAAATGTCCAGAGAGGTCATAGATTCTGCCTAGAAATTAAATGGAAAAAAAAAAGTAAGAAATAAAATGTCCTAGTATAGAATATTTGTACTATACCATCATTATCATGCCAGAAGAGTAGGTTTTTTACATGCAGTATAATTCAAGATAAGGATAGATAGGCTAAGATATGTATGTAGAAGCACATAGAGATGCATATCAGAGATTTAAATAATCAGTGAATATACAGCAGGTAAAATTCACATCAGGCAGGCTGGATGGCATCTGTCACAGTTAAGTTTTCATGAGATGATTGGAAATAGATGTCAACAGATTCCTGGTTAAAACTATCTGTTTGAACAGTCAAGAAAAAGTGTTTCTCTGCTATTATAATCACCATTTCACTTTATATTTTTTTGTAAACAGTAGACAGTAGAAATACATCAATATATCCTTAAGAAGCTTTGTGGCACAACAATAAAGGGTTCTATTTTGTTCTTGATACTGATTTATAAAGTTTCAAATCCTTCCTAAGGCAATTTCCTTTTTCTGAATAAGGAGTATGTTAATCTCTAGCTCTGTTTCTTTCTCTGTGCACTAAACCTAATATTGAGGCTATCATTCTCCTTTAGTTCCAGGAGGAACAAAAATTTAAAATAAAGAGATAAACTCCTCAACCTTTATGCAGGAATAAAAATAAGATAAATACTGGAAAGCACTTTAGGGGACTGATACCACAAATTTTTTATTAAATTCATTAAGCATTTAGACAAAATTTTATTGTTCCTATCTTTGTGTAGCCAAAAAATATAAATTCAAAATGACTATGCTGCTGTAATAGGTTCCTATCCGGAAAAAAATCCTTCCCATGAGCAAACAGTTCTTTGATGAATCTATGAATGAGGTGTTATGGTGTGATACATGAATTAAATCATAAAATACTGCATTTTTTTTGTGGCAACATTTGGTTTCTTCCTGTGCTATGTATTTTAATAGGAACTGTGTACACAATTTCAAATAGAATAAAGCTATATAAAATTTGAAACCAACCAAGAAAAGGTTGTTTATGATGCCTATGTATTTTTACGTTAAATATCAGCCAGTTCATAAGCTGTACACAGTGCATTATTTGGGTTTCCTGCCAACAACAAAAGTTACTACAGCTTTTAGTTTACTCTTGTAGTTAAGCAACAATATATATCAGGATGCTTTCTTCAATACAATAAACTCAGGACTCCCCATGGGTTGCAACTATCATAACAGAGGAGCTGTGGATAGTTTGATTTGAAATTTCATGTTTTCATTTAAAAAGAAAAAAATTCTACAAACTACCAGGATAGCAGTGTATATTGAAAAAACTGTTCCATGTTACTTTTTGTGTCTTTTTACTGTTCATCTGACACTATTATTTATTCAGATAACCATAAATATGCACTCATGCCTAAAGATGGCTCATCTTAAATATTCTGGCTGACCACACAGTGACTTGGCTAATCTATTTGTATGAGGGTATATTTTATAGTATATAATTATTTATACATTATGTATTCATCAAGTCTAGTTGGAGTTGTCCCTGTCCATGGCAGAAAGGTTGGGATGAGGTGATCTTTAATGTCCCTTCCAAAGCTTAATGTTCTATGATTCTATGATTCGGTGTAAGCATTATACTTAGTGGTGTACTTGGATTCCACATTACAGTTGCAGGATGAACTGTCCAAAACCATGGAAGATTCAAGATCTTCTGCAGTTTTAGTCCAAACGTTTTTTGGACCTAGCAAGCAAACTTTAAAGGAGCAGAAGCTGCACTGTGGTGTTTGCTGAAATGATAGCTACAAGTCCAGTTTCATTCCTGTTTGGAACATAGTGTCACGTTCAGAGTAGAGGCTCAGTATTCTCCATGGGCTTTTGAATGATACCACTGTACTGGTATCAAGAACTTGTGGGCTCATGACTGTCTTGGAAGGTAAAAAATGTAAAAAAACAAGACTAAAATTAAAGTGTGTGTGTGTGTACGTGTGTGTGTGCATGTGTGTGTATGTATAATTTTTTTAAGTTTAAAATTTACCAACTAAATTCAGAACAACTATAACACAAAAATGCACAGAAATTATAGCATAGAAAGTGGTTTTTGTAATAGTATAATATGATGAAATGGAACTATAAGACAAAGGAGAATGTTAGCACATCACAGTGTTCAGTAAATTCAGAAAGTAGAAATCTTCCACATTTAAGTGGAAGAAAATTAAAACTACATGTCTTGATTGACTACAAGATAAACACAAATCAAATGGTTAACGATAAACATTATCTTTAATGGGAAGAAGTTTAAAAGTAGTTTTAAATTGTATGCCATTTAATACAGTTTAGTACCTAGAAAAATAAATAACAGCTATTAATAAGAAAATAGTTTAAGCAAGTGTACATATGAAAGTTTTAGAAAACATATATACATTTTATTTTGTGTGGTCAAGGTCTTGCATGATAAGATCTGGAAGCTAACTACTGTAAAAAGTATTTTTAAAAGTATTTTTTTTAAATTTTCTTGTGAAACAGAATCACAGAATCAATAGGTTGGAAGAGACCTTCAAGACCATTGAGTCCAACCCCTGCCCTAACACCTCAACTAAACCACAGCACCGAGTGCCACATCCAGTCTTGTTTTAAACACATCCAGGGATGGTGACTCCATCACCTCCCCAGGCAGACAATTCCAGTACTTTATCACTCTTTCCATAAAACCTTTTTTCCTAATATCCAACCTATATTTCCCTTGGTGCAGCTTAAGGCTGTGTCCTCTCATTCTGTCAGTTGCTGCCTGGAGAAAGAGACCAACCCCTACCTAACTACAGCCACCTTTCATGGAGTTGTAGAGAGAGATAAGGTCACCCCTGAGCCTCCTTTTCTCCAGGCTAAACAACCCTGGCTCCCTCAGCCGTTCCTCACAGGGCTTGTATTCCAAGCCCCTCACCAGCCTCGTTGCCTCCTCTGGACACACTCAAGCGTCTCAAGGTCCTTCCTAAACTGAGGGGCCAGAACTGGACACAGAACTCAAGGTGTGACCTCACCAGTGCCAAGTACAGGGGAAGAATGATCTCCCTGCTCCTGCTGGCCACACTATTCCTGATAGAGGCCAGGGACCATTGGCCTTCTTGGCCACCAGGGCACACTGCTGGCTCATGTTCAGCCAGCTGTCGAGCAGTACCCCGAGGTCCTGGGCACTGTCCAGTCACACTGTCACCAGCCTATAACGTTGCATGAGGTTATTGTGGCCAAAATGCAGGACTCTGCACTTGGACTTATTAAACTTCATCTTATTGGACTCTGCCCATCCATCCAAATGTTCCAGGTCTCTGTAGAGCTCTCCTACCTTCCAGCAGATCAACACATGCTCCCAGCTTAGTGTCATCTGCAATTACGAATGAAAGACACAATACCCTCATCCATGTTGTCAATAAAAATATTGAACCTTTAATGTTGACTTTTTATAGAATCACGGGAAAGCTTGGGTTGGAGGGGACCTTAAAGATTATTTAGTTCCTGCTCTCCCCACCATCATGGGCAGGGATGACTCCTATTAGACCAGGTTGCTCAGGACCCCATCCACTCTGGCCTTGAACCCTTCAATGGATGGAGCAGCTACAGCTCCTCTTCTTGTCCAGCTTTCCATCCACAAAAACCCCAAAGTCCTTCTCTGCAGGGCTGCTCTCAATGAGTTCTTCTCCCAGTCTCTACTCATGCCTGGGATTGACATGAGTACATTGCTTGCCATCAGGTTCTTGTAGGCCAACTTCTCAAGTGTGTCCATTTTCCTCTGAATGGCATCCCATCCTTCTGTTTTGTCAACTGCACCACTCAGTTTCATGTCATCTGCAAACTTGCACTCAATCTCAATGTCTATGTGATAGATAAAGATACTGAAGAGCACCATTCCCAAGAAAGGGACACCACTTATGACTGGCCTCCATCTGGATATAGAGTCATTGACCACAAACCTCTGGCTGCATCCATCCAGCACATTCCTTATCCACTGAGTAATCCACCCTTCAAATCCACATCTCTTCAATTTGGAGATAAGGATGTCATGTGGGACCATGTTGAAGGCTGAACTCCAAGTAGATGACATCAGTCAGTCTTACTTTGTCGGTTAACTTTTAACCACTTCACTTTGATTTTTCTTCAGGGTTCTGGGGAAGTTCGAACAGAAGATGGTAGGACAGACTCTCTAAACATGATTATTGTTTTCCAGCTGCAGTACATTAGCATTCTTTGCCAGGTGATTTCTTGATGTCACATAAATATTAATGCTTATGCTGTTATGGAACCGTTGTGTACTTTTGATAGTTTGAATCATAAAACTGGTCATACATGTGAGTGTGGACAAGGTCATCCTATGTTTCTTTCATTCTTTCTCCTCAGACTGAGTGAAATTAGTATTGAGCTATTTCTTCACACTAAAGATTCAAGCTTCTGTCATCTTTTTTAAATCTAAGGGTATATAAGATTGCTAAGATTTGGTGTGGAGATGTCAGTTGAAATATGAGTAGCATCTTGATGATGCACAGTTTTACATCGTTCTGTTGTATTAAATATTCTACTGACATCAGTCAGGACACTGATGAAAGAAAATCGCTTTTTCATGTCTAAGGGAGATAAAAAGTGAGGATATAATGATGGCATGTGGGTATTTTGGCAGTCTTCTTAATTTAGAACATTTGCCAGACACTTGGACAATAAAAAAATAAAATATGTTTTCCTGCATTTTCAGGTGTTTTGAGAAAATCTAATGGAAACTTTCCCAAATAAAAAAAGATAAAGTCTAAAATTCTTGTGAAATACCATGCTCTTTTCATGTATGAAACTTAGTAGCATAGCCCATGCTTTTGCTATCTTTAGACAAGACTAGTTAAATATTTTATTGTGGGTTAGACTGAAGAGATATTTGGTGAAGAACCCAGTGACAACTTGTTATTGAGAACATTAGACTCCACAATCTACATATTGAATGATAATGTTGCCTTTAGTGACTAAAGAACTAAATCTCTCCTACTTGGAAGAAAAAAACTTTCATCTTTCTATAATTTCTCTCACATATTTAATTTCTTGTTTCTTTCTGCATTATGGGATACAGACATGTTCCACAGTTTAGGGAATTCTCTAATGTGTAAATAATTGTCTATTACAGTGGTTTTCTTTAAATCCTTTTTAATAAAACAAACATACAGAGAAACAATCTACAAAAAAATGTCAACCATAAACCCCGCAAAACATCATCTCCTTAAAATTCATCTACATTCAGGAAAATATTTCTTCCATATAAGCAGGATTTTAATTGCAAAATAGTATAATAAAGAATAGGGCAAGAGGCTCCTAGCCATATGAAGGTCTTCCTCTTCCACAGCTCTTGGATTCATGTGAGATTTTTTTTTTCCTGTTGTCATGATTTAACCCCAGACAGCAGTTCCAGGAATTAATCAAAGGAATTGCCAACTGTGATCCAGTAAGATGCTTTTGTATGAAATGATGAGTTGAGCCTAGCTACTTCATTAAGACATGCATATGTACAGCAGTAACCTAGGGAGGATTCAGTATTCAATGTAGAAAGCCCACTAAAGACACTTACAGACAGAAATTGTGTGAACACTAATATTCTTTCTTTTGAACTAAAATATCATATGCTAGACACTTCCATGATTATATCTGCTCTAAATTCATGTTATTTCTCCAAACTAAAAGCAAGCAAAAGTAAAAATACCTAGGCACCTCTAGACTCACAAATGAAAAAGATAATGGCCACATTCCTGGAGTACTGAACCACATAACTCTGACCTAGTTCATTACTAGAAAAAAAATAATTTAAGTCAAATCCTGACAAACTAAAGCTGTTAAGCAATTTCATCCTGCTTCATACTGCAGTTCAATTGTACCATAAAATCACACCCACCACTTGCCAAGTCATTTCACCCTATCATAACAGCACGGCACAGGAGAACTGCAATTTCCAGCAATGGGCTGTCATCTGCTGCACTCCACCAAGCACACTCTGCTGTACCATGTCCCTGGCTGGCTGCCAGACTGCTTCAGCACTCCACAACACTCCATGTCCAGCTCATAACTCAGCCTGGACATCATAATGGACATCGTTGTGTAAAGAAGGATTTAGCACAGCTGTAACATGATGCAGTTGACACTCTTATTGTGATACATTACCTTATAAAACCAGAAACATCCAGAAAAGGAGAAATAGAATTGGCTGGTCAAATGATAGTGCAGCCCTACTGTTCTCCAAACCTCTGTACCATATTAAGATATCAAATTTCAAACTGGGTTTTGGAAGCTGAAAAATGTAATACAACATTTCACATATATATAAATACTATAAGATTCCTAGACCAAAGTCTGTCGTGTCTTATACCCATGTAGTACTATTGAATTTACTCTGTGGTTAATGCCCAGCAGATGTGCTAATTTCAGCAAAATGTTCTGTGTCAGGTTATGCAGCCGTCTACATGGGATACAATGTCACACTGCGTGGAGGAGACAAAATCCTCAATGCACTGAGAAGTCTGTCTCGGTTCTCAATTCAGTCTGCTGATCTAATGAACTCAAAATAGGAGGCCCACCGGAAAGTAAACAAAACTCAACAAAACATATACTTTTTAATTCTGATACACATGAAGAATGAAAAGGGAGAGTTATCAGTTGAAGAAAGCTGAAGGCTACTTAAGTGAGTTCATGGGCAATGTGGCTTAATTAAGCAGTTGGCACCCAGACTACTAGATGAGGTTTTACAGCCTAATATATCCAGAACCATCACTAGCAGATGAGTAGCTCCGGCCTCCCTCTGGCATGGGGCTGGATTTTACACTCCACTCAATCTATCACACTGGTTGACCTCTGAAGTACAGGACTAGGTTTTTATTTTTGTCATCAGTGGAGGAGGGTAGGATTTTCTACGTTTCTAAGAGTAAGGCTGGAACCTCCATGAGGTAGAATATTTCAAGGCAATGTCTGTGTTTCATACATACCATTGTTTCTGGGTATC
Organism: Acridotheres tristis; assembly: GCA_037013685.1. NCBI lineage: Eukaryota > Metazoa > Chordata > Aves > Passeriformes > Sturnidae > Acridotheres > Acridotheres tristis. The sequence goes on along the minus strand of CM072885.1, from coordinate 22,583,042 downwards.
CACAGATGGATGTAGAGATAGGGGAGTCATCCTCCCAAAGGGTGGAAAAAGATGAAAAATGTTATGATGAATGCATTTCTGCGGAGATTAAGAGGAACCTGGTGAAGGCTGTGATGACCTTAGCTGGAAAGAAAGATGAACAAATGGGGTATGCTTCTCTTCTTAAGGAAGCACTGTACAGACATATATTTTTTTATATCTTTTGAGAGCATGAGCCTCACTGGATTGAATGAATGTGAGAAGGAAGAAGATATTCTGCACATTCTCCTTAGGACTCTCAATTAATCTCTACTTGGAGCAGACATGGCAGCTTCCTATCTTTCTTCTCACACATTAAGGACAATGCTTACCTTTGTTTGACATTTGGTCTCCTAATGATCTTCAGCTGCTCCCAATTCAGGGTGTGACTAAAAGCTAGAATCTTATTTGGATGGGCAGCCATGTTCAAGTACCACTCCCATAGGCAGGTATATATTACAAAGCTTAGCGAGCACTCAGGAGCCAGGTAGTCTATATAAAAGTAAAAAGCATTGTTACTAACTCAGCAAGTGTTCATTTAAAGCAAATGGAAACCTCCAAATTATGATTCAAGGAGATATTGGAAAAGGATACTTAACTCAAAGTCTAGGCTTACATCCCACTGGTGAATAGTCTAAGAGAGTCTTTAATAGGCAGAGAAATTATGTTATAAAATTCTGTTCTTTAACTAACATATACATTGAATTAGGGCACAAACTGAGTGTCGCACAATGTTAACAATATCTATTGTAATATTGCACTCTTCTACTAACACAGGCTCTCCTAAATTTACAGCATGACTATCATTTCTTGCACAACCTATCAGTTTATGAGGTTTTGAGGAAGTTTATCAATACTCTGAAGAAAACATCCAACTAAAAAATTTAGATTGTATCTTAAAATAGTGGTTTCTAAAAGTACCAAAATCATCTTTCTCCCTTCTGACTCTTCCCAATATTCTCTACATGTTTTACATTTAGAAAGCATAATTTCCCCTTTCAAAATGCAGGTATGAATTTGTAGAAGTTTAGACCTCATGCCTATTTCACATACAAACAAAGTTAGACTGAATGGTGTCATTATAGCTGTTTCTGTATATTTTGTAAGCAGTTAAACATTAGGCTAAGACAAATGATGATCAGAATGGAAATCTAAAGGAATTAGGAAATAATCATCCTGGAAATGATTAGAGGTGATACATACTTAGCCAGATCCTGCAGTACAATGTCTTTGAGTTTGCAACTGTTAAAAAAAATAGTAAAAAAATGCAATAAACTGTGTCTCTTGTGTTGCTGCTGCTGCTTACATTTTCAAACAGTATTTAAGCTGCTAAAATAACAAGACATTACATCCTCTCAGTGGTCCGAGTAATTACTCTTCTTTATGTGGTCGGAGTTACCTATGTTAAAGTAACTCCTATAACTGCTTTTTCCGGGCAGGATAAGGAAAGACGGGAAAGAGAAAATGTGTTTGTAAAGGATGGCTGAAAAGGGTTGTTTTGAAATAAAAGCATTGTATTTGGATGACAGTTAATCCTAACATTTCATACTGGGCTGTGGAAATCTAAAGCTGCAATGAAAATAATTTCCCAGTTCTGTCAGGTGACAAGGAGGTCATGCTGATAGACAAGGAGTTGGCAGTTTCCACTAAACAAATGATCGTGGAAAAATCATGAACACACCAATTCCTTTAGGTATTTGCTGTCAAGCTGAAGAGATCTTGAACATACAGTTCGATTCTCTTTGGTAAGTGCAGAGGCATCTTTGTGCAAGGGAAATCTTTGTCAAGGACAAGTAGGAACAGAAAAAGAAAACTTTAAAAAAAACCCAAAAACCAAAAAATCAAGTACAAATTTTATTGGCCATACTGTATCCTCTCATAGATGGGATATCTGATTGCATAATAATTTATGATAATCCGTGTCATGCTCATGCAGTGTTTATATATCAGAACATAGGAAAGACTGTGAAATAAAATTGTTCATCCTTAATAAAAATGGATAAATAATTTGATTTTCAGACATATAAATGGGTATTAAATATTATGTTATAAATATTAGAAAAATTTAAATAGCTACAGCTCTTGCTTCTTTCATGCAGTTGATTTGACTTTAATCTCCTGGAAATTCAGTTTGTAATACTGAATATGCATTTTTGTAAAAAGCGTATGACAGCAGCATCTGAAAACAACCATTTAAGTTGCACACAGTATTAACAGAAGGGAAATATTAGAACAGAAAAAATTCTGAAATGTTTTCTTAATGTGCACAAAAATAAAAAATACCATAGCAATATGAATAATAATCATTATATACCCAGATTATTGTTTGATTTCAATAATTGGGCTTAAATAGATTTTCTTCTATATGTGCCATAGGGATTTCTGCCAGGAACGTGATATTTAACACAATAATAAATGATCAGAAAAAAATGAACAGGCAAAAGAGCAACAGGTAAGTTTTTACACTTTCAACTACCCAAGGTAGCTAAAATTACAACTGAAGAATTGCAGAATTCCAAAATACTGAGTAACTAGACAATAAAAACAAAAATTCAATTAAGTGATGATAAGTGCAAAATGATATAAACAGAACTGTTCCTAAACATCCAAGAACAAATATATGGTGAAGTGCTTTAAATGAACTTTTGTCACTCGGAAAAGTCATCATGAACAAATTTCTAAAAATATAACTCAGTGATTAGATGTCACCAAAACCAAAGAGAGAATCATGTATTTATGTAGATGTAATGCTATGTATGTAGGCAGAATTTGGGAAAAAATACATAACATACCTATAGTGTATCTTTGTTATGAATATTGTAAGTATCGCCAAAAGTTTTTCATATAAAAATTTACATATAATTTAACTTGAACAATTCATAAATGATATCATTGAATTAGCATGCTATTTTGAGCTGGACATGGAAAATTTTTGGAGAAATTCTGGGACTTACTATAAAGAGGGCAGTACAAATCTACCTGGGATGTCAAGTTTTATCAGAAACTAGGAAAATATTTTGAATGGGCAAAGAGAAAAGATTTTGGCTATTTATCTTGGGAAAGGGACACAATAGTGATCTTCAAAATTGAATGCCATGATGGTGAAGTAAAAAAATTTCTCTAAGTTTCTTGCAATAGAGGAATTAGGGCGAAATTGGTTAAAATATCAGGCAACAGGTCTATATTGATTAAACAAAAAGTGTTGCTTTCATCCAGTATGTGTGATTAGAAGATTGTTCATATATATAAGTTGAAACAATAATTAAATTAATGAAGAATATGTCTTAGATTGGATATCTATGCTTTAGATGCAATTTGTAACTCAGGCTACTTACTGCAGGAATCTGAAAGGATGCACCAGATGGAACACACTATTCATGTTCAATACTAAGCTGTTCCTACAGTGTGCCTGTTCTTTTACTTAAGCCTGTATTCTTGGCAGTTATCAGAGACAGGCTAATGGGCTAAGAGGGACCTCGTGACAATTTGTATGCTCATCTTAGATCAGGTCTCTTTAGAGCAGCTTGCTTCAAAGAACTTTAAAGGTGCAACCGCTAATTTACATTTAATACTCTAGGTTTCCAAAATCTAGCATAGTAGAAGAACAGATACACAGACAGTAAATTAAGGAACTGTTTTATAATTGCAACACATGACTTGAAGCAGGGCTGTTAAAGATGAAAAAAATTCAATTTACTCTTACAGAAGAAAAAAACTGATTGTTTTTCCAAAGAAACCATTGGCCACCAGTCTGGATGTCATGTAAATATTCAGACACAGCATAGAAAGCTGCATTTTAATGCAGTTTGAGTTAATTAAATGATACTTATGTTCTTACACAGAAATTGTTGCTTCTTAACCTTGTCTCAATTCAGTGCAAATATCCCTTGCAGTTTTATCAGAACAAGCCTTTTGTCTTCTTACCTCTATAATTTTGAAACCCTACATCTCAACCATCTCCGCTTTAGTGGACATGTGTTCTCTCAGTAAAGTGCTTACATTCTAATTAGTCAAATTCCATTCAATCTCTTGCTAATTCAGAATATTAGTCTTAGCCATCTCAGCTGATCAGCCTCTAATTACCAGGCTGTTTGTGCTTTTAGCCTTCTGACAATTGGCAGCGATGCTTTTTGTCAACTATCATGCTTGTTTGGAAGACTTTAGCTCCATTTCCGACACAAACATTAAGCACAGTTTTTTTGATAACCTTCACATATTTGCATGCTGGGCATCCTGCCCTTGCTGCAGCCAGAAGTCTGGCAACCAAGGGTCCCTAGCCCTTGCTATACTCTCAGGGCAGATAAGCAAATGGGCAATCATATTGGGCCAAGAAGTGTTGATACTTTATTTCCAAACCAAACCATTATTGGAGTTTGCAAGTATTTGTTCCAATGCAAGGAAATGCTGTTCCCAAGTGAGTCAAATGAAGTCCTGTTGTCACCAAGAGGAACATAAACTGGGGACTCTTCATGGACATGATAATAGCCTTCTTTCATTAAGCTGGTTTTAACCTTCTGTCTTCATTTCAGCTTGTACATCTTCTGCACACACACAGCTGTGAATTCTTGACTATAGTAATGATCTGTTATGCTCTGAGGAGATGTTACTATTATACTTTATATTTACCTCTTTCCTTTCACCCTCTTGGAAATTACCCAGCAGTCAAAGAGGATAAAGAATTCACAACCTGCATTTTTTCTCCTGAAGTGACTTCAACATCTGCCTACTTTATCTTCATTCTGTGTCTAGCTCAGTAGTTAGAGTAGTGGAGATGTTTTGAAGTGAATTTTCATTTTCAAGAATAGAGAAGACTGATAAATATTTCCTCTTTCATAATAGCTCCTTAATGCACATTGCCACCACCCCCACACCCCACATCTCCCCCTCCCAGCCCAGCCCCAGGACATTAGATTACTTTCTCCAACCAACTTCATAGTGACTCTTAATATAAATACAATGCATCTCACCAATTTTGGTGCCCATAACATGCATGTTTACATCTATCTTAGATATTACTTGTGGTCAAGAGAAAATAGTACTCAGAAATTGATTTCTTTGCCAGTCTTTCTGTCTTGGATTAGTCACAACTGTACCTCTGGATAACATTCCCCTCACCATCTACAAGGAGTTTAGATGGCTTGATCTGTTTTACATCATCCATATGGCAAATGTATAAATTTAGGTGGGAAGGATCTCACCCTTCCCATCTAAATTATTTGATTCTTTTGGGTCGGGGAAGCAAAAATAAATAATTTAAGTGAACAGTTAGTTTTTACAGATGCACCATGGGATCTTTTGCCTGCAGTAGACATACAATACATATGATCCCTCATAACATGCCTGAAATGGGGAAGCTTCATTTAGGTTGCTAATATGGAGGTTTTCATTGATACAAAATTAAATTCGTGTACTGGTGAATTTGTTTATTTGCTTAAGGTCCCACACATTTAGGCAGTGTTATAATTTTGATGGTGTTGTAAGAGTACGAATTTTTCTCAATAGAATTCCCCAGAATAGACGGAAACTAGTTCAACATTTAGGGCCCTTTTCTACAAAGAGTGTCAATGCTATTTTTACTGAAAATGAGGACGAAGACACAAAGATGACAAATGTATACACTTTTTTTTTTTTGTGAAAATATACTGACAATACATGTTTGTGCTTGCTACTGGGATCTCTCATTTCCATTGAGCTGCATTCATTTGTCACCAAAATTCCAGAAAAGATTTCAAAATTAATGAGTTTCACTGAAATGATACAGGGGGAATAAAATTAATGGAAAAAATGCATGGAAAGAAAATGAAGGGTCTTAGCCCATTAATTTATAATTTAATCATAGAAATTCAAAGAAATTTGATAGCAGGGGATGTTTCAGTCCAGAAGAAAAGTTTATAAGAGATTACAGTCTGAGAAATGAAGACTCAAGAATTTAAATGCCGAATAAGACTGCCTGAGGTTTGGATTTTTTGTTTGCTTGTTTGTCTCCTTTTGGAGTGTGAGTTATGGGGGCTGCAAGTTCACCTGAAAACTTGCAAATGCTAAATCAAGACAACTCCTAAGAGGTCTTTTGATTCTCACTGTGCTGGTGAAGGCACAACACCACAGGACATCTAACTTCAATCAAGACTTTTAGGTACCAAATTGTAAATGCAGCCATGAGTTGAGTTCATAGGGAGCCAGTCTGATGATTATTTTAACTTGGTGTTTTCTAGATGATTTTTCACAGGCATTTATTCAAATAGTTCAGAAAGTAACTTTAGAATGATTTAGCAAAGTGTGTAGCTTATGTGATAAAATTTAAAATAATGAAATGAAATGCTTGTTTTGTAAAACCCATCTATTTCTACCATGGCTTCTGTAAATTCTAGTAATAAAAGACATAATCTAAATTAGTTGTGTCATTATATCAGGCAGGATGTAGGAGTAAATGTTCACAGTTTTCCCTTTGCCTTTTAAACTCATGAACATGCAAGCAATTTTTTTTTCATTTTAGCATAGTACCTTGTGACTAAAAAAATTTTTAAAAAGGCACTATTGTAAAAATCGGATTAAATCAGAAATTATGGCTTACTTCCTGTGTGGCTTTTGAATTGTACAATTCCAGTAGTTATTATCAAGGTGCACAGTTAGAAACTCAGCACAGCATTTAATTCTGAATAAGGTAATATTTTAAGAGTTTTTAAAGATCTTTAGTGTTCTTCTTTGTTTGGCTCAGAAATCTTATATTGCTCACAAATAATCATGCTATTAAGTCAATTCTCATAATGATACTGTAACAAAGAAGATTGCACTATTGTAGCATTGCTGATATTGCTCTTGATCCTTTACTAGCTGCTGAAATAATTCTTTCTTTGTTGCTGATTCAGTTTCTAATACTTCTGCAGGTATCAAGGAGAAAAAGCTTAACTTTAGTGCCCAAAAGTCACAAATAGTTAAATACTTGATATCCAAAGTGGAATTCTACAAAGAAACATTTATTTCACATCCTCTGTCACTGTACTTGAATACAACAAGCTGAAACTGAGAACATTAATACTAAGTAATGAAACTAGAAAAAAACTAGGAAAGTAGACTGCAAAAAGTGTTTTGAATCTGTTAGGAAGAGAAGGAACCCACATGTCCCTTAAAGACTTCTTTAATACAGAAAAGACCACAGGGTTCTTAAAAAGTATAAAGAAATCTTAGCTGGGAATTGACCTTCTGTAAAGATATCACCTTGGAGATAAAGATGTCACAGTCAGTGAAACAGTGACTCTGAAATTTGCCCTTAACTGCAACCTCCCTTACTAACAGGAAACTTTGGGGAAAAGCCTTTTGAAATAGTGTGTCTAAAACAGGAATTCATTGTAGCAGTCATAGACAGACGTATTCTTCTATGAGTAAAGCAAAAAGCAGCAAAAATGGAAATTAAGATCCTTTCATTGCTATTTGCTATTGAACTTCCATTTGTCCATTACATGCCCAGTGATGTTGTACAGAATATCATGTTGTACCATATTCTCTAAATCGCTCCAAAATGGGGTAGCAGTCAAGCACTGACTTTTTTGGGTCACCATGACTCACCACTGCTCGTATCCCTCCCTCTGTTAACCTTAACAACTAAGGGATGCTTCCCACCATTTTCTCCTTGTTATTCATGGGTAGAGTGGCCACATCCCACCTGCACCCTCTCCAGCACAGCAGCATCCTGTTCATGACACAAGTACAAGTGTTGCTTCCCACTCCTAAACGGAAGGGAACACCCAAGATTTGTAGATGCTTATGGCCAAAAAAAAAATGTCAAAAGCCAGAAGGATACATAACACCTTTCAAAGCTACACACTTTGCATGGAAATCAGTATGTATTTTGCCTCTATCTTCTAATAGTGAGAGAAACAAAAGAAGTTTTCCCTCTCCTGGACCAAGTTTTCTCACTTCTCATGCAAATGACTTAGCATGCAAAGTTCATTTCCTTGGATCCTTCAAGAAATGGATCAGAAGGCCATGAGGGTCTTTGGTATTCTTGATCCCCCACTACTGGATTGATCCTCAGTAGACAGTTCATGCCTCTTGATGCCACGCCTGTACTGTCCTTTATGGTGGGTTGTTACCGTGGACCAGAATGGGGAAGTGGCCCCAAAAAGGTCCTACCCTACCTCTGTACAGCCACATCCTGTTTTACCCTGACCACTTGTATAGCTACCACTGTTTGAGACATAGCAACTAATTAACTACCTATTATGCAAGCTTCTATACTGGATAAATGTTATATCTTCAGTCTGCTTAATGGTAATAATTTGCTGTTTATCCTCTCTTTTAACCTTTAACAAGCACAATTTCTAGTCATATATTGTTCTTTCTTAACATCTGATATTGATTTTAGACTCTGGTACCTGAGACACACGCTAGAGATTTTATAGTACAGATAAATAGCACAACATATCTGTTACAGACCCAGATGCTCAAGTTTATTGTCAGAACTCCAATGTGAAGCGGTAACACCTCAGCAAAGGAGTGGGAATTTTCTATTCCACCAAGATTCAGTGTATTTAGTAATTGCATCAGGAAAGGTGAATAGTAGTAATGAATTAGGTTTGCAAGATGGTTAGGTGCATTATTGTGTGCTACTGAATACATTTATAGAAGAATTTCTTTAGCTGGCATGAACATGCTCATAGCTGGATGTGGTGGATTACCCAACATTGGACATTTTCAAGATTCAGCTTTACAGAGTGCTGGCCGTTTTTTCTAGGCCACACTTTTGCCAGGAAAGGTTGAACCAATGTTTCTTGAGGTCTCTTCCAACCTGATATTCTGTGGTTCTATGATGCAATCTTTAAACATATTTGCATCATTGAAGTTCCACTAATTACTTAAAAGAACGGAAAGGGAAACAAACAAGCGTGATCAGTACATTTAGGATGAGACAATAAGCTTTACATATAATAAGATATACTATACAATAGTATTATTTGCACTATTTTTATTTTAGAGTACAATAATTCTGCAATCCTTTTCCAAAGACAATCATTGTATTTTGACCTAGCTGCAGATCACCCAAGATTCAGAACTCAATCTGTACCAAATCTGATGTATTGTATTGTACCTTCTGTAACTATCTGTGTACAAATTTTAGGAGATAATATGCCACTTCGTTTAAATATTACTTCACAGATTTATTTGGCTTTGAACCATTATGGAATTCACTCTGTAAATCCTTTAGCTGTTGAGCAGGTGTAGAGCATAGAAGTAAATGAATTATAACCTTTCATTTTTGGAGCTCAGTTTTCATCTCTGTCATAGTACTGTTATAAAGAAGATGTGGTTATTAATCTCCAAATAATTAATCAGATGTGTGTTACACACTAAAATACATTTAACCGCTGTATAATCACATTGTGGTTTCATTATTGAACCAGTAGGAGATATTTTACTTCAGTTCTGTTAACAGCCCCTGTAAAATCAAACGTCATAATTTCTCTCTTTTTTAAGTACGTGATTTGTAAAAGAAAAAGAGCCCAACACAAACTCTTCTGGAAGATAACAGCAGTCTTTCACTCAGGGTGTCTCATTAGTTGTCTGAATGGATCTCAGCACCTCAGGCATTATTTACACAGCATTTAATTTATATATGGAACACAGTTCATCAAAGTACTTTATGGATTTAAAATAAAATAAAATAAAGCAGCACTAGGTATTATATAAATAGGCAAAGGATAAAATAAAATGGTACAAAAATAAGGTGAACCCCTTACAAGTAAGTGCACAGCATAAAAAAATGTCTTATTTAATGAAGATATCTGTGGAAAAGGTTTAATGTTTAATTATGTTTATAAATCATAGCTCAATATCTAAATAAAATTCTATTTTAGAACTTTTTTTGCTGCTATTGGAATTTCACAAGTGCAGTTTTTTATATTGATCTCCCTAAACATATATAGCTGTAGCTGGTCTGGGGGTTTTTTTGCATATTGTATTCTACTTAAAAAAATATTTATGAAACTGGATAATAGAAAAAACAGCAGGCAAACAACAGTATGACACAGTTTTGGAAATGTTATGAAACTCAGTTCTGTTCCTATGTACTACAGAGGTCATTGACTTTCCATTCATTCTAAGGTACTTTGGGTTAGACACTTATTCAGACAAAATCAATTTGTTGAGTACTGCAACTGCTCAGAGACTCCTGGTAACTACCTAATTTCATGTGAGTTCTGAGTTACAGATAAGTTTTTAACATACCCCTAAAATTATTTTCCAAGTGGTAAAACAACAAATAGAAAGAAGGAAAAGGAGACTAATACAAATAGCTATGCAATAAGTTTTAATTATGCTATTCCAGATTAAAAAAACAGACTCCTTTACTAATTTTGCTCTGCTATGAAATAGCAGAGCAAAATTCTCTCTCTCTACTTAGTACTGTTGAATGATCAATAGAGCATGTCAGTGCTTCACTATCTACCTACCATACTCCTGAAAAAAAGACATCTTTTCCGGTGACAGTCTGATTTAAAATGAGATAAAGGTGTTTGATTTTGGCAGATGGACACATAAGTGCTATTTTTCTTGACTGGAATATAAATTATGACATATTAAAAGTAAGGAAAAGTGTTGCTTTAGGACTTTTGGGGAAGGTGGTTTTTAAGAAGGAGAGGAAGACAGCCAAGACAAGGAAAGAGGAGAGGACAGGAGTGAAGAGAGGAGAGGAGAGGAGAGGAGAGGAGAGGAGAGGAGAGGAGAGGAGAGGAGAGGAGAGGAGAGGAGAGGAGAGGAGAGGAGAGGAGAGGAGAGGAGAGGAGAGGAGAGGAGAGGAGAGGAGAGGAGAAACATTTTGATGTGAAATTACAATACGGTTTAGAATCAAGACAACATATCCTAGATGTCTATCAAAAATTCTGTCCTATTCAAAGAATGCATAGAAAGTTTTTTAAAAGTCTGAAAACATCTTAGTGAAACATAAGAGACCATTTTCAGATATTTGTATCAAAAATCTATAAAAAAATTACAAATTTTATCTGAATGGTAAAAAGATAATAATCTCAGTCTGTGTGATTTTAAAATATAAGACATATATTTTCTCCTTCCTGTGCCTATGAACTAGGTTTAAAGAGGGCTAAGATTGATCTCAACCATTTGATACCTCCATCCTGGAGATTATCCTGATGAAGGGAAAAAATGCAAAGATTCTGTTGCAGAAGAAAATGCAGAAAAGGCAGCTGCCAGGATACTCATCTGCGAGCAGCAAGCCACAGATTCTTGTTCTTCATGGCTGGAAAAGGAGATGAAAGTCCTAATATTTTTTCTTTCAGTAATATTTGTGAAAAATTGATCGTTTGACAACTCTTGGATAACCATGGTCTTGTGGTGCAAATACCTATCTTATTTTAACCTGTTCAAAAAAACTCCCAGTGGAATTATTCCTTAAAGCCATGTTTTATTAGAAAATAAACTGCAATGAGGTAACTGAAATATGGAAAGTTCTAATAAGTAAGTCTGAAATAAAATGTTTATGAAACCTTCCTCTTCTTTAAACCTATCTAATCACCAAAGCCCACTGACTGCTTGGACAGCAAAAACTTTCACACCACCTCCTTAGAAGCCCAGAGAGACTTTCCTCTTGAGTCACCAGAAACTCATGGGGGAACCTGTGCTGTGGGCAATGTGTGCCAATGAGCATTCCCAAAGCTCGTCATAAGTTGCCTCCAGGAAAGGAGCAATCCCCAGCATGTGTTAGTGTCTTCTTCCTAACCTAGGACAAAGAAAAAGGGTAGCTGCCTCCTCCTCATTGATGGTTCTTTTACAAACCGCTGTGCATTGCATGTGCAGCCAGTGGAGAGAAAACGAATATAACAGATCTCATCTACCTCATTTGCAAGTCCCAGCTGACAAGACATATTCCTGCGATCTCAGAGACAGAAAACAGTTTGGACCTGAGTTAGTATAGGTTTCCTCATGGTTATGAAATCCTGGTTGTACCACTTGGACCATTGCAAAGAGAAACTTAGGAAATTCCATGAACCTCCCAGAATGTGTGATCTCATCACAATGTCCAGGAGAGAGACTCTGTCCCAGCATAGAAAAAATTAGGCAGACCACAGCACATTCTTGGTTTATTATACACGCTCACTGACTCCCTCAATTGAAATTGACCAAACCTGTCCTCATTCAGTTTTGGTTTCTGTTTTCAAGTGACACTTTGAATTAAGGCTATGGTTATCTTCTTGGAGTTTGAATTTATTGTAACAGAGAAGGAAAACATTCACAACTTTCACTCCTACAATGAAGCTCTGCAATTATATAATGTAAAAAGCAAAAGGTGAAATCGTATTCCTTAAAGATAATGGGAGTTCTTCCATTTGTGCCATAGCCAGAATGTCAATCAGCAATGACTGTGGAAAGAAGACACACAAACATTCACGTGTTGGACCACACCAGAGAGGAATATCATAGGGGTCTTTTTCCCCTGTATGATTTGCATAAGCCACCTCTCCTTTCAGCTGTAATTGAAATGCTTTTGTAGCAGCAGCTGCAGCAATTAGTGAGATGGAGGAATAAGCTGTAGAAAAGTATTTAATAAGTTTCAAGTGTTTGCTGATGGCTTTGCTCTCCACAGAATGGCTTGTTTATTCTCAGGAAAAGGAGTCTGAATCATAGGGTTGTAAATACTCCTTTCAATTTTTTAACAGTCTTCCAGGCTCTTTGTTGCAATTCAGATTCCAGACATCAATAAGCAAGCATGGTTTGGAAGCCCCTTATATTAATTGGATAGGTATTTGCTCACTCATGGCAACCACACTGCTTTACGATGGTGATCTTTCCCTACCTGTAATTATAGCAGACAGCAGGATTTTCAGAACAGTTTCTATTTCTTTGCCCACAAAGAGTGATATATGTATCCAGTTTACTTATTTATTTATATATAAGTGTAAACACTGGCAATATCTGTTCCTATGTTCTGAAGTCAGAGGGTTGCAAATGGAATATTAGTAACCATGCAACAATTTTTTTTATGTGAAAACTATCAATCACTTATTTCTACCTATATGCACCACAGATCAACCAGCACACTTTTTCTAGCACTGCATTCATGTGTCTTGGTTTTTCTCTATCACCTAAATTTCTGTCAAATCTCTAATATGTTCTGTACTTTCAACCATGTAGAAGTTGAATACACCTTCACACTTTATCTCTTTTTTGCTTTCCACTCTGAGGTTTATTCAAAATTTGCAACTTCTGTGCTCAGCAACACCTTCCCCAGTGGAATCAGAGTTTAGATTAAGTGTGCTTGTTGGGCAGTCATCTGACACAATTTGCTCTAGTTAGCAGATCTGTTTACTCACAAATATAGTTTCCAGGTAGATCATAACTCACATGACTGGCAGTGCACATCAGTAAGTCTCATAAATCTTTTAATTTTATACTCAATGTCACTACGCTAACATTCAAGATCTATCGTAAGAATAAGAAGCTTAAACCTTATCATATCCTTCATAAAATTTTATTTTAAGTATCGTTAAGTATCAGTGTTCCTTAATGAGTTTTGGATAATTAATCAGTATATTCTAGGCAGAATAATAAGATCAAGAATAACCAGATTCATGTACAGCAATCAGTAATAGTGAATGCGCAATGATTGCACAACACTTCAGTACAAATTGTTGCTATTTTCTCCCAGTATAGGCTTGTCCATTATGGGATTTGGTACTCTGGGAAAACCCAGGAGTTTAAATGTACCAGAAATTAAGAGATCACTCTTTTAATGGAAAGACTACTTTTTTTTAAACTATGTTTATTAAGTCATAAAAATAATTCAAATCTTATTTTCCTAAATATTATGGTACGTATTAAGTATCTGACATTTTTCCATACTGTCACTATGTAGGTACTTCCTAGGAAAGACTTCGCAAACACCAGCCCAACCTAATTTCTGATGTAAAAGGCATGACATCAACATCTAAGTCTTGTATTATGTACACTCTTACCTTATAGTATATGAAGAAGAAAGAAATAGTTAGCAAAGGACTATATTATATTTTGTCTTTGGAATTAATAAAAATTTGGGACTTTTGTTAGCCTTGTTTTGCTGCAGGTTTGGAGCTGCACTGTGGTTCCTTTCTCTTCCATAGGTCACTTGATCTCCGTAGCACAGGCACAGGTCCCTGCAATCAGTGTGTGCAGCTGCTGAACCATGGAAAACCTCACACTTGTCTGTGACTTGTAGCCCTGCAGCCACTCTTTTCACATGAGCTGAATCTTCAAATGCCCTCTTAAGTCCCTGGTTCAATCAAAGTTTTTGGAAATAGGCAGCTGTTAAATACAGCAGATGTATTTAACAGAGTAAGAATAGAGGGGAGATATTCTCTGATTTTCTGACTTGAGCTAGAACAGACTTCTTAAAAATATAGTTCTAGGCAGATGTTCGGTAATTTACTTTTAAATTTCATTGACATATGTAGTCTAGAGAGAGCAATATATATTGACATTTAGCATCTAGTTACTTCCTTACTGATGGCAAGGCCAGTTGGCAGATATTATTCCCTTAAGCAATGCTAAGCAAATACTGCAAAACTTATTAATGAGCATTTATTTGAACTAAAAGAAACCCAAAAAACAAAAAACCCAAAAAAAACTTGTCTGTGTCTGTGGCCCCAGTAGATTCACTTTCTGCAAATATTCTAGCAAACAATTTTAAGAGGAGGCATGTTCACTGAACGACCCAGCTGAGCAGCTCATACATATTCAAGAAAATATTTAAGCATATGCTTAACTTTGAACTTCTAATTGTATTGAGTCTCAGGAGGATTCAAGCATATGCTTAAAATTCTGCTTGTGATAACTTAACGTCAAGAAATTTGCCAAACTGTGTCCTGAGGTAAGACCATATGAATTGACAGCTATCCAAAATCAGCTGATGCATGGTAATTTGCAAAATCATATCACTTTTGGTCTTGATAAAATCTTTGCATTAAAGTAAATTTGTCTCTTGAGGCTCTTAGGGCACCTATTTCTTAAAAACTTGACATCAAGCTATTAACCTGCTTTACCTTAATCCACTTCTAAAGTGTGTGGTTATTCCTTGTAAATGAGGGATAAGAACATCTCATGGATTTGTAAGTAGACAGGCAACTGAAGCATAGCTATGTCAAATTATATTTCAAAGCAGAAAAGTCCATGGATCTAGACTTTTTTTTCCATTTAGCTCCATTAGACACAGTGAAGCCTAGATAGCATAGTCATAGTCATGGTTCTTTTCTTGGCTAGAAACAGAAAATACATAGAAGACATGTTTTTCATTTAGTGCAAATAGGGTGAATCTGAACCTTAGTGTCATAGCACAAATTAAGAAGGTTTTATGGTTAGGGACTATACTACAACATCCATTATTCTTGTCACTGAAAATATATTCCTTGACCTTTAGCAACCACTTAAAAATCCCAGTAAAAGTTCTTGATACTTTCAAACAGAGTTGATCTCTTCATGCATAGAAAAAGAGTTTTGTTTATTCCAAAACTATATGCTTCGAAATAATCAATTTAATTATATTTTATAACTACCATCAGACTTGATTTTTTATTCTGCAGAAGGAGTTACCTAAGACATTATCCAGTTTGTCTGTCTCTGATAGTTTGAACTCCGCTATTCCCCATTTTTTATTATGTTTATATTACCTACCCTAGTATAATATTCTGTCTTGATTTTGATAGTTTTTTGCTGTGTGAGGATGTCACCATTGGTTTATAACTCTTTAAAATTGCTAGACAATTTAATTCATCTTCAGCTGTTGTAATAAACACTTGATATTGATCTTCCCTTAATTGCTGAATTTATAGTTCCATACCCTCTCTTTTGAATTTCCTACTTTTGATAATCTGTTTTCCCTCAGTGGACTTGACAGAAAGTAGAGGAGAGAAAATTTCTTAAATGAATACAGGCAATAGATGTCCAAAAAAAAAAAAAAAAAAGAGACCAAAAAAAATCAATCGCTCAGGTTAATTAAAATCTCCAAATGTTCCAGTAATAAATAATAATGATAAGAATTTTTAAAAGTTGTTCATGTACATTGCAATTATTTTTTCTACAGCAAAAATTAAATCATTAGTCAAATGCAAATCATTAGCCAAAATTGCACTGCTTTCAAGATTTAATTTAAATATGTTTCAATGTTTCACAGAAAAGACAGAATAAGACCCTCATGCAAACCCTGAAGTTTAGAAATCAATTCTCCCTACTTAAAAATACAACTTGCAAAAGTGAACTCAAAGGAAAGCTGAAAATCTGGTTGTTTAATTAGAGTAGTTTCTTTTCCTGCATGAACTAATGGCAAGTCTTATAGCAGTTTCATTTAGTGGTATTTTCACTTCTTTCTCCCATAGTCCTTTGAAAATAGGAAATGGTAGATCATGTTGACAAGTTGTCGATTACAGTTAAATGTTGCTAGCAAATGCCTTTAAGTGCCCTAATTAAATCTACCACAACTCCTTTAAAATTTAACAATATGTGTCCTTAAGAGTATGCTAACTTTTCTTAGTACAGGAAAAAAAAACAGAAGAAAGTATGAATAATTTTAAGGACTCGCTGTCGCAACACATGTGTGCATGAAATTCCTTAGGAAAAGAAAATTAAACTATAAGTAATTTCGAATAGATAAATCATATTTCACCATGAGTTGTAGTTTTTTCCTTTAAATTGTTATGGACAAGATGGCTTGCAAGTGGTCTGTTTGTGCCCTGTGTTGCATCCACAGCCAAGAAAATGTGAAAAGAGAGTCACTGTCTTAGACTGGCATGGGAAACAGTGTTCTGCATGAGCGGTTCACAGACGTCAGGGATTCTGTCTAATATGTTCCTGAACAAATATCACCAATTTTCATTGGAATAATTTGTAAACTGTCAAGACACAGAGATGACTTAGCGAAGAGAGTAATTTTCATTTCCCTACATCAACCCAAATTCAAAAGTCTTTGTTCTGGAAAAAGGGAGGAAAATGAATGTTTAACTCAATACAAGTAATTCCACAAATAAGACACATTGAGCTGAAATCTTAGTTGTAATGAGACTGAAATATATACATCACAACAACACTGACTTACTTTCTTAACACAATTTGGGTTTTTTTTTTTTTTCTTACAGAAGCAGAAGTTCTAAATCCATCAGGCACCAAAAAATGGGTAGGGGTTCCACCAGGAGGAAAACAGACTGGAAAGGATCATAAATTGACTTAGATTACTTACATACAGAGAAATATTTCTGAGGTTGATTTTGTATGGGAAATATGACCCTTAGTTGAATGGTGAATTATGGTATAACTGAAGTATTTGTTTAGTCATTTTTCTTATTTAAATGTTTACCTATACATTCACATGGAATTCTTGAAACACAGCATCCCACACACACTAACAAGAGATGTACGAGAAGCAAAGAATTGGATAAGACTTTACCCATGGAAAGTTACAACATTTTTATGTATTCATGGTGCAGATGGCACCTAAAGAAACCGCAGAAGGAGTAGCTTCCAGGCCCTGCTGAACTGATAAATCTTCAAAATCATTGGGTGTGGCCTTACACTGAAGCCTATCCCAGTAGCCACGCTTCTCTGGTAAGATTTTTCCATTAAGATATTTGCAAAACAAAATTGCAGTCATGTTACTCAAGTAAGTGTTATTACTGAATGTAATTCAAGTCTTAGTTTGTTCAACACTTAGGCATTTTTTCAAGTTCAGCTTTGTTATATGGAACAAGCCTTCGGGAGACTTATAAGGAAATTTTCCTGATAGTGTGTCTGAGTGGGGAGTCCCTTTTTGGGTAAAAGACAGCAATGGAAAAGGACTGGAGAGATTGTACTTGTTTGTTGTACATACTTGAAGAATAAACACCTAACTTCTTTTCAGTTTTGCTCACAGATTGGGTTCATGTTGTTTTAAATTTGGTAATTAGTTGTTGACTTCAGTCAATATGTATTGCCTTTTATTTATGCAATTGATATAATTACATAATTAATGTAAATAGACACAATTATGAAAATGTTTTGGATTCCTTGAAACTTCACAGAAATCATGTAACATTCACTCAGTGATAGCCAAAATACTGCAATGTGATAATTTCTTAAAATTACATTACATTTTTAAATTGCAATTACATTATATTTCTTTTAAGTCGTAGCCTAAATGCACTTCTTACCACATAATGTCCAACAATTTATAGAAGCATGAGATGAGAAGACTTCTCCCAACTGCCTCTAAAACAGGCAAAAATACCTACACAGAAATTTTTACACAGAAATATGCAGCAACATTAAAATTCACACTCAATTCCACACTTGCTTAGTTTTTCACAACTTCCAATGTAGTATTATATTACAATCTGCCTCTTAATGAAACAGAAGAATTGAAGATCTGACAAATGGATGGATGGATGGATGGATGGATGGATGGATGGATGGATGGATGGGAGATAGATAGATAGATAGATAGATAGATAGATAGATAGATAGATAGATAGATAGATAGATAGTTGTGTAAAAGCATAGGGCATTGGAAAGTAGGACTAAATGTCTTCATTTCCCTAATGGAAGCCGTACAACTATGGTCTCTTTATGCTTAACAAATTTTTATATTACTGGTTGCATGAAAAGTAGAAAGCCACAGTTATTCTGTGCTACAACAGGAGAGCTGGAGAAATTAAGGCTATCAGAACATCCTGAATTCCGAGGAATTCTGCATGGTAGCAAAGAGTTTCATAACTTCTGTGCTAAGAACATCAGCTGAACCCCAGAGATAAGCAGCATTTTAGTCATTTGCAGACATCTCTTAGAATATTTTTTCAAGATAATTTCAAGAACCAGACTGAGGATCTTAGAGTAAAATAATCTACAAATCCATACAAGGGTTGAAGACTTTTATTTGCCATCTCACTAGTCAGCTTTGCTCTGTGATAAAGATGGAAGTGGTAGCATCACTTAATGTCATTGTTAGTGGACCATGAGGAAATGATACAGTTGTGAAAATCTGTGGATACTTTGAGGATTTTTCTTCCATTTTTTTGCTTATTATAAGTCTAAAATTTGGTAATCAGTTAGGGATAATCAGATTTTTCCAAGGAATTATGCATCGAGGCATCTTAAGGGGAACAAAAATCTGAAAATCTTTTCCAAATTGTGACAGCAGAATATTAACAACTGACTTAACAAGATTGCATTGTGTTTATTTATGGGAGGGTGGTTTGTAAGGACAGTGCAGAAGGCAATCTTCCCCAGTGAAAATTACAGCTGTACTGATTGCCGAGGAGTGAAAACAGCCTTCCCTGCCCAATGAGGATGGGTGTTATAAATATGGGTTAGCTGGTTGTGAGTTAGTTGGAGCTTGAGACCCAGAGTCTGGTGCAGTTTAGGGTGGAGTGTGCTGGCTGTGGTGTGAGGACATAAGGGACAGACAAGCTAAGAAAATGTTGTGTGAGGGACAGACAGGGTTAGGCAGCTGGCTAAGGGACAGCTTGGGGTTAATCAGTCATGAAGAAGGAAACTTGCAGAGAGGAGAGAAGGAGTCAGTGCTGTGTGGGGCAGCTAATAAGGAAAGGAGTCAGTGCTGTGTGGAGTTGCCTGAGAGAAGCTGCAAAAAGATTTTAATAAGAGACTGGTGATGGTGCCAGTTGTGTCCATCTTGAGAACTGCAATGTATATTAGATGGTGATTTCTGTATAAGAAGCATCCAATGACATATCCTGTGTCATACTAATACACATGAGAAATTCCATTCACAGAAGGAAATTGATACTTAGCTTGCATATAATCATTATAATGTTCACTTCAGAATTCTCATCTATAAGGGTATAAGACAGGAAAAAAACCATTTATTTTATTACTATTATTTTCAAGAATAGCATAATTACAGCTAAAGATCCATTACAGGTTGCAAGATTTGTTAGATACTGTGGGAGAAAAAGAATAGCACACCTCCTGTAGCTCACAGTTTCATTTCTGAATGCTTTGTAACATTTACTTTTTCATAATTTTGTTAGTATCATTAGCTGAGTATTTTGAGATGTGCAACTCTTTCAATTTGTCCTAGATAGGAATTAACTTCACCATGCAGAAATTATATTTTTATCATGTAAAGTTCCTCAAATCTGCAACACATACACTTACAACATTGGAGATAAAATATGACAGTGTCTTTTACATGTTGAGGCGCTGAGTAACACTAGCCAGGATTGGTACTTTTGCAGTGAGACTCAACCAGTGCTCCCCACTTGTCTCTGTTCTTCTGAAAGACTAGGAAGGATAGCAAATTTAGGAAAAGACTAATTCTGGCATGTTCATCTTTACTTATGGCTTAAATAGTTCAATTTTTTTTATCTTTAGCTTTACTGGGTTGTTTCAATGCAATTGCTGTTAAGTAGAAAATAGAGTGAATACACTGTAGACATCTGAAAGCACACTAAGCATTTGAACAAATGGAGTTGCACTTTACATCTCAGATAATATTTCAAAAGTACCTCTAAAGAGAGGTGCTCTATGGTCACCCTCTTTTCTCACATATAACAGGTGTATAACTCCCACTCACTTCTAAGTTAAGCTACCAAGAAAAGTGAAGGATAATTTTCAATGGCAGAGATCCGTACATTAAAAATTCTTGTCTTTTTTCTTCATATAGCTCAGAAGGAAATATCCTCATCGCTATTCCATTTCTTGGATTTGTTAATTTTAGCTTTTATTTGCTGCAGACACCAGCTAGCCTTGTCACACCTCTCTTCCCTGGGCTGTGGCTTTCCTCTTTGACCTCTAAGGTCCAGCGATAACACAGAGACGTCTTTGGTCTTGCAAATGCTGTCACATTCTCTAGTAACCATCTAAACGGGGTTTAGATGGTCATGACTTTGGACTTTCCTTAAATACTGATACGCAAAGTACAGGAAATACCTTTTTTATTCATGTCTGCTACGATGCCAGGAAACCAGCTGGCTACAATTCCTTGATAAAAATGGTAGCATACATAATTATTGGTCTGTTTTAACTTTCAAGAGCTTCAGAACCATGACAGTTTTTTTTACAATCAGCCTAAGCTAAGTATTATCTTATTATTGCAATTCTGCCTCTCCTTCTCAAGCTTTACCTTAACACATATATTTGAGGCCTGATCCTGCTCTGAGGTTCTATATGAGTGCATTTTGTGTCTATCTGTCCTCCATTAGTCATCGCTGTGTTCTTGTGCCCAGGAATCAGTCATTGTCCAAAAACAACTTACAGGTGCAGGTCTACTTTTCTATTTTCTCTGCTCAGCAGTACAGGGCTTTAAAAACAAGATTTTTAAAGGCACTGTGTCATTTATCTCCCACTGATTTTGATGAGAGCAAAATGTCTAAATACCTTGCAAAATCTTGTTATAAATGACTGGCAAAATCCAATTTTCCAAAGTGACTTAAGCAGACTTAGGAACCTGGGAACTCAGACACACAGTTAGGTTACTACTGCTCAACATGTAACCATTCATCAGCTTAGCTTGAACTTCAATCATTTCAGGCTAGGCTAAACAATGTTAACTTATATTTGCCACTGGCTAAGACTAAGTTCATAAACATTTAAAATTGCCCAGCTAATTCAGTATATCTTGTTAAACCATGATAATATTACAACGTTCCTGGACGAATTTTATTTTTGAAAATCAGCGGAATATGGAACTCTAATAGAGTAGTGAGTCTCTATGGCAATATATTTTATGCTGCATCAGCTTTTTGGCATTGACAGTCCTGTCTTTGCTCCAGCCCCTTGGCACAAGGTGGCAGAGTATCCCCTTCACTATATTGTGACTTATGCTCTTATGAGGCAGCTGTATTTACACCAAGAGTTACAGCTTCTGTAACTCATCCCAAAATATATTTTGTGGTATAACATTATAGTCCATAATAAATTTGTGCAACTACATCACAGATATCTAAAGCTATTTCCATGTTGAATAACAAGTAATGCATATATAAGCCAGCATTACATTAACTGCAGTAGCAACAATGAAACTTCAGCAACATAATATTGACTGTGAGGCAACTACATCAGTATTTACCGAGCTTCTCAAACAGATGAATATTGTTTTGTAGTATGCATAGTAAAGCACTTCCCAAGATAGAAAGTTAAAAATTGATGTACAAATATCAAAAATGGCCACACCAAAGATCCATGTAGTCATCTTACGTGCATCCATGACTTGGAGCAGAGTGTCAGAGTAGGGTCAGTAGGCTGTAATACCTTCCATGGGATGCCATTCAAAATAGCAGCAGTCTGAGTGTCACAGACTCTTAGTTCATAGTCTTTGCAATATATTTCTTTCCAGAATTCACCTGGTCAGTTTTTGATCCAATGTCACCTTTCGCATGCACACTGTCATGCGGCAATGGATTTAATGGCATTCTGTCTGGGAAAAAAAAAAAAAAAAATCTGGCTGTATATTTTGACCTGTCTAGAAACTTTATTTGATATTCTTCAACTCTTTACCTTTAACAGTTTGATCATAACTCTTTCCTCAAGGTCACAGAGGAAAACCATGGTAGAGAAAGGTCTGAATCTATTTTCTTGATTTCTGTCTTGTGACACAGACACAGAACCTGCCTTCTCTTGTATATATCAATTTAAAATATTTGGAATTCAGATGAGTTTGCGTTGCTGCATTCCTAATTTGAATCAAGCTTGCTGGCAGTGAATACTTCTTTGCTACTGCAGTATAGGTAAGATATAATATATGAAGGAAATATTGCAGTGAAGGCACTTAAATGTTCCAGAACACCTCTTATATACCAGGATCACAGGTGTTCCTGTTCAGCTTGTATATGCACTTTATGCATTTATTTTGTGTTATCTCCAAGTAAACACTCTAAGTATGTGGGCTTTATTTGAAGACTATTAACTGATTGCTATTTCTCCAGACAATGACCATGTTGTATAGATTATTAGTAATATTACCAGTTCACTCCTTTTCTGTTTTCTGGCATCTTCTGCTCTGAGCAACTCTTATCTGCAACTTGAGCATCATTCAAGGAGCCAGCAGCTTCTTCCTCAGTACAGGATATTGGCCGTTAAAGTCTATTCAAGTAACAATTGGTTTTTTCCAACATGACTATTCCTACTTACTTATGTCTCTTTGTGTCACTATAGATTTGTTCTTAACTGATAAACTGAGGTGACCTGTAAATTCAGAAATGTGCACGGTATGTTAGAAGGAAAATTGTTCTTCTATATGTTGCATCATTTCATAAATCAGTGGTTTTTTATTATTCCTTTTTTTCATCAGCTGAAATAATTCTTATCGGTGGACAATTTCTCTTGTAAAGCAGTTTTACATAAATTCGTTTCTTAGTAATTGGTCTGTAATGATGTTGCTGCAGAAATAATTTCTCCCTATGCTTTATTGGCTGTTTTCCCTTGACTTTTAAGCAAGAAAAGAGAAACAAATTTTAAGCAAAGCAACAGCAATCAGTGAAAGATTTTTGTTCTGTTTTGCTTTTAGTATTTTTTCATCTAAAAACCCACAGTTCTAATATAAAAACAAAAAGGCAAAATGCTGTGTAAAGACTATCTTGTGCTCAAAAGAAGACAAGGAAATTCTTAGAAGAAAAGCCACATAGGGATTTGCCCACAATGCTCTAAAATTTTGTCTATTACTAATATTAGACAATGAGAATTGAGCCTGTTTAGCCTTGGGAAGAGACAATGAGAGGCGACCTCATCAGTGTCTGTCAGCACCTGAAGGAAGAGTGTCAAAAGGATGGAGCCAGGCTCTGCTTGGGGGTGCCAAGCAATAGACAAGAGGCAATGGACAGAAACTGATGCACGGGAAGTTGCTCTTGAATATGAGGAAGAAGTTCTTTACTGTGCTGGTGACTGAACACTGGAACAGGTTGCCCAGAGAGGCTGTGGAGTCTCCCTCACTGGAGATATTCCAGAACTGTCAACACAATCCTGTGCCATGTGCTCTGGGATGTCCCTGCTTGAGCAGGGAGGGCAGACAGAAGATCTACTATGGTCTCTTCCAACCTTGCCCATTCTGTGATTCTGTAATACTTCTAATTATGTCCTAGATTCTGATGCAACAGCTATAAATTTAAGATAATTTGAACATATTTCTTTCCTTCATGTAGTCAAAAATGATGCACAGATACTCTTTAACCAGGTACACACATTTCTCATGAGAATTACCTTTAAAAGATAAAATATCATTCCAAAGCATTGTGGCAAATTTTGCGTAATTCCTAGCAATATTCCAAATGAGCATTTGTGATTTATTTCTTTGTAGAGGAAGCACTAGTAATACTAGATATTAACAGTAAATATCAGACTCTTCATTACAAATGCTTTTTATACATTGCTTGTTAAAGAGATAGGTTTGCTTACTTTGACAGTTTTTTGAACGGAATCTTTTTTCTTCCATTCATCCATCTTTGAGTTTTGACATGTACTGTCTTTCTATGAAGGCTTCAAGAAATGAGATGACCTTGCTAAAGATCAAGAGGTGTGTCTGGAAGAATTACATTATCTTGGAAGATGGATTTATGTGATTACTGTATAAAATAGTACTTGTTCTGTAATGATTGATGACAACACTGTCTGTATTGACTGATCATTAGAAATATTTATATGGCAGATCCTTTAAGGCAGTAGAAGATATGAAGTAAAGAATAAATGCATATCAAGAGGACAACAGTTTCTATGTCTATGGAATCAGACCATGTAGTTCTCTGCAACACGTTTAATTATTTTCTTCATGTTTGGTTTTTTTCACAGATACAAATTTATTGCCGATAACTCCGAAATGGCTTATAGGCCTCACAAAATTTATAGTGCAGATGATGTCACATATTTTGAAAGCAGTTAAGTTTAATATTTGCAATTATAAATCCCTGCTTATAAATATGTTTTCAGGTAAAGCCATATTCATAAAGATGCACTAGAAAGATAAATATATTGTTGCTCATTCTCAAGGTTTGTATCACAAACAGACTTTAAAAGAATACACATATTTTGTCATTTGTGACCCTGGCATACTTTTAAACGTTGGAGTTTTCTACTGCACTATTTACCATGCTGTGTTAATACATTAATGACTAAGTAACCTTTAGGAAATGATATGCTAGTATTTCAGCTATTTATAGCCATTAAAAATGGATGGTCATTAATGTGGTAATTTAAATACCAGGAGAACTGGCATTATTCTCAGCTTTATCACATCGCATTTCTCCATCAAAGACAACAATTCAGTAGTTTTGTTCTTAATTTACTTAGGTGCAAGTGAAAGCAAAATCACTTTGCCAGCCTGCTGGTGTATGTAGTAACTGAAGACATACATGCACACTCAAACCCTCCCTAGACATATATATATACATTTCAATAAAAGTTTATATATGGGATAAGTAGAATGATAACAGCTAGACAGAGTCCATTTAGTTTATGAGCAATTAAATCGGAACATGTTTAGTGGATTTAAGTTTCCTTTTCTTCTCTTTCTGTTGTATTATGGAAAAATTGCTTACACCAAAGTGTATTTTTTAATTTTTCTGAGAGAAGAAGCAGGTTTTTCAGCAAGACTGTGTAGTTTCCGTCCAAAAACTGTCTGCCCATTATCCTGGGAAGCTGACTGCAGGTGGCCCTATGTGAGCAGAAGGGTTGAACCATCCAAGGCCAGCTATTCTGTGGTTCTGTGCTTCTGTGACACTAGTTCTGAAAAATATTCATGTAAAAAACACACTGAAATGTCTCCATGTAAAATGCAGTGTTACAATTCTGATAACAGGTTGCATGTAGAAAAAAGAATATGGAACAGTTAAGTGCTCATTAAGATGTACTGATTTCATGGTTTTGATGTAGTGAAATAAAGAATGAGACACCTTTTTCAGGTTTTATCTTAGCATATTTGCATACACCAGTAGTCACCAGAACAGGTATTTTAGCCCATGAGAAGAAAAGTGCTAAAGCTACTCATAGTACTTAACTAAATTTATCATTCCTTTCCTTGATCTTGCATTTAATGGGTATTAATTATTAGTTCCTTTTAATTATACTTCATGGCCTTTGTCCTGGAGACAATCCAAGGAGTAGATCATTATGGTATGCAATTTGGTGAAACAGTTTCCTGGCATTATGCCATCCTCAAGACCATGTGAAACAATCATTATTAAAATTAGGAAAATATTAGTGTGCATATTTAGATTATAAATAATGGCAGAGAAATAGTTGACATTATTCCTTGGAGTGCTATTAATTTGATTTGACTTTTACTGTAATATCTAACCAATATAAAAGTAAGAGTATTGAGAACAGCAGTATGTCAGTTCTGTTGCTCCATTTGCTGACAGAAAGCACAATGGTTTCTTATCTTTCTCAATCTATTTTTAAGTTCATGTGTAGGTGTAGAAAAATTGTCACCTCACTGCTTTGGAAGCAGCTGTTAGGCAGGATCTGTCCTTAGAACAACATTACTTCTCAGCTAAGTGATTTAAACAGTTAAGGTGAAATAAAACTGGCACAGGGTCTCACGCAGGCCAGTGGCATCAGTGAGGGACCAGTGGTAAAGCTAGACAAATTCTTGAGCTGCTGGACTGTGCTGAAATGCTTGGATAGCCACAGGTACTACTGCATAGCTGCATTCTAACATTTGGTGATGGAGGCAGCTTACAAGTGTTTGTACAAAGGTATGTACAAAGGCAATAAAAATCTGTGTAGATATACCCAGATATAACATGTTAATTTAAGCCTTTTGAGAACCTTCTATAATTTTACAACTATGTTTTTGTAAGTATTTTTACATCTTATTACTTGAAAAATCAGTCATGTAGAGAAACTGACTCAGAGGCTGATCCCACAAAGACTCTCTGAATTAATAATTTTATTTTCCTGAGTTTTCCCACTGCAATCTTTGTGCAAATTTGTGCAGTAATGGGAAATAATTTAATACTTTTAATGTCGTTTTTGCTCGTGTTAAAATGCATTCAACATAGCTACTAGTTGAAACAAAATTATTCTTATGCTTTTGCAGTACTCCATTATACTACATCATAATCAATATATTAAGACAATTTGACCTAGTTTTATGATGGAAACATATTTTAATATGAATGCCCAAGATCTTGTTTCTAATTAACAAAATCCCATTCCGGTAAACTGTAACGTCTTTAACCAAAACCAAGCATTTCTGGTTCTCTCTATAAAAGTCTGAGACTTATGTACTTGAACATAAATAAAGGTGTTTTTCTTCTTCTTTCTCACTAACCTTAGCTGAGATCTAAAAATGTCTAGCATTACTCTTTCATGTTCAGAAAACAATCTTATCAAAGTATATGGTATTTTTTTTCCTTCAAATTAAAAAAGGCCTATCTTTGTAATAGGCCTTTAACATAGCAATCTTGAACCTGAATTCAGCCAGCAATGTTTATTGTGATTTGGCATTTTGTTATTTATATCTTATTAACAAATTTGTGATTTTATTTATTACACAATTATTATTTTAAAAGTTAAAACCACTTGGCTTGTTCCTTAAGAACTTCTGTATTTTTTCATGGAGTCTTCCCTGCTCCATATTTAGACAAAATCTCAGATTTAAGAGCTGACTTTATTCTCAGGGATTTCACCTGTTTGAAATTTATATGGATTTAAAAAGCAGTTAGACATGATCTTAAACCATTCTTACTGAATTAAATACATAACAAGTGTCTTTGTTTACTTTTCTCTTTTAAAAAATCTAAACCATCATTTTACAATAACAACTCCATGAGAAAACAGCTCAGGGATAGTTTCTCAGTTACTTTTATTCTGTCCTTTGTTTTTTAGTGATCTAGACATGTATCTCATAGGTTTCTCTCTCTTTTGATTGTGACAATACCTCATGGTTTTGCTTTATTGGTCTCTTTGTGACTGTACTATTTCCTGCTTCTCTGTTTCTGAATCTTCATGCATAATTTCAGGACAGTTTTCCCAGCAATTTTTAGCTGTAATTAAAAAGCTAATCACATTTTTTCACTCAGTTCAGTGGCAAC
Organism: Acridotheres tristis; assembly: GCA_037013685.1. Taxonomy (NCBI): domain Eukaryota; kingdom Metazoa; phylum Chordata; class Aves; order Passeriformes; family Sturnidae; genus Acridotheres; species Acridotheres tristis. The sequence continues at coordinate 22,555,038 of CM072885.1, read as the reverse complement.
CCATAAAGATCTCTTTGCACCCAATAAATTTCACAGTGAATATAATGTGGATTTAGATCCATGCTGTTGAGTAGCATGTTTCTAAACTCAAAATCATCTAATCAGAGTTAGTGGTTTCAATATTACAAAGAACAGCTCCAGCAAACTCAGGTCATTGTCCTAAGGGTTCATGGTAGTTTAAAGTATTAGTTTTTGCTTAGTTATAATGATCCTTTCATGAACAGAATCTCATTTGTGTTAGTAGTCAAACGATTTTAATTTGGAAAGTTCATTGTAAATAAGTTGTGTTCTCTTGATTTGGGTAATTATACTCACTTAGTATGTTAATGGCAAGGACTGCTCAGGCTATTTAAAAACCTTCCAGCTCTCTGTAGAACAGTTATTGAAAGGAGTGGAGAGTATGCAGTTCTCTTTGATCACTTTAATGAACCTCACTGTTTTTATTGTCTATTCACTTATATGCAAAGTGTAGTGCAACTGTGTATTAGCTACTAATTAGAGTTTTATTGAAGAAAAATAACATAAAAGCAACATAGGTCATAATTAAGATTTAGAACATTATTGTTTCTAATGATTTTCAAACAACAAAACAAATCCTTTTTAATTATTTTTAAAAATGCATATACATTATTGCAGAGCTTTTGTTCTTTGGTTGTTTTTTATGTCTATAAGGACTTAAGCTCTGACAAAAAGGCAAGTTAGACGACAGCCATTGTCACAACCTCTGCCAGCCCATGGATAACAACAGAGAGAGGACAACACTGTGAGAAAAACATAAATTTTTAGGTCCTTGTTGGTCTCGCTAGCAAAATTTACATTTCCATCAGTGAATGTAACAGCATTGTGATAAACCTCTGAGCCAATGAATGGCCAGTGGCTACAAATAAGGACCACAGCTGTTGAATGATGTTACACTTCTATGGATCACATTTAGATAATTCTTTACCGCTTTTATTCTGTATATTCATGGGCTATAACATTGCAATGTGCATGAGAGAAAATGCTCTCATTGTAATTCGGTTCCTGGTGCAAGTCTTTTATTTCCAGAAACAGTTCAAGAGAGAGAATATGGAAGGAGACAGTATTCTTACTAGCTAGGCTGTTCATGGTGAAGTTACATGAAAAATAGCAAAATAATATTGCAAAGGCATCTAACACAAACAGTTATTCAGGAGGTGGGGAAAATAACTGAAAAGTTATCTTCAGTAAAAAGAATTAAGAGACAGAGACATGGTTTAAAAATGCATATACAAGGCAAAAATATGTGAAATAGCTTCATAGGCAGGGAAGTTTTTCCCAGAGAAAGCTCAACTCTTTGGGAACCTGTTTGGAAACTTTAATAAATAAGAAGCATGGCAATAGGAATTGGATTCATAGATTAGGAAAAAATATGGAGGGAACCTAAATATCACCCAAGCTTTAGCAAGAATAAAGCATGGAAAAGAGAACATAACTTATGGATGATGAACAAAGCTTACTTTAAAGCTTATATTGGGCCTCAATTATAAATAAATATGTATTTCTATATATTTTAAAACAAAATCTGAAGTTTGCCTTTTAAGAGAAGTGTTCCTATTCCTTTAAGACATTCATAGCAGAATGAGATTTTTTTATATATATTCAAAATTAGAACGGGCTAGTAACTAATCCTTGGTTACTTAGAAGAAGCTGATTGACAACTGAAGGGGAAAATTAAGAGTAATACTTAGGAACAGGAAAGAGGTGGGAAATCAGGATTAATTTTCCACTTAGACTTTTGAGTGAAACAAGCAGTGCAGTGGTTACTTCCCAGCTTCCTGCAGCCAGCAGTGCAGCAGATGCATGGATGTGAGGAAGCCACATGCTGTCAGTTGAGTGGCTGTGCCTCACAAACAAGGGATTTCAACAACCTAAATAAAGCATATGCGTGATACAGAGATGTGATCCCTTTATGTTGCTTATTGATGTATTTCTTTTTTGTTCTTATCCACTTCTACCTTCAGTACTTACATTGGCAAGTGATCTGAAAAAGCTGAGGGTATGGATTTTGGTTAGATGTGTTATTCTGAGAAACAATTGTTTTGTTCTCTGCAGTAATAGGCATAAAGTAGGAATAATGTTCCATTTTAGATTTGGTCAAGCAAAAACTTCTAAAGATCTATTAATTACTATTAATCTATTATTGTTACTTTGCCAAGTATACTTTTTTTCCTTTTCGTGTATGAAGCAACTTTGCTTTACTGGAGACATCAGTTTATAAATTGATATCATGTCAGCAATCGTACCTGGAGGTTTTTGAAAGAGGGCATTAAAGGAGTGTTGGAAACGACACTGCTCATTAACCCTGTGAGACTGCTGAATTGCAGAATAAATCACCTGCTAGTCAAGCTCCTGCCTCACAACTTTGAATTAGGTCGAAGTGATCATACAGTTAGAGATTTTATGTTGCCTCTTTTGGTCCTTCAATTGACTCCCCTATATGAAAACAGAAATGTTGCAGAGCAATCTTCTCCTTTGTTCACATCTTTCTGTTCCCATGCAGAGCTCACTGTAATCAAGTTAAGATTTTCTCTGTCTCTGTCACTTATTACCTTACATAATTCCACTGGATTCAGCAGAACACTTTCCATTGTCTTATGTGGATTTTGGATCACACAAACGGAAGTCAGTGTGTTACCAGGAATAATAATATTGTGTATTGATACCTTGAAAGCCTTTCTTGAATTGCATTTACACCAAGCATAGTTTTACTAAGGAAAACTATTCTTTTGTTAATTGCTTTTAGTCTAATGCATGTTTATCCAGGATTCCTACAAACATTTGTGCAATGTCCTGTCCACTCAGGGACCTGAGCACTGTCTGGTCCATATTCCTCCCAAGCTGACACATAAATGCTGAAGGGAAGATGAGAAGCTAGAAGAAGCAAGGGGCAGCAGCAGCTGGAAGAGGGAATGAGTTATGTCCCAGAATCGAAACTAGGAGCACACTCTGGGCACAGCAGCAGTTGCGTGGGATCCGAGTGCTTTATTTTCTCAGACACTCCCAGCTCTCATTTGCCACTGTCCTAAATTTCCCCAAGATTCACCATAAAGTACTCAAAGGTATTCTGATGAACCCATAACAGGAGTGCATTCTCAGCTTAGGGAAATTTGCCCTCAAAAACCACCCCTGCTCTTAGTACATTGTTGATAAACAAAGTTGTTACTTTATCAGGTCTAATATGCCAACATGGCATAATTCTGTCTAACCTTCATGAATTAGAAAAGGTAGCAATTATACCCTTAAAAAGTCACTTTTGAATTGACTAATTAGTCATTCATTGCCCGTGGCACTAATAAGTCATTAGTTGTGTAGTGGCTCATTATAAGGTGCAATATGTAGAAGGGCTCATTTATGCAACTCCTTGCTGAATCCCTTAGGTTATTTATAGATAATGCGTGCTTGTTATGATCAATTATGACTTACATCTCTGTGAAAGTGTTTTTTAGTTAAAATGCAGCAAGGCAAAGACATCTGTACAGTTAAATATTGTAAAAGAGGCTGTTAATACAATGCCCCTTTCAATACTAAATCCTCCAGAGAAACGAATTTTTGGCCTTGATACATTGAAATCTGTTCCCATTTGCTCTTTATTTTTATTTTTCAATTGCTGTTCTGTCTACTTGAGTTATTCATGCTTCCTGAAGAAACTGTAATATAAGAACTAAAGTATAATGCATGTTGTAGACAGACTTTAATGCATGAATACAGTTAAGTAGCATTATTTCAATTTTATATGTTAATGTTCTAAAGGCTTCAAAAATATAATACGAAGTCAAAGTTATTGGTTATAGTAAGTTGTGTTTTGAAAATGCTATCTGAATTTAAAAGTTATAATTACCCCAAAGAAAGAGAAGAGGAAAAGAAAAGATGGCAGAAATACTATGTGTCAGTTTGCCAATTAGTCATTGAAGTGATTTTCAATTGTTTCATCTTTATATTTGCCTCAGAAACAGTATTTACAATTAAGTAATTAAAAACATACATTTCTCTCTAAAATGAACATAAGCGAAATGTAAAAACCTCACCAAGTCTTTCTTTACTTTAAAAAGCCTGCAGTAAACTTTATCCCAATACACATACACAGAAATCCCCTATCCCTACTGGATAGGATCATCTCTGAGGACAGCATTTTGCATCTCTACAATAGTTGCTATAGCTTCAGCTAAAATCCCAGTCCTGTTAGTTAGTTGTAATGAAACCCAGTTTGATATATCCAGCCTCTTGTGGTTGAGTGACTTCCACACTCAGGCTGCTGCATAGAGGAAAGAAGGGAGGGGGAGGAGGCAGAAATCTGAGGGGATTCCAGTTCTCATTCTGGAAGGGAAAAAAAAACCGGCATGGAAGCAGCTTTGCAAATTGAGAAAGTATCCAAGCCAGGCAGGAGTAAAAGACATCAGTACAGAAGTGGTATAGAACACCTCTGAGCAGGAATACTGATTATGGAGAAAAACCAAGGACAATGTTTAATAAATATAGGACTACTGCTTTTCATTCAATCTTCGCTGTGCTCAGATCAGAACTGTGGTGTCTTGAGAGATTTGAGCCTCATAAGAGGGACTCGCTCATGAGAATCTGTCTTACAAAGGAGGAGACATTAATGGTATCCTTCTTGAAAAGGGTAAAGGGTAGTGCACATCTATGAAAAGCATTCACAGATACAGCAGTTATACAGAGTGCGTTAGCTTTGGACATTTGCTGTCCTAAGAGAGGCTTCCTAGGATGATACATAACTATGTAAAAAAGCGTAAATGCAGCTGACAGACACTGAGGGTTCTTTGTCCCTTAAAGTGAGGGATAGCACCTTCAGAAATAAGAAACAGGGCGAGGTTCTGTCTTTTCTTCAGAAGTGCAATGTCCCACCATTGGTACCCTTGAGAGACTACACCTGAAGGGTGAAAATTGCCTTAGCAAAGAATACAGTCACCCAAAGAGTTCTAAAAGGCCGAGTAAGTGAGCCATATAAGTATTGTAGACGAGTAAATCCCACCCTGATAGCCATATTCACTCTCTTCAAAGTAGGGAGGGAACAAACTGCCATTTATAACATCAGCATTGCTTTACTGGAAGTTCCTATATACCCTGTGATTCTGCTAATGCACATTCAAGGCAGCTGTTGACAGCGTTCTTTGATAGTCACGTAGCATAAAAGGCCTCAGCTTCTGTGAATCAATATCTTACCATTTGTTCAGAGGCATCAAAGCCCTCCATGTCATAGAGGAATTGGCTAGAAATGCTACCAAGAGCTTGCTGCAGCTGAGATCCAGCAATGTGTGAAAGACACACTTAAACCCACCCAATAAAACAGACTGCCTTAAGCATGGAAGAAGCATTCAACAGCAAGGTAACCCAGTGAATGTATTCATGGCAGTTAATCACAAGCTTATGATGTATGTGTTAAAAGGCTTCTGTATTAGGACCTGAGTTAGTTTCTGGGTCATCCCATAGAAGGGAAGATACAGTTGGTTTTTTATAATTTTGTAGTAGTCAGCCTCAACTCTCACTTGTAGAAAAGCCCTTGTGAGCATTTCTATGTGAGTTAATAAAAGAAATAAAACTTAAATGGTCTGTATATAAAATAACTAAATCAAAAGCACTGTTTAAAAATCAAAGGAAAAATATTTCCTACTCCAGCTAAATTATACTCAATTGGAACCTATTCAGTCACCTTCATAACTATTTAAATGGTGATTGCGCAATACTTACATGATCAAAGTTAATGTAATATTTATGCAATCAAAGTTAATGTTAAGACATATAATGATTTTACAAGATGAGCTGTGAATATAAATGAAAAATTGACATAATTATTAAAGACCATAATATTTGCACAGAGAAAAATATTTTTTCAATAGTAATGGTTTGTCTTTTTATCTATAAGAGGATTCCATATATTATTTATTTTATGAGAAAGCTTCCGTATGTCAGCTTGTGATTTGACTTTTTTTGACTGAATTTTTGAAATAGCAGCAGTAACAAGGGTGTGGGTTTATTTTTAATAGAATGATATTTAAGTGGACAATTCAGTGGTTTCTACTCAAACCTGGAATCCAAACCACTTGGGTCATTAAACTGAACACAAGCAAAATAGGCTTCTTAACTGTCCTCTTGCCTTTAGATTTTTATTCTGTATTGATGCATTTTATGAAATTGCCTTGTCCGAGTGAAAAAAATGGAGCGAAAAAGCCTGAGGGAGCTTCCCCAGAGCCGAGGTCTGTGGTGGGTCCTCCTCTCCCTGTGCTCTGGGTAGACTCTTGCTCAGGTCCTGAGACAGCAGCCATCAGGGAGGGCTGAGCTCCTCCCATCAGCGCCAAGCATGAAGGTCCTCTGTCACACAGAAACAGGGAAGAGATGTCATTGTGCCCAGCTTGCCATGCCTGCAGAAACGAGGAGGAATTTTTCAGATCATTCTCTTCTCTTGCACTCCCATGCCAAGGAAATACAATCAGGCTTTGCTTGGTTTTGAAATACAAGCTGGGGAGAAGCCACGAATGTGAAATCGTACTGAATGAAAACTTAGCAAAGATTTTGTATTCCAAACTTGCATGTGATATTTAGAATATCATAAAAATAAGTGTTTGTGTTCCTTTGTAGGAAGCAGAGACGGTTTATCTATTCTGAATCAGTGATTGTAGAAGAACGCTAAACTTTCCTCATTATTTCTATTATGCTTTAGCTACTCTAATTGTCTTTTGGGTTTGTTCCAAAAGTCTACTTCTTAAACATCTCAAACATACTCCACCAGTACTAGAATTATTTAGATCGGAGGTCTCTCAAAACCTCACAAATATCAAAGAAAGAGATGTTTGCCTGAGTTGTTGGTGGGCTTAACCATTCCGTACAAAGAAGATCTCTGCTCATGATTACATGTCACAGACAGAAACAATTAGCTGTGAAATTTTAAATCAAGATTTGTGTAGAACACAGGTGACTTTGTGTCTAAAATAAGTGACACAATTCAAAAATAGTGGCCATTGAAATAGATTTTGTAATTCATGTTTAGATAATGAATTCTTAACAGCTGGGTTTCTATGATGAGGACCCATAATGTTGGCATATTTAAAGATACTTGATAATGCTAAGGGTAATGGGATACTTGATAATGGAAATGGGATTCTTAAATTCTGTGGAGTTGGTTGATATGGTTTATACATATATGCAGCTATGCAGATGACAGGGTTTTCTCATCATTTGTACCAATAATACTACCACCAAACCTTCTGCACAAGCATTTGTAATGTTCCTTATGTATATTACATATTCATATATTATATTATACTGACAACAATTCTATTGTTCTCAGACAAAAGAAACAAGAGGCTGTTCTATAACTGTATAATTTATGAATACCATAGTTATTTCCAGAGATTTTGTCCTCATGCAAATTATTTATTTTGTGCCTACTTATAGTGTAACCTTTGAAATGAAATTGAAATTCTGGAATGCCTTAAAGCCTGACTATCATGTACCAGCTGTCTCAGTCAGCTGGCTTGTCAGTCAATACAGACTGCAAATCACAACTATATTTCATCTTGATTGGGAGGCTATTTTGAGAATTGTGCTGGTGAACATTGAATAAGTTGTACTGAAGAGATCATACCCTTTGTAACTGGTGAAGACCACAGACATAATCTCAGCTACACAAGCATGACTGGTGTTCTGGTGTCTTAAAAAAAAAAAAAAATAGAAAAAAAAGAAAAAAAAAGTGAAAGCCATAAAGCTTTCGAGGAAATTCCTGTAACCAATCTGCAAATATGCAACCTATTTTTTCTGCAAGCATTCTTGCTTCCTGCTTTCCTTTTCCCTCCTCCTCCTCTTCCCTGCCTTTTTTTTCCCCCACATGTCTTAAAGCTTTTGCTGGCCAGCCGCTGTCCTAGAGCATACCAATGCACGCTGTTTCCTTCCTTTCTAGCCTAAAATCTCTGGCAAAAAAAATATTTATTTATTCTTAGGGAAATCATACAGCACAAGGTGCTGCTGTCTATCACATTGCTGTAGGATTTTAATGTCACATTGGAAGCTTTGAGAGTTTTGGATATTATTTCTTCCTATTTGACTAATTTACTAAGCATACAGTAAGATTAATTCTTGTGCTGCTCTCTGTTAATGTCTATTACTATAGACTAACTGATTTTTCCTGGAGAAAATGTTTGGGGGGACTTGTTTTCAAATGAAAACAAGTCATGCAGGTGGTTGGTTTTTTTCCTACACATACATTCTCTCCAGTTAAACAGTTCAATTTATACCTCAATGGCTAAAACACCCTTTTTCTATAGACTTGGCAAGGACAGTCACCATATTATAATGTATTTTGTTGCCGGGCCACTTTTTTAACCCCCATAAACACTACAATATCTCTGTGGCTTTAGGACTGTTCAGATGCAGAGTGACCCAGACTCATTTATCCCCCAGCTGGTTCCCTCATGCTTTCAGCCAATTTTTCCAGTATGCACTTTCATGATTTCATCTATAACCTAAAGGTACACCCTACAAGTACCTGCCAACCTGCCTTGCTGTTTTCCTTCAAATCACAAATTCTGCCTTTCCTTTGCTGCAATGCTGACACAACCCCTGACAAAACTGTTGTCACTCAAGCTGACTAGCACTACCTCAGTGTGCCTTTGCAGTCTCTGTCTGTCTGCACTAGCTGATGAGCTGTCTTAAATCTAAATTGCCTGCTGCTGTTCTTCTGTTTGCACAGTCCCTAGTGCAGTGCACACAGGAACCCTGCCTGTAGGTTTTATACCTACAATGGAAAACAATAATAAATTACCTAATACCTGTATTATCTTGCTAATAAGGGAAACAGAAGGAGGTATTATTGTAGCAACACCATTTCTTCTTAAATGCTATGACAGTTCTTTCTTTTCTGGGTTTATTTGAAGAAAATCTCATTTTACCTTGAAGCAAATGAATTATTCTTATTCAGAAGTTTGTCTATAGATAGGATTTTACTTTTTTTTTTTTTTTTTACCTAAATACTTCCATCTTCAGATTTTAATTCAAAATTTAGTGTAGTGCTTTGGGGGGAATGAAATATAACATAATACATGGTCTTTGAGTTCTGTTTATTCTGGGAGAAAAAAAGGGAGGAAAGAGGAAGAACAGAATTCACTGTGGAGGTGTGCGTGTCTTCCTCATTTCAAAAATACCATGCACTGAATCTCTGCTCCACATGTCTCTCGGAAAGCTGCTTGTTCATGGCACTTACCCAAGCTGCTTTCCTCATTGCTGAACTCGAAATGCTCTTGCACCCTGGCATGGCTTCAACTATGTCAGTTAAATCAGAAAGAAGGAGAGTCAGGCCAACAACAAAAACACCTTTCCTGGAGAGATATGATGTTGACCCAGAAATAACACTGAGGACATCATTGCTACATTCAGTTCGGTTTTTAATAGAGGCAGAATGATCTACTGGTAGCTGTGCACATTCAGTCATTGTTGTGTTTCCTGCTGTCATGATGTGTGCTTACTAAAAGATTTAAATAAGGAAAAGGAAAAATAATGTGCAGTATATTAAATGTTATGCTTACTACTCTGAAAAATAGTAGACTGAAACATTTAATCACTGACAAGCATAATTCTTTTATTATTAATAATCCATATGGAAACTAGATTGCTTGCAGTAGAATTTTCTCTGACTTATTTTAACTATGCATTTTAATAAATTTGGGTATAATAATAAAAATAATGCTTTGGTCTGCAAAAATGCAAATATTGAAGCACGTTATCATCAAGGATTTTACAGCAGAGGTTCAGAATAGATTCAAAAGGTAAAGGACATGCCTTTTTATTCAGGATTTACTTAAACAAAATTCTTCCAGTTGGTAAAAAAATTCTCTTGCTTGTTTTTTTTTTTTTTTACTTTATTATTGTTACAGTTGTGTGAGGTGTCAACAGGCTTTTCATCATGTCTATTACATACAAAAAATACACAGAAATTATTTCAAATCCTAAATGCAGTAAAAATAAATGGGGTATGCAAGAAAATTATTTAATTAGCGAGGGTTCATTTTGTTCTTTTGTATCCCAATGGTATTAAATAGTATTTAAAAAACATTCTTCTTTGGTCTAACTTTATTTTCAATTATATCAGCTCAGCTCATAACCTTGCCCAAGATGCAAATGAAGAGGAAAAATCACAAAGCCAAAGCTCAACAGAATTTAATTGGGTATTTTGGTATTTGTATCTCCTAAAAAGCCATCCACTCAAATTTTCATGCTAATCAAAAAAGTGCATTTTCCATTTGTTAAATTATTAACTTACACTAAACTTACATTAAGTCAATTTAAATTTACGGCTTGAGTGTCCATGTTGTCAGTAGTTAATGTAGAAAAAGATGAAACCTTTAAGTTCATATAGAAGTCTGAGTGGAAATTATTTCTGTAAACACATAATGGAATATTCTTGTTCATCTCAGTCAATGGCCAAAAGTGGAAAATGCTAGATCCTTCCTAAAGATGGTTGCTCCTTCTTTGTTATTCACAAACTCTGTCACACAGTTAAGACAGTGTTTGTATCTATTTCATGTATGCATAGTGTTCATTCTAATTTTCACACCAAGAAAAGGAGTTTCTTTTTGTCTTAAAACTCCATCTTTGATAGGACAGTGTGACACATCTAACTGCAATGTGCATAAATTGAAAAACATGTTGTTCTGGGATTTTCATATCACCAGTTAAAATGAAATGTGTATCTGTTCTGTATGGAATTTAAGTTGAACCTGAACAGTAAGAATATATTTAATAGTCTGCTTCAATCGTTCTGTGTCATTATGTATTACTAAAGATCTCAGAACTTGTCAAATACACTCATTAAACATGACACTTGCAAGGACGGAGTACGGTTTTTCTTGTGCTAGATTTCCATTGGGAGCAGCATATTTCATGGTGAATTTTTCTTTATGAAGTGATAGCAGTGTTGAGCTATTTTTAAATATATTTCCCATTTTTCTACAGTGCTTATAGATTGGAGACTAATGCAAATGTCACTCCCCATAAAACTGAACTTTTAATGAGAGGAAATTAACAGATTCACTATTGTTAGCAATATAATTTTAAAAGTCTTTAAGATGATGATTCAAAAAATCTTTCATTAGAAGTCTATTTAACATACATTGCTCCCATCTTCCTACAATAGGTTTCTAAGTTGTCTAAATATAGTCTCTAAAGCATTTAGTATTTTACCATCTTTGAAAAGAAAAAAGACAAAAAAAGGGCTTGTTTATATAGGCTACATCTACAGTTATTTTGCTTTGCCTCTGTCAAATTACATATATCTACCACACAATGTGCATAATTGAAGTGAATAATAATATATATTTTTATAGGCTTTGCATGTATTGTGCCAGGTTCAGTTTTTTGAACTGCAAAATATTTTCACTGATCAGTTTTTTCCTTAAGTGCTGGAGTATTCACAGTAAGACATTATTAGTGGGGAAAATGCACCAATGTAGTGAAAGCTTGCTGCTTAATCATTAAAAATTTTGTCGTTTCAGAGATCACACCAAGCAGGAAGGGAGCAAATACGCAGGTGGCTTCATGATGCTTTGTATTGGTTCTGTGTAATATAATAGTATTCAGAGTATACAGCCTTGGAGAAATTGATTTTGTATGTCTGGCTGTCATGCCATGCATTACCACTTTTGTTGTCAAACCTTATCTGAGAGGAGGAAGATAAATGGGACAAATAAGCATGAATGACAAGAGAAGAAAACTCCACAGGAATACTTCCAGCAGATAACAGATCTTCCTCAGGACTGGGGGTTTAACAACCAGGCTATGTTTGTGCAAAAGTCGCATCTGTTTAACATGCCAAAAATCACACTTTCTGATGAGCATACTGATTCTCCCTGATAATCAATACACTACTGAGAAATAACAGCCAACAAGGGAAGATGACTAATAGTACCAACACGTGGCTGTTGCAGACTGTGAATCCTTCTATAATAGCTGATAATTTGGGGTATCTGGAGACCAAGAATGATGTTTAACAAAACACACTAACTTTTTATGACATTTTCCTATACTACAGGCATCTCATACTTGTACAGGAAACAAAAAACCCCTAATTATTAATAACTAATGAAAAGAACTACTCAAGTAATATATTAATTAATTTTATTCCATTTCCCACGGTAATATCTCCAGCTCATTTATATTTGATTTACATGAAGTATAAATGAACCTTAAGGGCTGTATTAATTAAATAATATGAGGAACTTTAAAAATCAGAAAAAACAAAACTACATTATGATTACAAGTAAGAAATTACTTCATCTCAATCTTTTCCTAATTCTTGTCATACTATGAGGTTTCTGTACATTTGGATTTAGAACAAAAAAATTACAGGCACAAAAATTAAAAATTTGGATCCTCTAATCCTTAATCTCCTGTGAAAGAAAGTTCTACAGGATCTTCAGTTCTGGTGCTGGACAGGTTTTAAAATTACTGAACACCTTGTTCCTAATACCCAGTGGTATTATACACTGGAAAATCCCCCGTCTCTTCTTTTAGACTGGTGCCATTGGAAGGATTGTCATGCTGTCTTCATCTCCCAAGCCCTTCTTAGACATAGAATATTTGCCTAGTAATTGGGATATCTTTTCTTAAATCTTTGCTTAGCTCAGGCAGGGAGAAGACCCAAACCAAACCACCCCACATCTAAGTTGGTCTCTATCCATTGGACTAAAAGGCAATAGAAGCTGGCACACTTCCAATTTTCTTTCAAAGTGATATACATTTTATAGTTAAATAGATTTTTGCCATGTTTTAAGGATGATCCAACCCAGCAACACTTGTAAGATATCATCCAGTCTGTATTTCCACTGGGGCTATTGCCTGACAATCTGGCATGAAAGCCTTTGAAACAAGCCAGGTGTATGGCTTGTAGTCACAGAAACATGGCTGCTTGGGAGTTTTCCTCCTAGATATTTAAGTGCCAGAGCTGTGTTTTTAATGTATGCACTTTGTACTTTGTTGTCAAAAGGATGTCTGGGTTCTAAGTTGCTGTGCAAATCCTAAACTTATAGTGCTAATCTTAACCTGAATCCATTTTTCCATGTCACTGTAAGTTCTTAAGGTTTACAAAGAGTTAATAAAGAAAGCAACTGAAGTGTCAATAAATTAAAGCCTCATTTGTTCTCTTTAAAGCCCATTATACTGGTAAAAATCTTCCTATGACAAAAGGAATTGTCTCTTGCACTGTTTTGGTTTTTCTTTGCACTGCTTTTTTTCTCTTTTAAACCATCATGCCTGCTCCTTCTGGATTTAGGTGTTTGCAACAGAGATACACAAAGGAAATTGCCCTGTTTAACAAATTCCTTTGCTTTGTGCTTTGTACAATTCATTTCTCCCTGGAATAAGACAAGATTCCTGGCAGTTGTCATCTCAGAAAAAAAGCAGCACTTCCATAATATTTCTTATTGCTCTTGAAGAAGAAGCATCCATTACCTAAGTTCTTAAATCATTCCTGGAATCAAGATTTCTGAAAATTCTTCTCAGTCTTCATCAACCTTGTTAGGAGACTTTAAGTTATTCAGAAAATAAAAATGTATTGGCTGTTCCACCTGAATTCAACTGCTATGAAATACAAACTATATTCTAGAATATGGACATGTTTTAAGGGGAAAAAAATCTAATTTGAATTATGGGGAGATGGTTATGTCAACCTTGTGGTGGGAACAAGTTAACATTAAGAAGTATGAATAACCAGTGACTACCTAATATTTTTTTAAATTCTGTAAAGAAGTTTTACACCTGAGAAAAATTTTTGCTGAGTTAATGATAGTTTTGATTGGAAGTGTGCAGCCACTTATGCCACAGGCATATAGTGCCATATTTCTAGAAGAAATATGTTTATGCAAACATCATTTTGTGAGATTGTATCTGTGTTTATAGTATTAAAAATTATGTGCTGTAACCATTTTGCAGCCCTAAAATTTAAAGTCGTGGCACAGCTCATATTCACACAACTGAATTTTTCTTCCCTTGTAGAGTGATGGGAAGAATGTGTGGGACAGGCCATTGCCTGCACTGTCAGCTGGTACTCTCTGGGACTCCTTGCACAGCCCACAGCTGAGCCAAGAGTGATGCTAACAGTTGGACAGCACACTTGGTCTAGGGCAGCTCCACCAGGGCCACCTCAGGGCTCGCTTTTACTCAGTAGAAGAGATGTCACTCTGAGGCAAATTTTGTCCTCAAGCTATGCAACACTAATTCTCTTTTCATTTGGAAAGCTTATTGCAATATATTTAAAACCTGTACTTCTCAATCCCAACACAGACATAGCACTAGAGTATTCTAGTATTATGAATTAATGTCTGATAAATGAGAAGGGAAGGACACATATGGTGCTCATATTCTTTCATTTTACAGTCAAAATACCATCATAAAAAAAGATTCTAATAGCCATGAAATCCTAAAACCTTATAGACTCAGAACTGCATCACCTGACTTTGTACCATTCATCTACATGAATTTTTTTTTCAATGAAAATTGTTTGCAAAATGGAGTAATGAATTCTAAGACTTTCATGCATTGAGGTCTCAATGAAGAATTAGACATAACTGTGGACAGTATATATTCCTAGTTTTTAATTTTAGACTGCAGTTGACTTTGCCAGTTGTCACTCAGTTAAAATAAATACTCTTAAGCCTTACAAATCTCACAGAGCTCAACAGAGAGCTGGCATGGCTTATATTGGCTAAGTTAGGTCTATAGTGAAACAAATCTAAGTTTTACAAATATATAAGATATCATTTCAGATTCTTTCACACTTATTGTCTTCTCTAAACTAGCCTGTCAGATCACAATCTTTCCTTACGTGGATTTTTTTTTTTTTGCAAATTATTTAATCAAAAGAAAACAGGAATTTAATCTCTAGTAATGGAAGACAATTTTCTGAAGAAGATGGGAGTTCTCTACAACCCTTTGTTTATTGATAATAAATCAGAATAAGGACTTCAGTGATACATAAGTTCAACATATTCCTCTAGTAGAAATTACAAGAAAGATGACAATTCATGTTTTGATGTATATATTGATCCACATTTTGTTTTTTTCCAAATGCACCTCCTCAAATTGTTCTGATGGATCTTCCGAGCATTATGAAATAGTTTAAGCATCCAACCTGCAGCATATAGCTGAATGTGGTTTTGAATTAAAATAAATTCTAAAGATTTTTCGACCATATAGTGATATTCAACGCAGCTTTGAACAGCGACAGCTACATGTTTGCATAGTTCCCCTCCAAGTTATTTACAGCAGAAGTGTCATGAGAGGGATA
Source organism: Acridotheres tristis (assembly GCA_037013685.1). NCBI lineage: Eukaryota > Metazoa > Chordata > Aves > Passeriformes > Sturnidae > Acridotheres > Acridotheres tristis. Next base: position 22,539,734 of record CM072885.1, on the reverse strand, counting down.
CAAACTGCCAAAGTCATGACTTTTTCATTCATGTCCCATGCAGCCAGTTTTGAGTGTGTCTTTTAAAATTGATGGAATGCCTGGAGAGGTTAATGGTCCTGGCATTTTTTGGAAGATGTGTAGAGGGAGGGAGAAGTCTGACAACTGGTCCATCTGGTCAAAGGTTAGAGACGTGCTCATTCCAGCAATGTGAGAGGTTAAATAAAGCATATGAATTAATACCCCTGATTAGGTAGCAGGGCTATCATGTACAGATCATATGGAGAAAGAGTTGCCTCTGAAAGCAGTATGTAACCTTACACATGTTAAGATAAGTTTTGTTTACCTCGAGGTGGTATAGAACACCCTGGTGTGTCAAAACTTGTGAACTGCCTTCTTCATGGACACAAAGCAACATTTTCACACATCTTGGAGATTCCAAATCTTTTAGAATCAAGTGTCTCTTGGGTCACTTAAGCTCTGAGGCACTTTGTTCTTCTACCTAAATGTTTAAAGAATTGTACTCCCTGTGAAGATCATAAATTTTCCAGTCATTCTGATAGTATTATTTTTCTCTTGAAGAAGATAATTGCTGCTGAGTGTATTAATTTTTGCTTCCCACTTTGAAGAGATGCCCTAAGTAGATGAGAAAAAGAAATCGACTATCTTTGGGGAAGGTTCTTAATTCTTTTCCACTGGTTTTCAGTGCTCAGATTTTTATACATGCAAATTTTAAACAAAACACTGGAATATCTCCCAAAACTTAATTTCAGTTTGTGCTATTGGCAGTCTGCTGTGTTTTGGCTAGTTACATAAGTCATATGGCACTGTTTATGTTAAGTCATATAGCTTTCTTGGAATCAGGGAACATAAAACAGGACTGCATAACTATCAACAAGCATGTAATTATTTGTGATTGCCTCAGAAATTAAGCTTAACCAGAAGTAAATAAGGAATAAAATTCAGAATATAAAAACTGCTTTGACTTCAGTGATGTATATATGTTAAGTCATTAATCTCAATAAGGTAAGTATCTTAAATGAGCATATTAACATCCATTCTGCATACAAAATTTGAACAACGTGATACATTGCCAAGATTATTATGGTTGCAAAACATTACTGCTATTGGCACTACTTCTCATTCAACATATTTAATTATGAATACTTCATATTTATATATTGTGTTTTCTTGTAATTTAATTTGCAGATATGTCTACTCGTACCTAAAATCTTCCTTCCACTTGCAATTTCTTTCTTCAAGTAACATAATTACTATTCAACATAGGGGTATTTACTCCTAAAATTAATTTGAAAAACTTTATACCCCCAAAAAAGTGGTCAGAAGTATGTTCTTAACTAGGAAATAGTGTCAATGGAAACAGAAGTTGGCTTAGGTTAATAGTCTCCAGCTGCCACATTAATACTGAGGCAGAGCCAAGACATTTATTTTCAAAGTTGAAAACATTGATCTTATGACAGTGCTCTATTATGATGACTTCATTCCTATAATGTCAAGAAATTGATGAAGAGGTAACCATTTTATCAGATGAATTGTACTGCAAGAGAGTGACAGATGTTCGGTCTAATATATTCATTTGCTTCATCCTAAATTGATCTTATTTATCCAATCAGGTACTAGATTAAATTTGAAAACAAGTCACGTTATTTGCAAATAGGACTCTTAATCATAATATTAAATGAAATAAAAATGATAGTGGAATAAAAGATGAAAATGTTGGTCATCTCTTTCCTATTATAAAGGCATTTGGTCTTATTGCTACATTATAAATGAAGTGTTTTAAGCTTTAGGGTTTATTTTATGTGCAATATGTAATTTACATCCAACTTCCACAACTGTGCTAATGTATCAATTTTCTGTGTATCAATGGAGCAGTCAAAAATATCAATATGGTAATTATAGAAACAGCTTATCCTAGATGAATTGTTGGTTTAGACCATTAACTTCCATAACATGACATTATGAAATTATACAGTCAACAAATAGTTTAATGTTGCAAAGTGTTCTAGAGCTTACTAGTATGGTACAAGCTAGAACCTGAGGTTATTCAGAAAGGCAAAATATACCTATCCTAATTCACTTTTCTTCTTAATTACTATTCCTTTAATTTTTGTGAAAGGAGCATAACTTTCAACAAAGAAGATAAAATGTTTTACCCAAGACCGATTTTTTTTTTTGTTTTTCAATAGTATTCAGACTTTGGATATTTCCCTACAGCCATAACATCCAGGTGCTTTAAAAGTAGGGGCTGCTTGTTTACAGTCCCACTGTGGCCGAAGGAGAAAGACTGGCTCCACAATGCAAATGAAAAGTAAAGCTAGTAAAAGTGTTCTCCATCTTGCTCAGGTAAAATCTATTTCTACCTATAGACTACTGAGGAAACTAGAGTCTGTCTTCTTAAATGAAGCACCTAAAATAGAATTACTTAAGGCTTGTTTTTCACATATTTGAATTTTGAAGTTTTTTCTTCAAATGGCCACTTCACTGTAGGAACTTTAGCTCCTACAATCAAATTAAGAATTGGCAACACTCCCAATAGCCATTCTAAGTTTTAACTTCAGAGGTGATGCTATTCAGAAAACTTTGTAAAGTATAGCTGTTGCAATATTTTTTCCCTTAGAGGGAAGAGTTAATCTCATACACTGAAATTTTAAAATCACCTTACATTTTCAGAAGCACGTTTTTATTTCCTCAAGGCATTCTTACTGAGATGGTAAATTCACTGTGAAGTTTAACATTTAGCGACTTGTTCTACATGACAAACAGAGATGGAAATTGTCACTAGATCCTCAGAAATAGCACATTTATAACAGTATATTTTGGGATTCTTTAGTAAGCAGACTAAAGAAACTAATCAATTTTTTGTTCTTGGGTCACTTAAAGCTATGTATTTGATGAATTTCTAAGAGCCTGTTTTGCTTTTTTTGTATGAGGATGCCTTAAATCAATATTTTTCTTTAAGGACTCTTTAAGTTGCAATTTCTATAATGCAAGTTTCACTTCAAAAAGTATAATGGTTTTGCTTTCTAATAAAGAAAGGAAAGGAGTGATTTAAAGAAAAAAGTCAACAAACATAAAGCATGCAAAGTAAAAATAAGAAGCAGGAGAAAATCTCCAGATAAAGGTTAGATAAGGGGTTTTAAACACAATGTTTCATACGAAGAAAATTAATATGAGTTTAAGTAATGTCATAATACAGGGAAAAATCCAAAGCAGCACATAGACAAATAACATTAAAGCCATAGCAACAAATATATACTAGTTTAAAATAGTACTTTCTGTACCACTGTTATGCTTTATAGTACCATTTTAATGCAGTTAAAAGAGAACAGTATGAAACCCTCCTTCTCTAGATCTCAAGCAGAGTTTAGTTACTAAGTGCTATAAAGCCTGAATATAAAGACTGATCACAGGGCAAAGATATTTAGTTAGAGACATAAGCCTTTGGCAATTCAAATAACAAAGAAAAAGAAGCTGCAAGCTGGAAGTTCTCGTTCTCTTTAAAGGCAATTTAGGGATCCCTGCATCTTAAGGCTGAGATGATGTCTCCATATTTTCTCAGCAGCAAGAATGGAGGCAGCTTCTGGAAGCACCAGACCATGTGAAAGGCTTTTTGTTGCTCAAGACTCCTGCTGTTTTCCTGCTGCTGGCTGACTTCCTCCCTCTGAGGACAGCTGTGGGACACCTGTGGGACACCTGTGACCTGCTGTCTGTGACACTACTTGGTGCCCCTGCTGGTGCTATAAACTGGATTTCACTTCACTTAGCAATTCTGTCTTTAACATCACTAGTGTAGTATAGTAACAATAGCAGCTGTAGTATCACGGTTACTGAACTTAAAAATTTCTTTAAAGAGAAGCAGGAACTTGCAGGTTTGCTCACAGAACACTCTCCACTTTTTAGCATGTTCAGATTAATTTAGTATTATTTCAGTAATGTAAAGATTATACAAGTCCACTCCTACAAGACTAACTAATAAAAAAATACATTAAGTACAGTCTATATTTCTCAAAGTTAAAGCAGGGTGCATTTGAATATCATCTGTTTCTATTTGACATAGTAATTTGGGGTTTAGCAGTGATTTGATCACAAGATAATTTTGCAGGGGTTCTACAAGAAAAATAGTTCTTTAAAAGGAGCCCTAATAAAGCCACTGTAGATATTGAGACTGCTGTGAAAATTGGCACTGCACTATGTAATCCAGATCTAAAGAAAAAAAAAAACACTGCTAGAATAAAGGGGAAAATTAAGGTGAAAAATACTACTATGGCTTAGGTTTAAATTAATTTTTCATAGCACATGATTATACTTGAATATCTGATCCTCTTCTATTAGGAAAATTAGTGTGTGATTAATGGAAAGTGAACATTTTAATATACACCCCCCCCCACCCCAGATCTTGGCAAGATACTTGTCTAGGTTCTCAGAATTATCTTCTGCCCCAAAGCATATTCATAAATCATTCAATGTTGATGCAAAAATGGCTAGTTTCCACAGAGGCCCTGGCTGGTTTCTGAGGCCCAGGAATGACACTGTAGAATGTTTTATTAAATAAAACTTGTTACGGATTAATCAATCTGAAAAATTCAGCTCTTCATTCTAAAAGGAACACTGAAATGCTTGCTAACCTTGCACAGACAGTGGAAATGATTGTCTATTCACAAGCTTCACAGTAGTCTATCACGAAGCTTCAAAGTAGTCTATGTCTATCACAAAGCTTCATCAACTTATCAATTGAACTTCAAAAATTTAGTAGAAAATAATTTGCTGAAAATCACTGCTGTAGCATAATATCTGGACACACTGGGAGAACCATAGTGTAAAGAAAAATCATAAAAACTTGAGGGAAATATTTCTTTATTATTTTGATTGTACCAATGTCTTAAATAGTTTTGAGTTCTGTATAGAAAATAAGTCCTGGAATCTTATTTGTCTATTTCTTTTTCAGAGTTTTCTAACTCCTTACATGGTAGTAATAATAGCTCTCTCCCTAGACAGTAAGTTTGGATGAAGATCTAGTGAACACTGTAAACAGGGTTTTGTACAGTGTACACTACAAAGCTCTTAGCAACCTGTCTATGGAGTTCCAGGAAAATAACCTGAATTCCACAGTTCTACCACAATATACACTATTGAGATCAAGAGGAACTTGAATCCTAGGATCAGGAAGAAGCACTGCAGACTAAACTCCATCTCTTTACACAGTCAAGAAAATATTGCCAATTTCCGAGTGATTTTCAGAGAGATTTAAAAAAACCAAAAAAGATGCTATTAAATTCATAAAGAGAAAGAGGAGTTGAATAAGAGAGAAAAACATTTTGGAAAAAAGATAAGTGCATTGTAAAACAAAAAATAATAATATTAGGATCAGAGAAGAATAGGGAAATCTAGAGATGGCAGAAAACAGAAAACAGAAGTGATAACAAAAACACATCAGGAAAATGCATCTTGTCAACAACAACAAAAAATCTCCACTTACTGTATCTGCATATACCTGTAGAAAAAGAGTTCTAATTTTACTGGTAGATAATGGGTACATAGAGTAATTAAACTCTTCTCAGTTCAGTTTCCTTTATGAGCTGCATAGCATTTAGTGCAATGTAGCTCCCTGGCTGCAGTTCTTATATCTTAGGGCACTGATTAAAGCAATGAAATTTAGCAAATGCCCAGAGGGAATCTGCAAAAGACCGAGTGAATGAAACCTTCTTTCCCAAGCCTTATCCAGTACTTAATCACAAATCTATTATTCCTTTTTTTTTTTTTTTAATCTAAGGTATTTTTTGTACTACAACTAATGAATTTCTAAGTGTTTGACTGATTCCTACAAGAAACCATGCATTCATTTTGCAAATGTGGTTGGGAACCGATGTATTAAAGCATCATCTGGAGAAAGAGAAATTTTTCCTGATACTTTTTTATACCAAAAGGGGATTTTATTATCCTACATTTCAGTTAAAAAACTTACCAAAATTTAGAGAGTCTTTACTTGGCATTTAATTTGAATTGAAATTATTTTCATGTAAAGAAATTATTTATCTACATTCTGGAAGCAAAAATAATTATTTTAAAATATAACTAGTATTTTCAAATAATTCAGCATGGTAAACATTGATACTAACTGAAGAAGGGAAGAGAAGGAGTACTTTCAGGTCTGTAATTTTATTCTGCAATTATGTCATAAAAGATCTTTAATTGCTCTCTAAAATATTTCTATAGATCTAATTTTCTCAAGATTGCATCCTATTTATAAACTACATCCAACCACTAACAGTGTTCATTTTTTACAAAATAGCTTAATTTTACAGCCCATACCATTTCCTGTTTTAAAATATTGATAATATTCTTCAAATTTTCAACTGCAGGTGTGCATAATCCTTTTCAAAACATCCCAGAAGTAAGTAGTTAATTATTTTGAAATTAATTCTATGTGTATCAGGTACAAAACATTAACAGTTTGCTCTGTAAGAGGAACACTTTTTAATTCTTTTCTACTCATTAGCATTTCAAAACCAAGTGTGTCTTTGATATCTTTTCCCCTCTTCCTCCTCTTTCCCCAGTAATTTGTTGGTATGGCACACTTTCTAAAAGGAAGCAGAGCGTTTGACTAAGAGGTTTCTTCAGATTATGGTTGTCTCTCCTGAATGCTGAATGTTGTCTCACCCTTCTGAAAGGCTGACCCTAAATCAAGAGGCAATAAAGTGGACCCAAAATTGCAGAAGAACCAAGTTGCAAATGGTTACGTGGAGTTTTTTTTCCCCTAGCTGGTGTGAATTTATTTGGGTGATGGTGAGAAAGAGGCTGGGATGGTAAAAGGCAGAGATGGAAGGACAGGAACAGTTTTCACAAGATCAAGACAATGCATCCAATTTTAAAACACTATGCTATGAAAGCTCAAGTCCTTTTCTCTTTAGAGAAATTAATAATGCAGCTGGAGGGAAATTTTATAGCACCTTTTCTTTTTAACTAAGGTATCAAGTTTTCTTGCTGCACTCACGTTAAATTCCCATTGTAATGATTTGGCATTAAAAAAGAGTGGTGTCCTAGCAGATTTGTCTCAGAAGCAACAAATAGAAAAATACACCTTGTATGAATGAACAGAAGCACACAATAGCAAAACAGTATGAAATACTTTCTGAAAAAATACTGCAAAAGTTGCCATTTAAAAAGAAGGGAAACCTGACCTGTCTTTAAGTTCAACACCATTTACATGCATTTATTACTTTAATATCCAGATGTTTTCTGTCTTAGTCAGATTTTGGTGATTTGATGCAATCTCTTTAGTGAAAGTCTGGAGAATTAAAATCTGACACTGAGCTGCTTAAAACCTCAGCCCAGTTACATGCCAGAAGAGTGACTAGAAACTTAAGATTTTAATTTTGGTTTTTGCTTATCAGAAAAATAATTTTGTAGTTTCATGTCTTGTATATTTGGGATTTGTAGAAATCCTGAAAACTCAGTTTTGCAGAGTATTGCTCCACTGAAAGAACTTCACATTGAATTTTAATAGCAAAAGATATTAAAATATTTTTTATATTAACTTGTTATGACATGCATTTCTTGAGCTTCAAAAGAAAACTACCTGTTCTTGGCTTCAGCTGATCTAGTGGACAGCAATAAAAGACAATCTCTGAAATACAACAGACATTATCCTGAAAAGTTATAAATAAACATATTTTTCCCTTTCTTTACCCTATGTATCCAATAAGCTGGTATAAAAATATAGGCCTTGTGTTGCACCTTGAATCTAACAGTGAACCAAAAAAGCAATGAATTTGGAAGTTGAGCCTTCTTCAAGGATAGTTCCACTTGCTTGATAATAGAACAGGTCTGCTTTTAAAGTCAGTTGGGCATATACCATTTTGTAGCACCATTAGTTTGCAACTAATTTAGGATTCTGCTTTGTGACTACCCCTAAGTTTGACAACGACTGCATTTGCAAAGGATCCACATAAATGTTTGAAAATTGTAGATACTTGGCTTAGTAAGAAGTATCTGAATTGTGAACAAGAGGAACTACATTTAAAAATCAGGTTGTGGCTAGAGAAAGATCAGTAAACGATTTTTTATTTATGGAAATCCTAAATCTCTATAGTTTTGTGCTGATCTTTTTTCTGTGTATGAGTTATCATCTGTTCAGTAATAAGGTGTGCAGTAGTATAGGATCTCATATCTTGATAGTACAAAACTGAAAATTCTGAACAGAAAAACAGAAATCTAATAAATTCTAAACATTTCATTTTAATTTCAACAGTTCATTTCATCAACATTTCAGCAAGGGAATAGAGCTCCAAATCCTGTATGTGAGCCCTCTTGAATTTGAACATTCCTATAAAGAGAACCATTTTCATTTTCCTTCAGCTTCCTGTACAGAAATATGGAAGTTGATTCCTGTTATAAATTTCCAGTGTTAATAAATTCTGAACAACTTTTCTGAGTCTTTATGATTTACTTAATTTATTATCTTGAAAATTAGCCTCGAAGAAAATTGAGTTTTATTTAAGGGCTTAAACTTTGTCTATTTAAATACAGCTCTCGACAGAATCTCTTCTTTCCATGCTCTGTATAATTGTGTATTTCCAAAGGATTTTATATACTGTGTACAGTTCCATGCTTCAGAACTCAGGCACGTGAACAGATTTTTCCTAATCAATATATCATAGGTATGGAAATTCCTCTCATTTTTGCTCTTTATGTGTCATTAGGGCTGCTAGGAAGACTGACAGCATTACTCAGTTTAAATGGCAATGTTGTTTTTCTTTTTGTGGATTCTTAAACCAACTTTTTAGCACTGAAGCATCTAAGAAATGTTAGCTGCATTCTTGCTATATGATGACCCAGCACACACAGCTTGTCATGTACTCATGAATGTAGTGTCTAGTACAGGAGTTTCTAAATTGCAGTAATTAGTTTTTCACTTAAATTCAGTTACATTACAGCTACATCACTGCTGCTGTTACAGTTACCTTCTATTGCTTCCTTTTTTTCCATTTGTCATGAGGACAACTAAGGATCCTTTGGAAGAATACTGTATTGGGCCCTTTGTGATAAGGACAATTTAACATGCTTCTCAACATTATGTAAGAACTCATTCTTCAGTATTTTGCCTGCTAGAAAAATATTTGTATATGAGACAAATTTCTTGTCTACATTATCTCTGTAAAAACTAAAAATAAAAAAAAATTAAATGCAGTAAATAAAAAATGTACAGCGTCTGTTTATGACTATGATCTGTTTTGTTTGTTCTCCAAACAAAACATAACAAAATCCAAGCTGCATGCTGCTATTAGGTTTTTAAAGGACAGTTCTTGCTCTGTCCTTGCTCAAATAACAGCCTTGCATGACAGCAAAATCACAGCAGCCGGTCTGTAAGCAAGAGCTTAATAATGTGTATTGTCCTGTGGTTTCTAATCTGTCATGGTTCAGATTAGTTTTAAGAACATATCAAAGTAAATTACAATAGCATTCCTAGGAATTGAATTTTTTTTAAATTTGTTTGCATGCTGTTAAAATGCTTTAATTGGTTTCAGAAATCTGTTGATATAAATTAATTCTATTTGTTATTATGCTTCTAAGAATAGACTGAATTACCTTATACGTTTCTATAGTTAAGCACAGGATGTTATATAGTGAATACCTGGAATATTTATTTTGCAGCTTACTAGGCAAAAGCTTTGTATTACACCCACACATTGTGCACCTTAGAGGGTTGCATGTATTATGAATTAATAAAGAGCTATAGATATATTTTGTATTGAAATGCCAAACAATTTGTGGCAAACTGCAAAATATAAACTAAAACCTATAATGAAAGCTCTAGTCTAGCTCGTAGTTTCTGCTCCAATCAAATTGTAGCATAATTTAAACAGAAAACTGGTGGAGTGCATTCAGTGGAATTTCCGTTAAATCTCTGCTATGACTAGGAAGTTTATCTGGTAGGTGACTTCCCAGACAGTGCCTGCTGTAGTGTCCCAAGTTAACATCTTTGAAAAGAAACCTAGCAACAAAAGATTCTCACTTGTACTGCACATATGTGGTAAAAGTAGCTTTGGGACTTCCCTAGGCTGTAAATATAACTGGAGGATGGCTAGGGATGGCAGAATGCCAGCAAATTTTGCTTCCCTAGTCTGAGTACTGGGTTGTGCTATGATGATAATTGAACTTGTACTAAAAAGGAACCTTTCAGATTTTCAGTATACCTAAATAGAGCTCATTCACATCCAAATTAATAACACCAAGCAAAATATTTGTAAGAAAAATGCAAATCCACTTAAGATCTAAGATTATTTTTGCATTTTTTTGAGATTAGATATTTGTCTTCCAACAGAAACTGCTGCTAAGGCTGGTTTTTTTAAAGCAAAAAATGGGAAAGCTTTTGAAAAACATGAAAATGTAATTCTTAAAAAGCATGGTTGTTTTCCCCAGCAAATAGGAAAATATGAGCTACTCTCCCTTTCCTCCAGCCAAAAGCCTGCAGCCCTTTTAATATGATGCTGTGCACTCTGATGCTCTTTTGGTCTGTGTGCGGAGTGGGCAGGTGTGATATGACCCTCCAGGGACAGACACATTTTTTGGGTTAGAAGAGACCTTAAAGATCATCTAATTCCAACACCAGTGAGGACACCTTCCACTAGACCAGGCTGCTCAGAGCCGCATCCAACCCATCCTTGAACACTTCCAGGGATGGGACAGCCACAACTCTGGGCAATCTCTTCCAGTGCCTCACCCCCCTCACAGCAAGGAATTGCTCCCTAGTATCCAATCTAAAAATACTCTCTGTCAGTTTAAAGCCATTCCCCTTTGTCTGGTCACTACTTGCCCTTGTATAAAGTCCATCTCCAGCTTTCTTTTAGGCCCCATTTAGGAACTGAGTCTGTCTCCCTGAAGCTTGCCCTTCTTCAGTCTGAACAACCCCAATTCTCTCAGCATGTCTTCATAGAAGAGGTGCTCCAGCCCTCTGAGTATCTTCAAGACCCTCCTTTGACCTCAGTCTGACAGATCCACATCCCTCCTATGCTGAGGTCCACAAAGCTGGATGCAGTTCTCCGGATGGGGTCTCGTGAGAGCAGAGTAGAGGGGGAGACTCACCTACCTCAAACTGCTGGTCCCACTTCACTGATACAGCCCAGGAAACAGCTGGATAGCTCAGGATATGATTGGCAAGCAGGTAGAAAAGTCATTCTGAGGAGAATTGCAGTTCAGCTCAGATAAGACCGTAGACCTAGAATGGAAGAAGAATCCCAGAGCTCCAGAGTTATCAATTTCAGCACCTATTCTGCCATTTATTACTGGAAGGCGGTTTCTAAGGGTGAATTGAATGGAGGCAACTAACAACATTGCAAAAGAGTCAATCCCAGATCTAGATGTAGAGGAAGAGAAGGCTGCCAGGCTCAGAGCTCACCTGCTCACCTGCTCCAGGATGTAAATAGCTGCAACATCTGTGCTGAGATTTGTGCTGGTTGTGGGGACACACCAGCTTATTGAGCCGCACACTGAGCTCAAGGCTTTAATGTATAGTGTATACATGGCTGTCAACTTACTTTTCAAGAAAGTTATGGGGGTTAAAAATGGGTAGAAAAGTCCCCTGCATTGAGGGATATGATATGAGGAAGACACTCTGTGAGGATAAGGTGGTGTTGGCAGAATAAGCGACTGTAATTTTCAACATGAAATTGAACGTGGCATCTTTTTTTGATAGCTTGAGCATGAGAAGTCTGGGGGATGAGTGCAGGGAGCCTGGTGTGTCACCTGAAGACTGATGATATACTCTGAAGGTCTTCAAAAAGTCTGAATGGTTCCATGAGACAATTTTTGGCACTTCATGGTCTTCAGATTCCTTTTATATTCATGAAAATATTCTGGAGTATGCTGTATTTAGAGAAACAGAGGCTGTTTCAAAGGGACTAATTATCAAATATGCTGTTTTCCCTGAAGCCTGTTTCAGTTCATGATACTCTTTGGGGACCAGGAGAATCTGTATGTGAGGTTTAAATATAACTTCAGCCACATTCTCCAGGTTCTTCTTTGGAGAGTGAAGGAAACTGCTTCAGAGAGGCAGGTGTATTCTCCTAGGACCAAACAGAGCATTTGAAGGGGAATAAGTACTTTTGTCCTCTAAGTGTATTACAGTCCTGTTTCTTTTGGGTTAAGGCTATTTTAGATAGAGGAGCTGATAAGAAAAAGGTATTTAAACATTTGTGGAAAGGCTTTGTAGGAGGAGTATTCTTTGTTAGATTTTATTTTGGTCACTAAAACTGAATTTCAGGAAAACTAAAAGATTACTTGAGACATTTTTCCACACCATTTTATTGAGAGTTTAAGCAGCTTTGGAATAGATACATAGATGCAAGGCAAGCAGTGACTCCAGGACATCCTTTCATTAACTATAATGTATCTGAAGAGATAGGGAAAAAAGAAAATATGTTGATGGACTCAACCTCACCATTTTCTTCAGGTTATTCTAGGTTCTTCGTGGGTTATCAGTTTCCAAACTAAAGCTGAATTCTTCTATGTAAAATGTATTGGTCTAAAATATCTTAATGGAGAAAATAGGAGTGTGATTTCTAGCCATGTGAAGAAGAAAGAGGAGAAATGAAATAAAATCTGTTGCTTTCAGCAAGGTATTCTAATTCAGCTCATTGCTGTGCCTCAATCTTTGTCATGCTCAAGTTTCTACAAGGCAATTAAGAAATTATTATCAAAAATAATCATGTGCTGAAGCCATGTTATTTGGGTGTTCAGAACACGGCTTTATAATTAAGAGCTGCTTGCACATTATCTATGCAGTGCCCGTCTTGTGAAGGCTAACAACTGAAAACAATTACAGCAAAAGGTTAAATGTATCATATGAAATTTCAAATGGATTCTGAAAAAGCAACTTGAAATTATATTTGGGATTTTTTTCTGTTTTTCTTATTCTAATGTTGAAGACACCTAGGTATTATTTTGTGATTTTAAGTTTTATAGGAAAAAAGTGAAATGCATCTCAAACTACAAAGTAATTTGGGTTTAATATAGTACATTTACTATAAGTACATTTACATTTTAAGAATGCAATTCTTTTCAATATACACTGAAGAGAGTTTAGACTATAAGAACTTTATACAAAGCTTTAATACAAAAAAGTCTTCCTATTGTGAGGCTCTGATGTGATTTATCCTTGTTTTCAAGGCTCTAAAACAAATCATACTTTGGGCTTTTTATCCTTCCTGACTACTCTATGTGCTGGCAGGGCACTGTGCTCATTTCAACTGGAATATTTCATAATGATCGTTCAGTTCAAAAGAAGAAAAGCCCTTACCAAAGTATTCCATTTTAAGGAATAGTGCAGTAAAAATTAAATTATCTACTCACAGCTAAAAAGAAACTTTTCAAACAAAAGGCAAATTTTGCTGTACTTAGGACACCCTGTACAATCCTAGTTTTCCTGTGATCTGTGTAAATTAGGAAAAGTTTCACTGCCACTGAAGCTGCACAAGTTTGCAAGTTGTTTCGAGATCAGACTTATTATGATGAACAGTAACACATTAAAGTTAATGATGACATTTCACTTGATATTTGGTGGTTTACAGTTTCTCATTCAGGCCATTCCAGATAGTCTGTACCATGGATGTGGTAAAGGGTAAAGAAGACTCTAGGAATAGTGATACTTGTAAAGGTCATCATGATTTCTCTGCATATTGAAGAACATTTGTTTAAATGAAATGCACTGTTATAGAACATCCTTTACATATTGAGACTTACATAATTTCTGATATACTGTTTAGATTATGCTTTCCAGTGGGATGAATATTTGAGCGATACAGTTTTCCTCCCTAAGCTGGCAGGCACTAGCTATCATTCTGCTTATATTTTTCTATCTTTACATAAGCCATCACTTTCAACTCGAAGTCTCATTAAGTCCACTCTAAAACTTGAAAAAAACCAGTATCTCCTTCTTATTATGAAAGCTACATTCAAAGGCATCAAGCAATTGAATTCTTGCTTGAACAACCATATAGGTAGCATTTAAATCTTAACATATTCTGAGCCTGAACAAGATCTTATGTTTGCGCTACATGTAAACTTGTCTGGATACAAATCAATAGTCTATATCCTCTTTCTCATATTTCTGGAGATGTGACTGGCATAAAACAAAACTGTAGGCATTCCTGCCACATGCTAGGAGCTCTTCTGGATATGTGACAGCACAAGGTTATGTATTTAAATTTCTTTTTCCATAGTTTTTGTGTGACGGAAGAGAAAGAATAAAAGATAAATTGTAGAGTATCAAAACCACCCATCCAGTTTAAGTGTGATAAAGAATATTCCTTAACTAGTTTAGAAAGTACCCTGGGTGAGTTATTCTCAAGGCAAAGAGGTAGCCTGGAGGACACAGAATGGGTAAACCTGAATTAGTGTACAGTGTTACCACTGAAGTAATTTTTAAGTGAAATCTACTGATAATTCTGAGGGATGAATACTTCTCCCTTTCTTTCCAGAGAAGTCCACCTTGCTGACAGTAATGCAACAATCAGCTAGGAGAGTAAGCAAGACTCTGACCCTATATTTATGTAAACTGAACTCATATTTCCAAATGAGTGTATCTTATTAAGGCCTAAGTACAGTTACTCAGCCACAGGATGTGGAATCCCCCCTTCTGAGTAAAAAATCGGGTTTCCTTTTCCCTGACAAGGTTTCAGTGTAAGCTTGTGTATTTGTTTCTTAGTTTTTCAGCTCTCCTGTTGATCTTAAATCTTGCTGTAGAAGATGCTGACAAGAATTCAGTGGTTAGTTACCCAGCCTTAGCATATGACGTTGCATTGCTTCAGGGCCCATATTGCTGTGTGTAAAATAAAATGTGAATTTCTCTCTTGTTAATATTAACACTAGTAGGAAAGCTCTTAATTTGTTTAAGAACAGCAAATAACATCATGGAAAGGTCTTATTTCAGGCAGAAAGTTTGAACTAGGAAGAGTTGTGTGTATATTATTTTCTTATTTTGAAGTTGAAGGACCTTGTAAAAAAGAAAAAGCAGTGATTGCAGTGGCTGAAGTGATTTTTCTAAAGGGAAACATCAACACTCTTGGTGGTTACTCTGTGCCAAGAACAAAAAGTTTCTTCTTATCTCCAAAACTGCTGGAAATGCATTTCCTTAATTTTTTTATGATTAAATGTTCCACTGACAGTTGCTTTTTGTTGAAGAAAGGAGCACAACTTGAGGACTTTGATCATTCTACTTTTACAGGATGATCACCAAAGCCCATTTCACAGTACTGGTAATATTATTGTACAAGCATGATAATGTTTTGACTCCTTTTCTGGGTTGCTACAATAATTTTCTTTAAATTTAAGTAAGTGTGGTGAGGATTTATTTTTCCTTTGTGTTATTCCTCCTGCAAGAAGACAATTGCATGCCACAGTAACTGCATGAGGTCTTTGGCTTTCCTGTTGCTTTCATTTGTTCTGATTGCTCCTTGAGATGTGTGGGACCACATGTGATGGACCTTTTTCTCTAGGATGTTTTACTGAAAAGAAAAGAGCATTATAGTTGCAGACTGTCTAAACACTTTGAGGTCTTCAGTCTTTAATGTCAGACTGGGTTAATTATTGGACATTCATCTCTTCAGCTGTTTATCTGCAGTGTCTTTTTGCTTTCTCACCATTTAGACACATTATGGGTAATTCTTCATGTGCTTTATCACATGACACTCTAGACTGGACAAGCAAGTCATTCTATTACTTCCAAGTGCTCTTGCTGATAATTCCAACCTGCTTTTTTGGCACATATTCCCAGACCAACAGCTGTCTTCCACCTTTCTTTAGCAATGTCAATTTTAAGCTTTCAATTTTGTTTGCTTCTGGCTCACTTCTATATCATAGCTTACTAGTATTTTGCTGAATATTATAAATTCTATTATTCCTCACAGGTCTTTTTGTTTATTTAGGAGTTTTACTCTAGGACTCAAAGAATAGTTTTATATTACCTAATGATTTTATAGCATTAGTCACAACCATTTTATAATATTGTCAATGCCATTGTTTTGTACTATATTATGCTTTGTGTACTGTTATGCCCCTGATGCTGTTTCCTCAGAATTCTTAGTGATTTTCTCCATGTTATATATCTCAGCACGGAGAAAAACAACTACCAAACTTGTAGATATTTTTGCTGTAAATCTATTTACATGGATTTTAAAACAACAGATATAGGATAAAGATCAAAGTAGATTTCTTGCTTGTGACTTAGGATGTGCAAAAAACTGTGGAAAATCAAATTCACTAATCTTGTGTGTGGATATCAGAAATTAAGGCATTCTGGGTCTCAGCGATGGTCCTAATATTGCCTATGCTTGCATAATATTTGTTCATTAGGAATTTGATTGTTATTACCTCTTATTGGAAGAATTATAATATGAAAATTATTTACTTCCACTACCAATAAAGACTGTATTTTGAAAAAGAGCCCAAGGCAGGAAGCCTTGGAACTGTATTTTTCTGGGAAACATTGAAGAATTCTGTAGCATTCTTGATATTAAGTCCTAAGACTCCACTTTTTTTAAAAAAACAGTATAGAAAATAAGTGCAACTGAAACAATTGTCAGATTAGCATCTAAAAATCTACATTTTACTGCAAATTATTGGCATACACAGATGTAGAAAAAATGCTAATTAGAAGGCAAAAGCAACCCACTGTTTCATCTTAAAGGAAATGTGTCACAAAACAATTACATGTAGCATCTTTTTTAGGATTAGATAGCACACTCAAAAACTGAAAACTGCCCTTGCATGATAAGACTGCTTCACTCCATGTAACTACACTTCAGTATTTGAAACAGCAATTCCATTTAGTGACAGGTTATGTTGCACACAAATACTTCTTTCAAAATAAAATACTTTTTAAAGTATCGATTTCTGGAAGAGATTCTTTTTTTTTACCATTAACCCTAAATATCATACTTTTCTTTATTTTGTCTGTTTGGGTTTTTCTAAACGTTGCTAAGACAATATGCCTCTTTATTTCTCTTTGGTGACTGAAGCATTTATGGAGACTTATTTATGGGTTAGGTACTGCCCAGGTGGATTTGCTGTCCACCTCAGTAGGGGAGAAACATTCTTACAGCCTAAGGATCTGGGTTCATGGCTAAGAAGAAATTCCACAAGGCTTCCTAAGAAACATAAATACCATCTTATATAGGTACAGATAGCCACTAGTTATTGGTCACTCCTTAAACAGGATGGCTTGTAGCATTCATTTTCATTCGTTTTTAGCCCTGTTTTTGGGATGGGGTACCATAGGTTCATGCAGAGGAAAAAGTTGTTGTTTAATGATCTGAGATTTCTTGTTTAGTGATCAGGTTGAGAACATTGAAAACACAGTATAGGCATAAAATATTTAAAACATAAATTTCCCCAAATCTCTTAAAGACAGCAAAAGTGCAAAATAAAGATCTTATTGTCTCTGGGTAGGATAGTCTGCAGTCGAAAAATTTTTTTTAATAAAAAAATTAGATTTCTTTTGCCCACAACGATGATGCCATGTATGTTTCTGCAAGTATGCAGGAAGCCTTATCTGGGACTTCTGCCACTCTGTTGGTAATGGAGACATTAGGCACTTGTGGACACCTTTTGCATAACATCCCAGAGCAAAAATATAATTTTGATCGTGTGGCCCATCTGAGTTCTAGACATTCATCATGAGGGAACTCGATCTCATGGGTCCCTCACTGTAAACCAAAGAGCTACTGCTATCTCTGACTCCAGAGAAGTTTCAGGAGGGTTTTCTGTTTCCTAGATTCCAAGCTACTGTAGGGGAAGTGGTCAGTTCAAAAGGTTCCTGGTTCTTTGTCCTAGTTTAGCTGTGTTAAAGTGGGCAAGTTTAGCATTTTCTACTACTTAATGCAGATATTCCAGTATCCATTGTGCTGGTTGTTGTGCATGAAAAGGCCCTCATGCTTCAAAATTATCTCTTTTGGGCAAAGGAGCCTTAGGTACTCCAGTTCTACAGCTGATGTCTGTTTCTCATGGAAGGCTTTCTGGAAAAACCACTGCCCACAGCACATTCATGATGACTGATGCACTTACTGGAGCCCAGCTGCTGTTGGCAGGCAGGTGAGGAAATGCCTGCCCCTCCTTCACCAAGCAGTAAGGAAGCAAGCTGCCCAACTCCTGACCAGGGTCTGCAGGACTGCCTGGTTTGGTGCTGCTTCACCTCTCCACCCATCTGGCTGCACGAATGCATGCAAGAATGTAATGAGTAAGGAGAGAGATTTGGCAGGAGGGGAACAGGGCTTTTTGGAAAGCATTATGAAGCTGTGTAAGACTCATGTGATGATGAAAACAGGAGACCTATGGGCACCAAAAGGCGTGGAGGCAGAAAATTTTGTCCAAAATTTGGCAAAGACACTTCCATTAATTATATTTCTTCCCTGCCTTCTCCCTCCTCAGGCCAGGCCCCTCACATCCTTTCACACTGTTAGAGAACCACGGTGACTGCTCCAGATCACCCCTGGCACCTCTCCTCTTTCCTTTGCCCAAACTGCCTGCAAGAATAAGGACACCTGCTCTTCAGGGCAGTAACAGGCAGGTCTGCCTGCCCCTGTGGGCAATGTCGAGCTGTGCCAGCTGTCCCATGTATCCCACTTAACTACCCTGTCCTGCGTCCTCCTCCTCAGACAGGGCTGTCCAGTGAAAAGTCCCCCTGCATGGCTGCAGCTGGCAGCTCCCAGGCCCACAGCACACCCCTGGCATCAGGGAGGTCCAACAGGTCCAACAGCTCAGATAATCTCCTCTGGCCACATGGCACCACAAGCAAGAGATGGCCTGTCAGTGGTACATGCCACACGAGCAAACAGCAGTCACGTAGCAGGGGTGGAATGTTAAGCTGAAATTTTATATTTCATGTTAACTTAACCCTCATATAAAAGACAGGGTCACACAAAACGCTGTCAGAATATTTTAATTTTCAACAGATTTTTGCCTTTTGAAAGTAGTTTGTTTAGTGATCAGGGGCATTTTGCAATGACAACATGAGTATCCGTGCTCCTCTCCTCTGTGACCCACTCTTCAACCCTGGGGAAAAAGGTGAAGATCTTTTCTGATTGATGGTATATATAATAAGAGTTTTAAAACACTATTTCAGTGCATCACTGTAAAATCTAGGCATATTCACCTTTGGCTTAGAGCTCAAATGAAGCAATAATAGATCTTGGTTAAATCCTGAGATTTCTCTCTTTGCATTCTATATTATATTTTTAGTGCTAAGTATACTGTGTAAGTAATAGAAAATGAATTTTCTTCAGAAAATAGGAACTTCAGATGGTAAATGGGGAGTAAGTAGACAAGTCTCAGGAGTCAAATCAGCACTTCTATGTGGAGAAAAGGTGACTGAAATTGAGAAAGGCTGGGGACTGCCTCAAGCAGCAATGTCTTTTACTGCCCTTGTGACAAGCTGCCCAAATACTATCAGTGATTCTAAAAAACTGTTGACATAAGCTGGATGGAAGCTTTAGTTTATCAGGTGAATTCTCCCCAGACTGTTTGTTTTGGACAAACTCAGTCTGTGTCAGAGCTCATCCTCTCTGACAATAGTTCCTGTATCTTACCAAAGCATGAGTGATTCCATCCAGCAGCTACAAGTCTTCTGTGAATGACTCCATGGTGAGAACCATGGGATCAGCCAGCAGGAATGCTTTCTCTCTGTGGAGGTGGGATGCACTCTGCTTCAGAAGGCAAGAGGAGTCAGATCGAGAAGGGGGAAGAGAGTAGGACGCATGGAAGGAAACAAGCAAGAGTGAGGAAGGCTCATGGGCAGACACAGCAGTTTGGGGTGGATGGGAAAGTGAGGGAGCAGAGGCAGGGAAAACAGTAATCAGTAAGAGGGAAAGAGGTGAATAAAGTCTGCAGAAAGAGAGAGAGGTGATAGGAAAGTGAAAAGCGAGAGGAATCAACATAATTGGAGTGTCCAGAGCAGAAGTTCAAGAGGGAGTTCCAGTGCATGAGGGCAGCACCTGCAGTTACACCCCATAGCCCTGTTATCCCACTCTCTGTAGTCTGGTATGTTGTAGCTTTTTTTTCCCCCTTTATTGAGTACAGAAGATTGGACCAAGCAGGAAAAAATTATTCCCCCACACTAAACATGTAACTTCATCCAGTCAGTGGCACGCTTTGCAGTGTTTTTCACTCTTGCTTTGTCCCCACTTCCAAAGCACCATTTATTCCAGCCCTCCATCCATGCAGACAGGCAGGGAACATCACTGCATCAAGGTGGGCACAGGATCTTCGTGTGCCTCTTACTAGAAGGGCTCCAGTTCGTGTTTCATGTCAGCAACTTCTCTGGCTGCAAGAGTCTGTGGAGAGAGAGGGCAGCTTCCTTGAGATCTTAAACTGCATGCCCTTCCCAGGATGTGCCTTCCCAAAAATTTTAACTGTATTTGTTGCCCTGAATGAATGGTCACACACATGCACACTTGTCCAATTGGTCTAAATTCATATTTAATATTGTACTAGGTTAAATATGGAAATAAATGAAATTATAGCTAACACCAAAGGTGTACATTCCTGCTTGCATAAATTAGAAAAGGAATCCAATAACGAACTCCAACCTTGGACTGTACTGGGAATCAGGTTTCTTTTTGAGTTGTCATGTAGGATTTTTGAGCTTTGCCTTAGATGTGAAAGATGATGGGCTGACTCAGTAGCTTTTCCCTTCCTGAACATTTTTAGCTGACATCCACATATGCCTGAAGGACAGTGACCTGCTCAGCCACCTGAGATAGCCAAACTAAGGAGGTCTCAGCACCTATTTCCTCCCCACACCATTTTCATCAACCTTTTTCCCTCCTGATTCTATTCATGAATGGGTTCAAACTGCTGTTCAATGCAAGTATAATAAACAGGTTCTCTTCTCTGCTCCTTCTTTAGGGTTTTTTCCTTGTTTGCACTCCTGTTGTTTTTTCACATGGCATTTTTCATTGGTGTAATCCTCCTGCCTTAAATGGCTTTCCTCTGAGATCACACTGCTCCCAGAACCATTACACACACTGAAAATTGCATACCATAAAAAGTCTTCATTGGATTACACCTTCTCAAGCACACAAGATTCAGATTGCTTTTAACATTTTAGAGAAATCATGCACCATCTGGGGCAAGGGCGTCAGACTGCTTTGTCTGAACCTGTTTCCCTCTTATTTATTCTCAGTTTCATGCAACACTTCCCTGGTGTTTCATATACTGGGAAAACAATCATGATAAAAAACAAAATACTCAGAATGTATGAAATGCCAAGATTAATTTTACTGTGGCAGTTTTAATCTCTTCCCTTTTGCCCTGCATATTTATGAAGTTTATTAAAAATCTCTGCTAATGCACAGATTAACATTAGGTTGCTCACTGAGTACTCAAGCCCTCTCATTATGAATGAATAGCTAAACTTAATCCTCTGAAAACCAAGTAGTGCAAAAGTCAACACCCATGTCATGAATCTATAATACTGCCTCTTTACAGAATGCTTGATGTGTATTCAAGCCTTTAACCTCATTGATGCTCAAGACCTCAGACTTCAGGGTAAGTAAAGTACTTTACTAACACAGATTTGTGCTTAGATCAAATATAACACAAAAAGCTATGTACAGTCTATCTGTAGTTAAACCTACTCAGACAAAGCTTATCAGCCTCAGGAAACCATATCTTATTTTCTCTTGCCCCTATGACTTTTCTCAATAAATAGTAGAAGGAAGACGAAGGACAATACTGATGAGTATGCCACATGCATCTTGATGTTTTCTGCAGCCAGGAGATACCATATATTTATTTTGGGACCAAACATAAAATAAATGCCAAACATCAATCAACCCCAAAACTGTTTATTTCAGTGCTATTTGACAAGCTTTTAATAGAAAGCAAAGCCTGAGTCTAGCCACAAAAATGAAATTTCTATATGAAAACCAAAGGATGCAAAACACAAACATCATAACATGAAAGTAGGATTGCTGGAACACTGAAAAATGAATGCCTTAGTATACATTTGTTTAAAAAAAAAAAAAAGTTTATCTTTTTATCTGGATCACAAATGCTATAAATTCCCTTTTCCTGTTAGGGGTAGAGTTGAGGCACACATAGACCACAACTGTAAGTTGCTGACATCAGTGCATACTTGTGGGTTTGAAAAAGTTTGGCAGACTCACTGACAGTGTTATGAGTTTATCAGTTCTTGTAAACTCAACAGAGGTTATTAGTTTTTGGGAAACTTTCCCACACTACCTTCTCAGTGTACATTTTTCTTCTGTCCAGCCAACTGTGGTTTTCTACCCAGACTTATGATACATGTCATTCACATTCACACACACCTCCAAAAATAACCTCACAAAAAGAGTAATTTATGAAGTAAAATTGTAGTAGAACATTTTCAAGGTTTAAAAAGCCTTTTCTTTCAGATAAATTTATGAATATATATGTATGTGAAAATACGCAAACACAGAGAGAAAGCAAGTGTTCATGTGTGGGCAGTGTGTTTATATGTACAGTGTGTTTTATTCAAGTTTGAGTACACAATTTACAAAGTCTAACATATTTTGTATGGCTTTAAAAATATCTCTTTTGGTATTCTATCCACTCTTCAGCCTCACACCAATGAATAATCAACAAGGGATTAAATTAAAATCCAAACGACATCTCCTGCATGTGCTGGAGGAAGTCAATGCCTCATTCTGCAAGATGTGGATGTGCCCTGTGTATGAACTTGGCACACTGAAAGCCTATGAGTTGAATACTGAGTTTTTTTCCATGGTGGGCTCTATCCAACTCCTACTAATGTCAGTGGGCACCTTTTCACTGACTTCAGTAGTGCTTTCAGCAGATTTTGAGTCTCTTTGATTTTAATAGGAATGTGAAGAAATCATAAACCTAATGTTTGACCAGCTCTTTGATATGAAGTGTTTTGTACCTGTGAAGTTAATTTACTATTTACAGAATTTAAATTCAGAGCTCAAATAAATGGTATTTCGTGATACGTAAACAGTTTGACTGTTCAATGGTATAAAAATGTATTCAGTAAATCTGCTCTAGTCTTTACAACTGAGTGTTTTCTGAAAGTAAAAGGCTATTTCTTACAAGTGAAAAAAGCTTACACAAAAAGAAAATACATGCATTTATTAATTTATTCATTATGAGTCCATTTAGAGATCTGGAAACAATTTTTTAAGCTTTTCTTTTTTTAAAAAGTGTTATGCTAACTCAGTCTTAAGACTGCAGAAAATCTGAATACATATATCCATTTATATCCATTTACATCTATTAAGTTAAAGCATTAATATATTTTTTTACAAGGCAAAGCTACTTAGAATATACAGAATATGAAAAAATTTTTCATCTTACTGACAAATACCAAGAAATGGGTTAAATCACCTGTTCAGCTGCATGGAAAACTCTGATTCTTCCTCCAGTTAATATCACTGACATGCAGGGCAATAAAAGTTAAACAATTGGATTGTAATGATTTATTCTCAAGTTCATATTCAGAGTTTCAGCCATGTGTCTGCCATTAATATTAATAGGGGTTACATAGCCAAAGCCAATTTAATCAAGAACATTTTCCAGACTTAGAAACCTGTCATATGACAGAACATGCTTTTTTTTTTTTTTTTTGCTAATGAGATTATGGTTTGCAGTAGAAATTCACTGTGTCTTAATGTGAGCAAAAAGAAGTAGGAGGAAGTGTACACAACAGATGCTGGGAAAATTGTTATTGCAAGGAATGAATTTTCACCACCATGCAGGTTTTGGCTGGATAATTTTCTTCCTAGTAGCTGGTAAAGTACTGTGCTTTGGATCTATGATGAAAATAGTGTTGATAACACAAGATTACAGAATTGCGGATTGAGTAAGTTTGGAAGGGACCTAAAAACTGATGTTTGAGCTGCTGCTGAGCAGGGATTACATTAAGGCGAGGAATCACACACCATTTTACCAGTGAGGAGGCTGGGGATGGACAAGAAGCTGTGATCATGATCCAGAGATGAAGATATGACCCAAACAGGCCAAAGGGATATGGCATCATGCTCAGTATAGTAATTAGGAGGAACGTTGGCCAGGGTGGCTGCTCAGGGACTGTCTGGGCATCAGTCAATGTGTGGTGAGCAATTGCATTGTGCTTGATTATTGTAATTCTTTTATCATTACTATTACTCCTTCTGTCTCTATCCTAATAAACTGACTTTTGCACAACCCACAAATTTTACTTTTTTTTTTTTCCCGATTCCCTCCCCATCCCACTGCAGGAATGGGAGTAGCTGTGTGGTCTTCAGCTACCCACTGGTTAAACCATGAGAACCTCCAGCAGCATGTTCTCCACACTTCACCCACCAAAATGCACTTGATGGGAAACAGGGTTCTGAAGCTGATGATTCAGACAAAGCTTAACACAAACAAGTCTTTTGAGACTGATGTGCCCACGTTAAAATTGTGCAAGCTCTTCCACCTATTTGAGGTAGAGTGAGAAACATTCGTTCTTGCAACAGAAACAATCTTTCCGGGTTTTTTTGTTTTGGTTTGCTCTTATGTACTGCAAAAACACCTCACTGGGGATGTCTAATATGCAGGAAGAGTTAAATTAGCTTTGTGAAGCAGTATGAGATCCCCCCTCCTTCTTCCTTCTTGAGCTGTTTATTCTGAAAGGAGACCAGCTTTCAGTTAGAGCCCAAGTCCTTATGAGCCCGGACTGCAGCTGTAACTGAAAGGGGACAGACCTGCACCTATTGAAAGGATGCCTGGGTGTGAGAAGGTCCCCAGCTGATCTCCCTCAGCACCGTCTTAGAGCTGGTGCACTCATGGATGTGAGCCATGATGCCTCTTTAAAATTATCAACTTGCTCAGAAACTTGAGGTGAATTCCTAGCAATGGTACTCATTCTGTGTGGTGCAGGAAGGGAAAGGCAGAGGACTGGAGAATATGTGTGTATTCATCACTGAGCAAAGCCACCTGGCAGCACAGAAAAAAAAATGTTGACAGGTCTGCCTCAGGTGGTGGAGTTGGGACTGCAGAAGTTATTGATCTTTGTTGCAAACAACTTAAACTACTTTGGAGGAAAGATGGTACCAAAATATAGTCTTGTTTTTTTCCCTGAACTAGATTTTGGAATGAAGTTTCATTTGCAAGAAGTACTTCCTATCAAAGAGGGGAAAAAATACTATCTGTACCAAACAATTATTCCTGTATCCTTCTGTCCAAAATTCAAGATTTTTTTTAATGTTTCACCTTACAATAGCAACCTTCAAATACGTCTTTGTATGGATGTGATTTCCAAATCGTTAATGCTGCAAACTCCAAAATATTCCAAAGCAGAAGGAACATAAAATGCATTATACCATTTTTCTAAGCTGATAATCTAACTAATCCAATTTAATCAGACAATAATATTTCCATAAGATTAAACAATTAACACTGTAATACCAATACCCCTTTTTCTGAAAGAAAAGATAAAATGGAATGTAATATTCCATTAACCTATCTTGGATCTATTAAACTATGAAATTAACTGAAAAATGAGTGAATTTTCTTGTAAAGTCAGTAAGAGTTTTTTACAGTGTCAATCATGCTTTAATTCATAAATCTCTTTACTACATCCCGCAGCTGGTTGAAAACATTCATATGAATTTTAAGTAATATGAAACATTAACTTTCTAGGTTCACTGTAGAAGATTATACATTATATATAGACTGTAGAAGATTAAACACAAGCTCATTTGATAGCTCTAATCTTAAAAAAAAAAAAAAATAAGGCTTAACAGCTTTTCAGACTAATTAGAAAAAAAAAGTCTGACAGGCTGATAGAACTTCCCTGAGTGTTTCTGTTTCATTCTTTTCTCTCCAACACCACACAAAAATCTTCAAATCATTTTTTACCCTGGGTTATATCCAGATTCGTAAGCAAACCCTCTTTATATGTAGCAGTAATAAATGGTTGCAACCTCAAACACTGGAAAGTTTTCATTATACTGGTAACATTAACCAGGTGGAAATCACTGAACATTGCAGCTGAACAAGGACTCCACCAGCTGTCTCCCTAGAAAAGCCTTCCAAAAGTTATGTTTTAAAGAAAAAGAGTATTTTAATTGAATCAGACAACCTTCTCTCTTCAAACTGCTGACAGAGGCCAATAGTGGTAACTATCAGATGTACAGTCCTTACATTGATGAACAAGATGTGGTCTGACTCAACAGCTTTCATCTCTGTGTTTATATAAAACATCTTTGCAGGTGTGATAAAACAGCAAAAATCTCCCTGCATCCTCATCCACACTTCACACTGGTCTGCATTTCACCAGTTATAATTGTACCATTTTTTATGATTGTAGCTTATCCTGACATCACACAGAGCATGTCATCAGCATTCCATTAATGTACACGGTGGCTTGCTTTGCTGTCCCCTGCAGGTGAATGTCTGAGATAAATCACCTCCTTATATGTCCACAATTGAAGGAATCTCTGTTCCTCTTTACTGGCAGCCCAACAATGAGCATTGTCTTATTTTGTGCATCTGCTCAACAGCTCCTGACAGAAATGCTCTGTTAGTATCTGCACTTACTGATACCTAACATACATTTTAAAATAGGGTTTAAGTCTCATTAAGTCTACTTGTAAAAAAAAAAAAAACAAACTGAACTGTACCTTATTAGGTGAAAATGAAAATTTTGCATCACAATTCTGACAGACCTCATGGCAGGGACTTCCTAAATGAGCCTCCCAGCATATCTGGAAAGCTGAGTGGTTTTCTGCCCACCCACTTTGGCCCACAGCCCAGATGACCTGTCCACAAGTGTCCCAGAAGTTGGGGCTGCACAGCTGCCTGTGATGGCCCAAAAGGGTTTCTTAAAGCCAGACAGAGAGATTATTCCACTGCTAGGGCTTCATTGCCTTTTTAGGAAATACTGCAAGGTTTGGGCCTATGTGCAGTTAAAGTAGTTACCCATAACCACTGATTTTAGGTCTTGCCATTACAACTGTATCATGGTTGCAATCAGGGTTTTTTCTTTCACCAAAGGAATTTACAGTGCAGAACTTCCGCAGGTTGTGAGGGTAGATAATAATTGTGAGAAATAGGAAGGCACTGAATGGAGTGTTCCTCACCTCTGTATGGAGAAAGGCAAATATGCAGATATGTTCCTTTTTTTTTTACTGCTGAGAAGTAAATCTTCAGAAGTATAGCTGGTATCTTAGAACATAATCACTCACTCTCCTCTCCCTGTTTTAGTGTCAGCATAAAGAAAATTGTGCAATAACACAGCAGGTGTTAAACATAATAATGTTCTACACTAGAAAAACCTTTGACTAGTAACTAAATTAAGAGGAAATTGATGGAAAAGGTCTAACTGCTCTCCTGAATATCCTGATTTGAATGATGATAAAGAATGCTAGTTCATTCCTCCCATTTAGTTTAGGTAAATGAGTTTCTGAAATCTGACCCAATTATTCTATTTCATTTCTGGAGATAATTTGGACCACGTCTAGATATGAAGAGATGTCAAAACACCCTAACTGAGACATTCATTTTTAATGCTCAGCTTCTCTGTTGAGTAATTTGGTTTATACAATGCACAGATCAGTACTTATTAGATCTCAGTAAGCAGCTCTCTACTCTTCTTTGAAATTCCCTTTGTGCTCCTTGTTGCATTTTTAGACCAGTATGGATCTTTCTAAGGCTGAAAACTTGCCTTTTAGACTGTTTTGTGGATTTCATTAATACCACCAGCTGTTCTGATTTTTAATTTAGTGGTGCAAATAGGAGCCTTTCCACTGAGTGAAACCCTACAAAATGTCTGAAACTATCTCAGCTGCATATAGGCATCTCATACTTTCTCCGTGTGCATGATGGAGAAATAAGACTGGTACTATTTTAACATGAAGAAAGAAACATTTCCTGTTTGTAATGCACCATCTTCCTTTGCCTCAAATTGCCTCGAAGACTGACCAGGGTTCATCCATTTGAAAAATGCAGAAGGAACTATCCAACTTTCTTACTGATATGTTCCTGGAAATCTACATTGCTACAATATGATTGGAATGAATGCATGTGTATTGATTCTAATTGTATTGTGAAAAGTTTCAAGTACATACTTTTTTTTTTTAAATTCCTTTAAGAAAACCCATTGGCTCCATATTCATTCATCAATCTGCCACCGTTTTAATGTATAGGTGGCAGCTGTATACTTCATTCTGTGGGAATTTACAAGTGACCTCCCATGCATAACATATGTTTACTATTTTACATGCTAACCAGATGAGCATTGATTTAACTCCAAGATAAGTTTATAGTACAGCAAATCACTTTAGGAAAGCAGCAAAATAGACAAATGAGTAAACATGAAGAATACAGGAATCTTGGTGATTGTTTCCACCTTCCTGAACAGTGCAGTATGACTAAACGCTGAATGGCTTTCTATGTCCTTTCAGAAGCCTTTGCTTACATTTTTAGACTGTATAGACCCTTAGCTGGGGTCCTCCTGGCTGGTGTTTGAGGCTGGCCTGGCTGTCCCAGGGAGCTGTGGACATGGGAGCACACACTGCCTGGAGAATCTTGGTCCCTTCTGAGTGGACTGCAGACTTTATTAGCTTTTAATTTCAGTCTCTTAAACGTCCTTTCATAAGAAAACTCTCATTTTATGGTGGTAAATCATGTTTTAAAAATACACAGAGTTGCAATTATATAGCAAAATTGATTAGATGGTCACAAATACCAAATAATAAAACATTGGTGTGAACTTATCACCTTTCATTCCATATTTTGTGCTGTGACATGAAATCATGTTCTGTTTTTTTCACTTTTGCAGGATGTTACAAATGTCTTTTTAAGTATCTAGTACACAGTATCTTGATTTACTAACGAAACAAACATCTTGCTATTCCAGGAATTGTTTTCTTGTTCTCTATATCCTTAACTTTATAGATTTGTGTATGACAAAAATATAATGATGAGCTTTTTTTTTTTAATGTGTCGTTAATAACTGCATTAGCTTTCATTTGTCACCTGTAGAACTGAGCAGTGAGTTGCAGTAGTCTTTCAAAGAAATGCTAGAATCCCATTATGAATCAATCTCTGTATTATAGAATGAGGCTCATGTGTATACTTCAGTGAAGAATTCGTGGAAGCAGAAAACTACCTGTTCTCCCCTAGGGTAATGAGGCTCTGGTGCCTCATTTGCTATTGCTGATCACTCAAAGCATAGAATGAGGAAAGAGTAAAAAATACTGAAGAGGCTGCAGAAGAAATAAGCATGTCAGAAACTATTTCATCGCCACTGTATTGAGATGTTTAGCAGAACTCTTACTTGGTCTTTCTACTTAGAAAAAAGATCACTGAAAAAAAAATAATACCAGAGACACAAACTAATGTTAGTTTTCTGCTAGCAAGTAAAAATAAAACTATCAAGCCAAAACAAGTATTTTTATGATGGAGGAGGAAAGAACTAATGAATCTCAAAGTTGTATTGATATATGCATGTATATGCACGTTTCTTTATTCACTTATTCCAAATTTATTCCATATATGAGTATACATATGCATATGTAAATATGCTTGTAATTAGGAAGGGTACTGCTACACCTCTGGTAAATCTTATGTTCCGGGGGGAACATGCATTTTTTATCTGTGTTCCAGCAGACTCAGGAGAATGAGCTGACTTCTGCTGAGATGGATATGTGAATTCTCAGAAGGCACACATAGATATATGCAGAATACTTCCTGAAGACTGGCAGGTCTATCTAAACACTGGATTTGATTCAACTGCTGTCGTTATAACTGACTATGATAATCATGACTAAAACAGGGAGCTGTGAACCACAGACAGTCAATGTCCTTTAACATGACACTGGAGCATTCATGTGAAGTGTGGGACAATAATTAACAGTACAGGTGAGGATTTCACAATGCTGGCTATGGATGGATCACTGTCTTGATGACATGTAACATTTTATCTGAGAATTGCTAAAGTTTTTCCCTAATTCAAGCTTAAGAGAGACAGTAGGAAGCAAGTAGGTATATTAATTATACCAGAATAAGGTTGTGTAAGGGGAAAGAGACATATTTTATCCATGCATTTTCAGGATACCTTCTTCTGTACAGATAGGAATAAGCATGTTTTATGTGGCAGTTTGCAGAGACATGTTGACACAGATTAAGATGCAGAGAGGGAATTTGCACAGCCATCAGAGCACTCCACAAATACTAATCAAGAGCTTAAGGCAGTAAAACCAGACATGGATATCTCAGAGTTTTGGTTCTTTTATGCTGGTTATTTTCTTGTTTCTGATGTGATTTTATCAACTATGTTTATGCTGTGCCTAAAGTGTGTCAATGACTCACTCTCATTAGTGTTTCTTATGTCATCCCACTATAATGTCATGCATGATGGCATTGTTGTTTAATAAGCCCCATAGTGTGAATACCTTGCCTGCTGTGGAAGGATGGTAAACAATCTTGCATCAAATTTATCTTGCTATGCATATCTCAGGCGGTAACCTATATGGTGTCCTTTTATAGGGCACTACCATTTTCTTTTTTGCAGTTTTGGAAAAACAAGCAGAGCTGATGAATAAACAGACTGAACAGAGTATCAGAAATAGATATGCAAAATTAGACGGAACAGAGTATCAGGAATAGATATGCAAAATTAGAACTTAAAAATTAGTCAACTAATTTATCCAACAGCAAAACTCCCACAATATTTCTAGACTTTGTATAGACTCTTTATTTTAACCTATGAAGAGTAGATGGAACAACAGAAATAGGTCATGTGGGACTACTCAAGCCTATGAAAATGACCAAGGCAACTAGAAATGGAAAAAACACCTGTTGTTTTCTAGTGTATAGCTCTGCTATTTCTGACTGCTTCTGTAACAGTACATTTCTTATCACTTCAAAAAAAATTATATTGGTGTGTAAAGAGATTTAAAAATCTACCTTGGGAACGAATGCAGCATCCAGTTAGAAAAAAACAGACAAATGTTTTCTGTCTCATACCCTGTAAACTTATAATACAGTAACATATACAGACATCAGATAAAATGCATGCAGTGCATATGCACACAATTTAAATCTCCTGTCAGGAGCATAGGAACCCACAGGTCAAAATATTGTGTAAATGTTTGATTCACATTTGTGGGAGTGCAATAATTTTATATTTTAATTATTGTAAAAAAGAGAAATGTTATGAATACTACAGAACAGTATATTTGACAGTATGGTCAAATATAGCCCTTTAAGTAAACATGAATGTTTAATCCTTAATAGTTAACTCACCTTACAATTATGTAATGGCCGTATAAGGTACAAAGTATGCAGCAGGTCTGTCTAATTATACAATGATGCTATTTCAGTATCAAAAATGTGTACATTACTAAGATGTGTACATTACACTAAATGTTTACATTATTTTTGTGCTAGCAATGTTACAGAAAAAGTAAACCAAACTGAATATTTAATAAACGTTTGGTTTGGCCCCATGTATTAGAATGTAAATGAACTTTTACTTTATACAGTAGTTTTCAGATATTTGTTGCAATGGTGTGTGTGTCATTTTAAAAAGAAGCGCTGTAACACCAGCAAATCTGACTGGTTTTCTTCAAAATGTTTAACTGAATGGATTAAATTAGTTTTCTGTTCTCTTGCACAGTAGGGAATTCAGGTGTCTTACTTAGTTCTATAAGTGAATCTGCCCTATTACAGCCTACCTAAGGATGCTATGGTTAAAGTTTAATCCAAGGGCTGATGAGGCTCAAGATCAATCAGGTGTGATGTTGACTGTGGTTATTTGATAGCCAGATGGTTTCAAAGAAGAGCCCAGAGCGCCCATTAAGAAACACTGTATGAACTGATTATAGGACCCAGTACTTTACTGTCAGATCCAACCATTAGCATAACACATTTGCCTACATTTTACAGTGAGGGGCTTAGGCTTTGGGTTTGTTTCATATTTTTCTGATTAATCGTTCTGATTATTCAGATAGTTAGAAACATAGCGTTAAGACTAGATTGACTCATAGTTTATATCCATTTGTTGTTTTTCTTACGTGATCCTTTTGTTTTAATAATTATTTACCCCTTCCAGTGTTTACCCTGTTATGCTTTAGTGACGTGATGTTTCCCCTCAGCTGCTTTTCCCTGCTATAAATAAAAGGAACTGCCTCCTGATCTGTGGGAGGCTCTGGCCTCCATTGACCAGCCCAATAGCCTAGCTCTAGTTTTGTCTCTGAATTTGTCTTTTTTGACACATGATCATAACTGCACACGTGACCATGCCCAAATCACCTTATGACAGTTGCACATCCCATGTTCTACTTCTTTTATTTAAACCAGCTATTGACTATATTTCAACATATGTGACAGCATTACCCAGTGCCTTTTGATAATAGTGTATGTACTAGATCTTTTTTTTCTTTTTAGTCACCCCCAGATGGTAAGGCGCTAGATCTCGGCAGAGTTTTCTGTCTCTTTCCCATAAGTGTATGTCTTGGCAAGGAGCATTATTTGATCTCTCCCATTGTAGGTCTGGACATACTGTCCCTATGTTATCGTAGTTCTTTCCTTGACAGTACTTCTCAACTTTCTATATTTCTCAACTTTCTATGACAATCAGCTACAGTCCAGCAGTGTAGCACATTCAAAAATACCCCAGAATTAAAACCATCAAAAGCCAACAATAGGGAATTTGGCTTTTGAATCTTTCTTTGAAAATTACTTAGTTAATTTCTGTAAAGGTACCAAAGGTACCCAAAGATGAATAAGTAATGACATTTTCAAAAATTTTCTGACAGTCACTGCCCATCATTCGAAGACATACTAGGACTTGGTTTGCAAACAGTACCAATATCTTGGCAGTGCATTGGAAATGGCTTTTCAAATGGTAGAAGTCATCAGTAGGAACATTTGTTCAACTCTGCTTACAGTTCTGACAGGGGACAAACACAAATTTCCCATCGTGCCAAACGATCCCCATCACGCCAGGATGTTTTGGCTTATGTAACTGTCTCCTGTGCATCTTATTCTGAGAATCCCTGGGGAAAACTTGTCTGAGATAGGGTTCCTCTAGATGTAAAACATAGAAGTCCGTCTGTTCATTTAGCCCCTGATTTAGTGCCTTCAAGATTTTTCTTTCTCTTTTGAAGTCCTTAAAGACATTCAGAGTGTAGATATGAATTTTAAAATATGAAAATATCAGTGTACAAGTCATAGCATTTTAATTTCTCATGCTTGATGTGGGTTTGGTTCTTTGAGTCTGACCTGGGAAGTGTCCTGAATCAGCCCTGCTGTTTCCTGGCTGAGACATGGTCCTGTAGTACCTAAGAAATGCCCATTAGATAAAGCTGTTAAGAAATATCTTAAATGGGGATTGAAAACAAAAGACTTGACTCTGCTCTTTCCAAGAAGTGTAAAAACTACTCGTTCCTTCCTGGAGTACTGTTCCTTTCTGTATACCAGTTGTTAGATATCAGCATTTTCCATGCAGCCCATTAATAGGCTGCTAACAAGGATAAGTCCATGCTCAGCTTAGAAAAGCTGATCTCTTTCCAGCATTTTGCTAAAGGGTGTCAAACTGTAGATAGCAGTAGTTTAAGATTCAAGTTTTAAATTAGACTCAAACTTGGAAACAAGTTTAGGCCTAACCAACAAGGTCAACATACGTGCATCATGCAGGAGACTGTGATGGCAGCCAGAAAGTTAATTGAAGCTAACAGGAGGTGGAGGGATGTCACTCCCTCATGTCTTCACTGTACAGCTAGCTGTGATTAACTATTACACTTACCTTACTAAACAGGTACATGATTCAGAAGTGTTGTGAGAATTCGACAGCACAGCATCCATAAGAGGAAAAAGCAATTTAAAGATGAAATATTCAAGCTTAAAATATACATCAAGGGTGTCAGTAAAAAATATCTGACAGAATGAGATTAGTTAATTTTTTATCATAAAACATCAAAAGTGATGAGGGGCACATAAGCAAGAAGAAAGCATTTCAATTTAGACAAAGGAAAAGTTCTGTAGTAAAAAAGCATCCTGGCCCAGGGTATTGTGCTCATTATTCAGTACCTTAAGCTGAGAAGGGAGAAAGCTCTTTATTGTAGAGCATCATCTTAAGAAGATATTTTATCTCTAGGATTTTTGAGTCATATTTTTTTATCCTGTTACAAGCCTGTTTACAAAGAATACATATTATTTCGTTCTTGTATAGCTATACAGTTTAGTTTCTCATTTCCTGCTATGCAGCAATCATTAAAAAAGCATTAGTGGGACATCGTCAGAGTGCCTTTTAGGTGAATGGATTTCTCTAGTATATCCCTATGTAGCAGATACAACTCCATCGAGTTGCTTTTAGGTATACAGGAATTTAAAACCAGAGCAGCTACATCCAGGAAATTTTATTGTTATATAGAAAGAAACAGTTGATAAAAATGCCATCACTTCAGGTATCCTATTGAAAGTTCTCAGCCACTTATAGTTCAAACAAGAAATGTGACCCTAAGATTCACTAACACTGGCACCTACACACATAGGTCATGTAGGCTCATTTTGAAATGTCTATCCTATAAGTAAGGAATTCTTACCTTGTCAGGAATTCTTCTATGACATTTGGCAGTCTAAATTTTCTTCTCCTTTCTATAAGTTTCTCATTCAGCAGGAGGGCTCTAATTGAGTCATAACTGAAGCATAAAGTAATTAAGATTTCTTCAGTCATAGCTTTAAGGTGGTTATTACGGTTAGAATCTTGCTTGTGTGAAATCTTATTCATCAGGTGCACTGTTTCTAAGCATTCAGTCATATGAGTTTATTCACATTTGCTTCTTTGAGTGGCAACAATCACTGCCAGCATAAACTTAATGCAACTATGAGACAGTCATCTGCTTCTATTTTGGTTTGCAAATCATTTGCAAAATTGTTAACTAATTAGGAAATTCTCTATTACAATTTATTTGTCAGACAATAATAAAAGAACTCTGTATTAATCTTCTGATCAAATGAAAAATCTTTCCTTCTCTTTGTTTACAGTGCAAAATCTGTTTTTGCTTAAACCTCAAGGAAACACAGAATTACACATGCAGAGTAGGAAGGGTTCCTTTCAAGAGTAAGAACGTGTAACTCACTACATTTGCATATCTGCAAATGATATCTGTAGAATAAATAATTTCACAGTAGTGCTACTTTTTTATAAAACCATGCTGATCATGCTATAGTGTGAAATATTTTAAAAGCTTTACAGTCATGATAACCATCTTTCTAAACTGTGTTGCAAAACTTGTGTGTTTCATTACATAACATTAAGTTCTCCCATCCTGCAAATGCAGAGAAAATCTATCTCTATGTACAGAACAACTTAACAGAAAGTAATTTGTCTTACATTTTCTTATTTTTAAAAAATACTTTTGAATCCATTTTGTCTAACCTGTATGGTGAGGTTAAGATACTTCAAGCAATATTAATTAGTTAATAAACTCAGGAACATACTAGAGTTCAGTTTATTTGTAAAACCAGTACAGATAATTCTGATTTACCAGGCTGTCTTAGCACCTTGTGGTAGTCAGAAGATTGAATTCTGCATGCCAGCATAAAGCTCATGAGATGGATATACATAACTCTTACCTTGCAGAAGTAACTGCACCTTTCCTCACTCTTCTCTGCCTGCAATGTCTGCAAAGTGTCAAGAGAAAATGTTATTCTAATCAGAGGTTTGGAGAGGAGATTAGGGAAATAGAGATACCCTGCACCACTAATGCATTTGTGCATAAACATACTGATCCTTTCACTCTCCCTTGTATCAGAATTACTGCGAGTTAATGTATTTCACTAAAGCAAGCAACAGAAAGTTCTATTATCAGTCTCCTCAGTTCCTTCACCCCAAAATTCTGCCTTTTGGGCAGGATGTAGGTCTGTTCTCCATGAGGCAAGTATGCCCCTCATATATGTTAATTAAATTATTCAAAAAGGATTCCACATTTTGTAAAGATCTTACATGGCAAAGTCCCTCAGCAGTTGGGATTTACGCAGCACACAAAGGTGGTGGCAAGCCAGTTTTGAAGTGAGTGATATTTCCTGACAGGAAAATAATACATTCAGAATAGGGTTCAGTTTTAAGCATTCACTTGGCTCAGGACCACAAGTCATTGAATGCCATTGTAGTACATTTCTTAAAACAATCATGTGCATCCTACTTGCTTACAGATGCATGCACTTTAATTTAAATGAAACATGCAGTCCTGAGTAAACAGTGTTATGTATAGGGAGGCTGATTTCTTAAAGAGCCAAAAGACTATTATTTTAACCATTAATTTATGTTTTCCTCACTTGATAGATTTTAATGTTGTAAGAAGACTCCTTTCCTGCCAATCTGATGTCAGCTGAATCCATCAAGTACTGTATTCTGTCTACATCAGGCTTCCACATGGTTCAGTTGACCTTTTTTTTAAAATATTATATTGTTAATATGTGACAACTTTTAAATGTGTCTCCTCTTAAAAAAATTAATTGCCAAAAGTAAATTTTTCCAGTCTCATACATCTTATAATAAACCAAAAAACGATGGAAGACACGTTTTCCAATTTATGAATTATTATTGCATTTTATGAATTGTACAAAGAAATATTTTCCAAGTTTGAAGACTGGTAGGAACAATAAGGATATTGCCAAATACAGGGAACTGTTTGGTCACTTTTAAATTCTGGAAGAGAGATTGATTTCTCTTGCAAGCAAAATGAAGTCTAGCTTTTAAAGACTCACAATGTATGCCAGAGATAAAGTCCTTAAGAGTACGGGCTACACTGTGTTTCATTTCTGCACAAGATGAGTAGAAGGAGTGTGATAACTTCATCTTTTCATTTTGTAGCTCTGTGTTTACTGCCATGTTTTTTGCAAAGTGAAGAGCAAGGGAATGGGGCAAAAGGAATGAATAAAGGGTCTGGTGGAAATGGAGGTCTGGATTCATTGTGTTTGACTTCACTAAACCTCCTAAATTAGGAGGCAGGTAGCACTAAGTTGCTTTACAGTCAATGGATGGAGGCAGACACCTCTAGAAGGCAATTCAACCTGCTTCAGTTAGTGATTTGGGACTTGCTCTCTTCACTCCATGTTAATACTGAGCTTGCCTGATCATGCCAAACCTGCAGAACAGAACTCAAACTTCATCCAATGCCTTTCTGTAGTCACGGTGTTGAAAGTATATTGTGTACCTGCTTAGAAATGAGTTGCAGCCCAGCTTGCAGAAGTGATCCAGTAAATGCTGACAGGAAATCGATTCCATATGGTTTGTTGCATCTTGTACTAATATGCAGTAGCCTATAACACAGAAGCAGTAGCTCATGAAGAAGCTCATTTTGTTAAAAATTGAAGGGAAAAGGGAAAAGAAAAGGGGCAAGGGGAAAGGGGAAAGGGAAAATGGAAAAGCTAGGTTTTCATTTGCATGTTTTGTAGTGTTATTTCTCTGCATGGTCTGCTTAAAGAAATGCTTTCATTAACACAAATCGTGCTGTTGGCAGAAACTATCTTTTTTATTATTTTACCAATAATTTATGGATTTAATTTATCATCTATGTGCTCAGTTCAGAAATGAGATGAAGGAGCCTTAGTTTTTCGGGTTTTTTTAATAGTAATATTAAATATATATGTGCAGCACAGACCAGCCGTGCATGATGAGGCAAAATCTGCACTTTGTGCATATAAATAGGTGTAACTAAATAAAGAGCTAATATAAAAATATTCTTTTTATCAGTGTGGCATTAGATAAATTTACTTTTAAGGTCTCTCAGGTAACTTCCTGAAATATGAAACTTTCCTAATTTCTGTGTACTAGAAGCTAAAGTGTAGTACCGCCATTAATCAAATTACCATCATGTTAATTAGTTCACAGACTCGTGCTGCTCTGCTGAAATTAGGGAAAATAATTGTATTAACTGCTAACTGCCCACAAAGAGGACGTGCAAAAATAAATAGAATGTGTTTTGTGAAACAGAGTCTAAAAGCATTCTTTTTTCCTCTGATGACCCTGTCAAAGATCTCAGCTTGAGCCATCCTACATACTTGCTGAGAACATTGCACCCAGTCGTCTCTTTAGCTCACTTCATTTATTTGTTATTAGTGAATTTTTACAGTGGCAACTGCAACAGCTCAGTTTAGGCCCAAAGGCCAGTGCTCCCACTGCAAGGAATTGTGTGACTGGCTCATACTTGATTGGATTGCTGAGTCACAGAAAATGGATTACTCTTAAAAAAAGAGACCAGACCCATGTCAAATACATTTAAATACAAAGAACATTTGTTTTGTAATATCATTGTTTCTTTAGGTCCCATTTGAGAAAATAAATCTCTAAGAGTACTCTAAGGCCTTGTAGGGACTGGAAAATCACTTTTCTGTGAGCTTCAAAAGAATCCTCAAAAGAATTTAAGAAATTAGTCCCAACTACTCTGACATGATTTACAGAAAGTTGTCATTAGGATAACTTATGTTTTGTAGAAAGCCACCAATATCTGCCAAGGCAATATGAAAGTTTTTGAGAAAACATTAATGCTCCCTGCAAAATGTTAAAGTCTTGGCACAAAGGAAAGCAGAGGATACTCATTTGTCGAGCTTCAGCTTTGCTCCATATTGGGCATAATGAAGCATGCAACCTGCAGGAACAAGCCTACAGATTGTGCTACAGAACTTTGAAGCTGTACTCTATTTCTCAAGCTGGTCTTCCACACACAGGCTTCCCATTATTGCCCAGCTGATGGTCCTTGTGATTTCTATGGACCACTACCCCAAAATTTTTAATGTCTTACAAAATTTAAGACTGGGAGTGATCTTGTGTCACCCAATCTATCTGCCTATATCATAAGAGCAAAATGAAGATTACCTACATTCAGATTTTTCCTTGAAGGTTTTGCCTAGCTTATCATTTGCTTGTCCACACTTCACTCTTCTGTAGTATCATGCCCAAAGCAAGATTAATTTTTTAATTTAAATTTCTTTTAATATTAGACCTTTTTCACAAAATAGCCTGATATTAAAGTACCAAATTAGCAGTGAGACAGACTTGAAAATGATATATAGATTTAAAGACTACAATTATATATCCTAAAGTGAAAAGTTCAGAAACATAAAAGTAAAGGTTGCTCTGTAATTATACTTCTTTGCAGATTGACAGTTGGAAAACTTTCTCACAAGTATATTAGGTTCAAATGTCTTGATCTGACTAACTTGACCAACCTGAGATAAGAAAGAGAGAAAATACAAGGTGACTTTACATTGTGCTCATACTGGGTAGATCTTGAAGCCAGATGAAGTCTAGGCAGTATCTAATGTAAGAGGCACAATAATGTGCAACCATAAGACTATATCTGTCATCTTTCAATGCCACTCTAGTTCTTTGAGACACCAAACAATAAATTCCTTTTCATTAGATCTTATCTGTTGTGCTAGGAGTAGAAACGTATGCAGGCATAATTGAACAAATTTGTACCCTGAGATCACACCTCTTAGCAAGGTAAAATTCTTGAGAGACAAAATCACTGTTTTTAATGAATCACCAGAGCAAAGAAATTGGAAAATAGCTCTTCACCAACCCTGCACAATCCACCACTCTTCATCCTACTCAGCTAAAAACATTGTGTGCAAGAGGAGAAAAGGAGAAGTGTGACTGCTGAGCATTTCCTGTGAAATGACTGATATGTACTACTGTCCTTTACTGGATAACACATTCCCCCCTTACTAAAATTTGGCCAAAAAGTTATAGCATGCAAAGGAATACTGAATCTTTCCCGGCTTCCACAGAGGAGAGCTGCCAACCCATAAGACTGGCCACTAGTGAGGAGTTTTCCTCCTTTTCCCAGGGTGGGAGCCCTGTTTCCTCTCTTTTTTTTTCATTTTCTTGTTCTACATGTTTTATCCCATTTTCTTCATTTCACACCTACGGAATCCCTGTTCCTGTTATATAAAACAGGATCTGCCATGAGGAATTCCATTTTTTATGGCTACATATGTTTTGTGGATAAGCCATGACAATGTGTCCTGATCTGCCTGGTCTATAAATCAGTGGCGAGTGTTGAGGAGTGGCAGAATCCATTGGAGCTGAAGTCTCACAGGGTTTCTCCTTCCCTTTGACCAGGACAGCTCTGAGTCCATAATATTGCCGTGGCACCACAAACCAGGCACACACATACACAAACACACAAACATGTACAGGATGCTTTTCCTTGATCCTGCCTCACCTGTACACACTTGGACTCTGCATTTGGACTATGCTGCTTCAGTTTTGCATCTTTCACATTTTACTGATCCAAGAATCAGTAAGTTTTCTTATTACAAAGGCCAATTTGGGGTGGACTACAGGAAGAGTAAGTTGACAGAAGCAGAAAGAAAAATGAGTTACACATGTTTGTGCATATCCCAGAGGAAAATAAATCAAATCCTATTTATAAATGTTTAATTTAGACAAATACTCTTCAGCAATATGTAACAAAATTTGCAGATCTGATGATAGCAGTCCTTTAGCAAAATAATCTGAGCAAGATGATTTGAGGTAATGAATATGAAACAAAGTATTTCATGTCCCTAGCTGGAGGGACCTGTACATTAGAAGGCAGGGTTATATTGTCATCTGCGTGTCATACTTTACATCCCTAAAACCTTTCACATAACTAACACTGAAATTAACTTGTTAGTTCATGACAAATGGAATGTATTTAATTAGGAATTCTTAAAACTTGCCTTGGTGAGTCATATGTTTTAAAATTATTAATTGTACTCTTCTTTAAGTGAAAAATGTACTTATGAAGAGTACTCTGAATACTAGTTTAGAGATAGTTTGTAGTTTTACACAATATACTCAAGACAAATAATGTAAAGAACAGCTGGTGATGATTCATTTTTTATAGAGGAAAATGGTTCTGCTAATATATTAAGCTGAGAAAGTAGTAGAAATGTTTGGCATATATTAAGGTTATTTTAAATGGAAACAGGGAAAAAAATGAGTGTTTTGGGCTTGATGATATTATATTCCCTCCTTCAGTTATAAATTATAGAAAGGAAACAGAAGCTGGTCCTCTTTTATATCTTCCTTATCTGTAGCTAATACACTGATCTTGTTAGCTATTAAGAACACATGGCACATTCCTCAAGAGTGCGTTGGCTACTTTTGAGTTCATCTGGCCCACCAACAGGATACCTCACAAGATCCAGACACTCTTGCATGGAGACTGCAATATAAGAAATACAAAAATCCTTATATTTAACAGGACTTCTTAAAATACTTGTGGTAAAGCTACTTCCATTTTAAGACAGTTATAGAAAAGAATCTCGTTGGGGTTGTTGGTTTTACTAGCTAGCAGAATTCCTCAGTTATCAATCCAGCAGCTGGGAAAGAAGTAGTCTGAGAGACTGCCTGGCTGGGGAACAGCTCTGCAGACAAGGATGTGGGGATCTTAGCTGAGGACAAGCTAAACAGGAGGCAGCAGGGTGCCATGGCAGCCAAGAAAGCCAGCATTATCTTAGATT
The DNA here is from genome assembly GCA_037013685.1 of Acridotheres tristis. Lineage (NCBI taxonomy): Eukaryota > Metazoa > Chordata > Aves > Passeriformes > Sturnidae > Acridotheres > Acridotheres tristis. The sequence continues at coordinate 22,498,250 of CM072885.1, read as the reverse complement.
GCATTATGAACAGTATAGCCAGGACACTGAGGAGACTTCCCCCTGTACTCAGCAACTACAGCACTGTACTACTGTATTGCATCCAATTTAGGGACAGACACTGATAAACTCATACAAGTTCAGCAGAGAAGTGATGCCTTAAGTTTTAGCTTTCATATTTTCCAGTTTCTGTACTGCATTGGTGCATAACTCTGAACTTCATACAAAGTATTAGCAAGTTCTCCTTACAGTTTAGTTAGACAAAACAATCATTTTCCAGCCTGACAAGGCTGTCCCCCAAGGACACCATTGCAGCTTCAGGCCCAAAAAGTATAAACAGTGAACTGAGAGCAATCTGGGAGGATGGGACTTCATGACTTGAAGCTGTAATTGGACAATTAACTCAAATATGTAAATGGACCAAGAATTACAAAAGTGTGAAAACGTGTGACCCGTCATCCATCATGGATGTAGCCTTAACCAGGCTCTTGCACTGCCCTAGTTGTATCCTTTGAAGGCCTTTTAATAAATACCTACTTTATTCCTTTAACACTGTCTAGCCTCTGTTCTAGGTCGCCTCTCAAGGCATCACCAGCCACCAAGCTGGTCAAAGGACAGGAGCGTTTGCCTTGTAAAGAGAAACTTCTGAGTAAAAAAAAGCTTCTTCAGCTTCATGAATAAAAGACTGAATAGCAGTGGTATAATGTAACCTTCCCAATATGTGAAGGGAAGTTACCAAAATAGGCAGAACCAGAAGATTCCTAGTGATGTATGGTGCGAGCATGAGTGGATTCAAGAGAGGCTTAGGCTGGAGATTTATAACAGTCAAGTCCCATGGGGACAGTCAAGCAATGGAACAGCACCCTGTTCTTACATCACAGTGCAGTCTGTTTTCAGCAACCAGAAGGCCTAGAGAGCTGCTGGGGTCTCTTCCAAGCTGAATGGCCTGGAATGGGCTGCACCTGCAGTGGTGGCAGTGCTGTGGTGTTAATTTTATCACCTGGTGTTCTTACTATGATTTTTTACACTAGACAAAAGACTTACCTAGCATGCATTTATGGTATTTTGTAGCAACAAAATGATAAGATCCTAAAGGGAACACAATTTCTAGTGACACTATGGAAAGTGTTTAACTTTGCTGAGAAATGAAGCTGCTCTAGGAAACATGGAGCAGCACTCTAAAAGCATAAACAAATTCATTCAATTATAGGGACTCTTCATGTTCTGTTTCAGTGGAAAGGCAGTGCTCACCACCGTTCACTACTGAATTCCTGTCCATTAAACCAAAGAACCTAGAAATGAAACAGAACTTATCAGGTCAATTTTTTTAACTGAATCAAGTGGGCCATTTCCTATTTACATTTCCATTTACATTTTCAAACACCAAAAAAGAGACATTTGATAAATGCATCTAAGAACTCACTGCAGTCACATATCTTTTAAACCAAACATAATGACTTTGAACTAACAAAATTTATGCTGACTTTACTGAAAAGATTGATTTTTCTTTCTGAATAGGTAATCTTCTGACTGCACATAAAATGATGCCATTTACATATTTTAAAATATTTGGCAGCCATTGTTGAAACTCCTGAATGTTAATTAAAATGCTGTTCAAGTGCTAGAAAATATTTTCATCGTGTCACCTTTGTTTTCTATTGACTCCAAAAGAGAAAAGAATGGGAACTGGGCAAATGTTGCAAAGTAAAATAGTGGGCACTCATTTAAAACCTATGTAAGGCACAGCCATTTTCAGCTTATGCTACCCTCATGCATGAAACAGCAAAATTAAAATTCAATACTGATGGAATATGATGAAGACATGCATTTGGAGATCTGGACAAAAAAAAAAACAGAATTAGCAGTACCCTAAGTTCTCAGAATAAAAATATGAATTCCTTATTGGAATGGTCACAGAAAGAAATTTCAAGTGTTTTCTTATGTTACCCATATTACTTTTTAAGTAATAATTTATTATTTTTTATCACAAATTATGTTGTTTGCACATTTACATTCTTGTACTGAAAAGTTCATCAGTATTTTTCAAATTAATTGAAGATTTAAGTACAAATAATAATGACATTTTCTGCTTTTGTCTTTAAAAATTTTGTATCCAGCTGAACAAGCTTTTTATGTGGATTTCTCTTGCTCTGTGGCAAGACTTCTAACCCGTGAAAAAGAAACTATTCATGTTATGTTTCTTTTTCATTCAGTTATAGCAATAAAATAAATAAACAACCTCAATTTATAACTGTTTTGGAAGCAAAAATAATTCAGTACAATTAATCAGTACTTTTTTAGTACCAATTATTGTAGATCACTAAGTCAGTGTATTGTTTACCTCTTACATAGTTGAACAGAATTGACCTTTGAATTATTCCAGTTTTTATTTTAATTCTTTCTATGTGTGCAGAAACATAAAGAACATACAATAAAATTCCATTCAGAAAAATAATTAGACATGATGTGTGAAAATCCCATTATGAACTTTGTGAATTGACCCTTTAAAACTGACCCACTGACCAAGTCTTGGCTCTATTTTGATGTAAAATATTATTGCTTTATTTTAAACAAAGCCAAGTAACATCATTACTTAAGAATATAATTCTTAGAGACATAGGTATCTGTTTTTCTTCTGTTTTTTCAAATCTTCATGATAGCAGCACTGAGTCATAATATGCCAACCTTAAGTAGGGGAAGGAAATGTCTAGCGGAGCTTCACATTGGAAGTTCCACTTCTTTATTCTTAATGTAAGTTCAGTCAATAGTGACTGACTGCAAAGGAAAGGAACAAGATGTTGTATACAAACTTCAGCAATCAATTACAAATAGGGCATTATTCAAAATGGAGAGTAATTACTCAGAATATTTAAGAGTCCCCTAATTAGGTCTTAATTGTTGAAAAAAGTAAAATATTTAGACTGTTTCTGTGATCTTATATAGCAATACATGTAACTGTAGGTAATAAATACCTTATCATAGTACACAACATCAAATTATTTAACACATCATTTGGACCTGATGAAGCGAATTAAGCTACTAAAGAAACACAAGAAAAACAGCAGAGCCAAGCAGTAGGTATTGCTAGCAGAATGTAATAACCTTTTAAAATATTCTGAGAAAAAATTACTCAATCTGATACTCAGTTCCTATGTAGCCTGACTTTACCCGCATTCATTCTTCATTTTAGTACAGTATACTCATGTATCCCAAAAGAAAAATAAATAGGAATCGCAATCATAAAACTGAGCTGACCATCTCTCCTTGGAAAAGGCTAAAGTGGTTGGATGTAGGCACCCTGAAAAACCCAGAATTCTTGCTGTTGTATCTTAGCCTTCTTTCCTTCTGCTGTTTCTCCTAATTATCAGTTTCCCACAGGCAAGTGTCATCCTTGACTGCCTTACAATCTAGCTTTCATCTACCTAAACTAGTAGAAGCATAATGAAGGCTGTAGTCTTTTCATCTACTTACTCATTGGCATATTTAGGTTAAAGTATCCAAAAAAACCTCATTAGTTTTACATGCCTGCACTCTTTCTTTTAGGTAACTGAGTGTTACGTTTTGATAATCTCCACCATATCTATAATCAAAGCTTGAAAGTGTTGAGAACCAATAATATTAAGCTTCTTATGATTCAGATTATCTCAGGAAATGACCTCCATGCTGAAAGAAGACTGTTACATGATTCACTCAAACTCTAAGATTCACCTATAAAATGTTTTTCACAGCCCTAGCATTCTCCTTTGGAAGAATAGGGAATGTCCTTCAAACTCTAATTGCTGTACTAGTCTATCTAGACTTTAAACTTTTAAGTGTAAACTTAGACAAATTATTGTAAGGATTACTGTGCTGTTAAGAACACAGAGGAGAGTGCTTAATTAATCTACAGTGGTTACCTACATACTTATATGCTCATACTGGTATTCATTTTATCAGTTCTAAGGTTATCCATCATCATTTCAGTGGGCTTCCAAACACCTTCTAATTTAGCAAAACTGAAAAACACAGCAACAACATTAAATTGATTTGAAGACTCTGCAGTGACAAAAAAACCTCTGTCAGGCTCTCTGACTGGAAGCTGAATAAATCTACTGAAGCTTTAAAGACAAAAAACACTACTGTAACATTCTGTTCCACACAACACTCCTACTCCCTCACATGTGCCTGTCAGTAATATCATTTTTATAGTGATATTTTCTCTGGAGACAACTAGAAAAGTACCAGCTGTTTCCTCCCTTCTAACGATGTAAGAGTAATTTCATAACAATAAGTCCATCACTGACTGGCAGAAAGCAAATAAACTTGGCAGATCTGAATCTAATATTTGGACTGATAGAGCGAAAAGTTTCTATATATTTCAAGAAATTTCTAACATTGTCTTCGAAAGCAATTCCCTCTGTCAAATTCTTTGTTCCTTTACATTTTCTAGAAAGGCAGAGGGGGATGGGTGGGTGGTGTTTGGTTGGCTGGGATTTTTGTTGTTTTGTATCTGATTCCATAGCTTTTTTTTTGCAAAGATGACTTTTACACTTAGGCAGTATCTGAATGTCATTACTGGAAGTCACTCTAGCATATGTGTACCTACATGTTGTGTCTTCCACAGAAAGTGTTCTGATAGGACAATGCCTCTGTTGACTTCCATGTTATTTCTGTAATAAGGAGATTTGATATTTCAACAGCATGATTTCCAGAAGTGTTAGTTAGAATGCAGGAACTGGATTGCTTACTGCATCAAACTACTTCTTTAAGTCTATACAGTCTTCAGTTTACTGCAAGTTATTATAATAGTTCCTCTGTTTTGTTCTTCACTTCTCTGGAAATAGGTTATGACTATTCCACATCAACTTTCCAACTGACTATCTCCTTTCTTGCATAATCAAAAATATCTCATGCAGTATAGTAGCTGTTTTGGAAACAAGAACGTGAAAACTCCACAGAATTACAGAATAGTTGAATTTGAAAGGGACTTCTTGACATCATCTAGTTGAGCTTTCCCTGTTCAAAGCAGGATCAACTAGCTAGAGCAAGTTGCTAAGGATATTATCTAATCCAGTTTTCAAAGTTCACAATGAGGGAAACACTACAACTATTTTGAATATGAAGAGGCTTAATTCTGTTAACTTTAAGCTTTGCCTCCTTCTGGCTGGCAAAAAATGAACAAAACATGAATTCATTAAACTGATTAAAAAATCTGGAGAAAAAGTACAAATAATTATGGATAAATAAATCTCACGTTCTATATCTTCATGGTAAATAACTTCTTATTCAGCTGCAAAACACCTAAAGTGGTACTGTAAAGACAGTACTATTTCTGCCTCATGCCTGTGAGTGCACATGCACATACATGAATGTTGACTTATCTTTGTATATTAATTCATTTAGATAAATATGGTTCATTTATAAGAGTTTTCTAAGAACAAACACAGTGGAAATGTATGAAGAAATAAAGTTTTAGGCCTGAAGAAGATAATGAGTGAGAGAATTCATGGTCATAGGTAAACCTCATTGATTAAGCTGCAGTTCAAAGCTGCACATTATGGGACTGGACACTAGCCATTAATAGTGTTGTTAATCCACTTGCCAATGAAAATGACCCAATAATAAACCCAGTCAACTATCTATGCTCCATCATTTCCTCCTCAAATGTTTAGGTCAATTATTTTTATCCCTTCTATCAAAAGTGAATGCCTAGATGTGTTGTCTAGCAGAGGCACACTGATCCTATCTGTTGCCCCAAAAGATTTTCGAGAGGGACTAATCTTGATTATTGCATCTGGGCTGTAAATATTGTCCATTACAAACTGGACAGTAAAGACAGACAGTAGGCAAATTAGGAGATATCTAAAGCATAGATGGAGTTTGCAAGTGAACCTGAACCATCTGAATTGTGCTGATTGTGTAGGTTATCTCTCCAACATAAATCCAGTAGCTCTGGAAAACAAAACAAAAAAAATTCTCTTTTCCTTTAAAAAAGTATTAATATGCTAATTATACTTGCCAGGAGCAGACTTTTAATATAGTGTCATGTGGCAGAATTTGAAATTAGGTGTGCATAACTATTAATGATACAAGAGTGCTGCTAATTTCATCTGACAACTAAATCTGTAAATTTTAAAATCTTTTGGCTTGGTGATCACATCAGCCCTAAGGAACTACCATTTAAAAGAGATTATATGTTTTGCCAACAACTGCTACTAAAGCTGTTGACAGAAAGATAATGGACGATCTAATATCCAAAGGTTTATCTCAAAATGTGATCAAGGTAATGTTTTCGATCCATTTTCACCTGGGTAGTGTTAAAACAAATGTGATTGATCACTAAATGTGGTTAATGAAAGCTTAAATAATGATTTCACAAACTTCATCTACTGAGCAATTCCATATTCAATTACTTAGTGTGCTGATAATGCTTTCTCATCATAGTTAAGAATATTGCCTTTGTTTCTAAACAGCAGGGCTCATCCAACTTTTAAATAGATAGCAAGAACAAATTGAGTAGGGAGCTCAGTAATGTCTGAAGCAAAATAAACTGGATTCTATTTGATAAAATTATTACCTGGAAGGTAGAATATAAAATCTGATGTAATAGAGACATAAACAGGGAAGATTTTAATATCTGCTCATAACCTTTAGGAATATTTATACAGAATATTAGAGAAGCACCTGAAAGTATGTTTTTCTTTCTAGAGCCTAACCAGATAAACTGATGCCAGCTGCAATTTTCCAGTAACTTGTGTTTCATAACTAGTTCTCCTGTCATAGTGATAACTTGAGAAATTCTTCTTGACTTGATCTGCTAGTGAGGGGCTACACATCACAAAGTCATAATTCTTCAGATATAAATGCTATAGGGTATTGGATCAGACTAATGGTGCTGACACTAAGGGATCTCCATAGCAAATCTAACACAGCATTTAAGGATTCTCCTTGTCAGAAGTTCTCAAGGACTGCACACCAAAAGCAGAAATGGTGAGAAGGACCAATAGCTAATCTAATGCTTTTGTATGCTGGCATTGCTCGGCTCACACACTGCACTCCAGGGCTGTTACAGTAAAGGCAATTTGGAGACCCTCCAATATGGCTTTTTTGGAGCAGTCTTAAGCCCAAGACCTTTAATCCAAAGTAGGTCTGCATATTTTTTTTTAATATTTGGAAAGTGCTGGCTGAATTTCCCATCTCTGCTTTTCTCTGAATTGAATGCCATTAAGAACAAATGAAACCTGACTATATAGTAAAGTATATGTATATAGTTAGGCAATGGAATTTTGTGCTCCAGTGTTAACCTCCAATTCAAATATTTGGTTATTTTTAACAATAAATGGAAACTACCTAATGCTAAAAGAGCTAAAACTATTTCATTCTATAAAAAATCTTCTGTTGCATCTTTCATTTAGACAGGCAGACCTAATATAATTTAGCCTTCCCCACCTATGACTAGAGAAACAGAGGGAAATTTAATGTACACAAATACCTGTGCCCTCTTTCTCGGTTACTCATATTCTTGCTGCAAATCTACGGATGGATTTAATCTCAACTAGGTAGAAATAGGTAGAAACCGGCAAACACTTCATTCAAGAGAATTATCTTTGTTTTTGTCAACCTTTGACCATATTTTACATTATTAAATCATACTGTACTTCATGTAAGTACTGTGTGCACAGTAGGCTTTTTTTTCCTCTTATGCCTTTGAAGTAATCAATCCCTGTATAAGAAAACTAGAAAATTAAACCCATTCTTATGTCTAATCTGAAACTGTTGTGCATGTGTCATTCCACTTTTCAGAAATCAAATTTAAATTCAAGATACCTTAAATGTGTTTTCCTAATAGCATTCTTTGCTGTTGAAGATTGATTGATCAGCAGTGTTTCAAATTTTTTCTTTTGGTACTTTCAGTCTACCCTGTGGACTTCAAAAATTCTAGTGGTACAGTGAGCTTTCAATAAAATTTATTATCCTTTTTTAGGCTATGTATAAATATCTTAAAACTTTGGCATCAACATCAAAGCACTAAAATATGTCTTCTGTTCTCTCCAGCTTTTCCATATTTTATGTGTTTGATGTTAACGTGAATGTGATATTCAAACTTAATAAATGTATGGCAAAGGGAAAAGTAAATGTCAATAAGCTTCATTGAACATTTTTACTAAATGCTTGTTGTGTAAAAAAGATCTCTTAAAGGTAAGAGGTGCTGTAAATCCTCTGTGCCACCATTATGTAGTTTCTGCAAGTTACAAATATATTTATAATACTCCATAGAATATGTTTTAAAAGGAAGTTATTCCTATATATTAATTAAAATAATGAGTGTATTAATATTGCATTTATTCCTGAAAGTTCATTCAGTTATCTGCTTCTGACAGCCTTAACTTGTACATGCAGTGTGTGCACAATTAATAAACCTGTCCTAAAAAAAGGATGTTTTACTTTCTCTATTTTGTTAAATCAAAACATGCAGTTGAAAAATTTGCTACTTGTTTTTGATATTCCCAATTAAATTCTAAGAGCTCTCTTAATGAAAGGACATGGTTTCTCTGTGTATAAGTTCTGCACAATATACATAAGAATTAAGTGTATTAAGATTACATTATTAATACACTTAATAAGTGTATTAAGAAATTTTTTTCTCTACATCATCCGTATGAAAAAAACTAGCCCTCATGCAATAACTCTTCCTAGGACTAGGATTCAGTTTTCTCTTCTAGGAGAGACTGCTGCAGCAGACATGGATTATGCCATCAACCTCTGTAAGTGAGATTCAGATCATTAGGAAAATTATTCCTGGGGCTGTAAACTCCATCCTTATGGTTCCTCCCCTTCATGGTTCTAATTCAAGTCATTTAGTAGGGTAGCATCTGCAGGGAATTGGTTACCCTATTCACAGGATCCAACTCCTGCAAATGTCAGGCAGCTCTGGCTTAAAGGGTACCAGCCTCACAGCAGCCAGGGAAATGCTTCATTCACACTTCGGAAAGCGCCATAAATAGTGACAGTTGAGTAACTCTCACTGCCTGCTGCAAAGTCCTTGGTGACCATAAGTGTCCCCTCAGCAAAGAAGGTAAGAGACAGGCTAAGAACCAGCACTCACACATCCACCTGCTCCCCTGCAGTGCTGCACACCTCAGTGCCACAGTGGGTCCCACCAGCCTCAGCGAATCCCATCCAAGGTTTGAAATCACAAGCAGTTGGAGGGCTGCTTTGGCAAGCAGGCTGGATAACAGTTCCCTGGGTGATATACACCAGATGTACAGATGCTGTAACTTTGAAACACAGTGTGCATAGTTTCCCCTTCCACACTTCAACTTAGCTGGTGTAGAGCTTTGTTTTGTGACTTGGTTAGTAACTTCTGGAAGCACTAGATTTCCCCCTTCCCCATTTTCCTCATTCCCATTTCCCTCATCCCACTTTGCATTACTCATTTATTTCCAGTATGTGCAGAATTAGGGCAGGTAACCTAGGGTCCACCTTCTCCAAACTGTCTGATTTCTATTATACAGTCTTATTTCTGTCTATTGTATGACTACTTTCTCCTTATAGCTGGAGCATAAATCTTGGCTGGAGTTATCTGAGGTCCAAATTAGGGGAAAGTATATTTTTTAAAATATGTCACAATAAACCTGAGTTCTGTCCTTCTCTAGAAAAGGTTGTCTGTGCATAGTCATTACCTGTAGCAAATTCAAAACTATGAAACACTCAAATATGGCTCCCTATTTCATGAACAGTTAAATTGCTTCAGCTTTACCAGGGGGCACCTCTGAAAACAGCAGTTATCATGGCCTGCTAGCACTCAGCCAATTCACACCTTCTTAGGTTTGCCTCTCAGTCCTTTTTTCTAAAGTCTATATTCATGGTGTTTTCCCTGGCCTGTTAAAAATCTTGCCCTTCAAATCAAAGTGGAGCATTAAGAGATGCCTCTTAAACTTCCTAATGTACCTGACTGGTCCTCAAATCAGTCCTGCTATCCTCCATGAGTGTATTCATGAGGGGATTGGCATGATCAGGTATTCTTAAATGCCAGAGAGAGCATTTTAAATTCAGAATTATCAACAGTACAAAAATTAGACTTTGATCCCCATGAATTTTAGTGGGTATGAAATTTCATTGAAAGAAATAATTAAATCAGAAATATATAAAGAAATAATTAAACACTTACTTAAAGGAGAGTTCAGGTGTGTGCACACAATGGTGATTCTGAAAGCTACCCCTGCCTGTGCCCTGAAAGCCATCCAAACTTTGAACCAGCTTCCTGACACAAGTCCTGCAGAGCCCAGAGCAGAGCTACAGAGCTGCCTCTGCTGGTCCCCACCAGCACCTTGAACCTGGCAAGGCTGAGCAGCTTGGTGTCCTTCTCTGAGCTCTGTTGGCTGAGAAACCAGGTGTCCTTCTGCCTTCCTGCAGGAGGGCTTTCCAGGAACAGGGAAGTCACATCTCATAGAATCATAAAATCATTAAGGTTGGAAAAGACCTCCAAGATCTGCAAGTTCAACTATTAAGCTAACACTGTCAAGTCCACCACTAAACCATGTCCCTAAGCCCTACATCCACATTTCTAGGGACAGTGATTCCACCACTTCCCTAAGCTGCCTGTTCTATGGCTGACCACTTTTTTAGTGACAGTTATTTTCCGATATGCCATCTAAACCTCTCCTATATCTGTATCTATTCCTAAACCTTTCCTAAACCTTTCACTTGTATCACTTGTTACCTGGAAGAAGAGAAGAGCACTGTTTTCATAATCACTTTCTTTTAAAACATGACCAAGTTGTGGTCTTTCATTCCTTAACTCCAGTCACAAATGGTTAACACACTCACAGATTTTTAAAAGGTGAAGCCTTTATTGGTTCTCACTTTTTGGCTGCATTGATTCTCTCCAATCTCCTGGGAAAGGATGTGAAAGCAATGGTGGAACTGTTAGGCCTTTCTTTTTAGCTGGTACTAGAGATTCATTCATTCATTCATTCATTCATTCATTCATTCATTCATTCATTCTTTCATTCATTCCTTCCTTCATGTATGGGAGGAATGTGACGAGAAGATGAACAACTCTTGGGTCTCAAACAGAAATCCCAGTTCCCAGGCTAATACACAGCTGAATTCCTTACCTTAGCCTCCTCTGTAAATGTGCATGTTCTAAACAGATTCTTCAACAGGAACAGAAAGACTGAATCACATAATTTTGTTTCCTTCATATATGACAGTGCATTTCTACTTTTGTTCACTGTGAATGATTGTGCAAAAAATATTAAAATCCAAACTACAAAATCTGCACCTACATTCAGGACAAGCTTCTGAGCCATCAGTCCTGCCTGGACAGAGCTACTTACATGCAAGAGGAAACTGAAAATCTTCAAGATTTGGGGTTTCCCTTCCTGCATTTTTCTAAAAGCTATCTCTGGCTTTGGTTGGCTGCCTGGTTTGTGCCAAGTTGGGGTGCATCATTCTCCCTGTACACACTCTAAGTGTTGGACCTTGGGGCATACTGTCTTCTTAGATGAAACACTATCACGCCAAAATTAAGCTGTGGGATCTTACATTTCCTTTCTGATTTTAGTCTATAATGCTTACAAACTTCCCCGTAGCAAAATCTCAGTTTTCCCCCACATTGTCCTTCTGTATCCTAGCTAAAGTTTTGGTTCCTGTAGCATGTCATAATATCAGCAAATAAGTATAACTTTTTCAGTCATTGATTGATGATTCTAGTGGTTGACTTGAAGCACAGTAGTGGGATCTGCCTGTCAGAAGCTGAGTTCTGAGCATTTTCTGAAAAACAGATGTCTCAGTCTCTACATCTCTGCTTTTCCATTTTTTTGAGCTTAGCTTGACTGGCATGGGTGAACTTGCAGACTCCCCAAAGTCAGCAGCAGTTCTGCCATTGATTTTGAATTGTCATATAAATCTTTGTTATGAGCATAGAAAGCCAATGGAAAAGTCAGAATACTGTGTGTGCCTATCCAACATTCTCTGACTTTCTGTTCCAGTAATGTGTATTGAAATTTGATTCCATTCTGATATTGAACTTCAAAATTAAGGTAACTGTGAAAAACAGTGAAAACTGACAAGTCAGATGGAATTGGGGAGATCAGTTTACACAGCCAAAAAATATAAGCAGAAAAGTCATTTAACCTATTTTCTTTGGGAAGTTGTCACTGTGCAATTTAGACTGTTTGCCTACTACTTTCTATTAACTTTAAACTATACAGTTTTCTAATTAGCAGATTGCCTTGGAGCCTCCTACTGGCTTTCTAGTAAGCTTGATCTTTTATTAGCTGCAGTACTTTGTGATATTCATTACGTATTAATACAAATTTTGGGTTTTAGATCTCAGAAATACATTCATATTAGCATTCTTTTTTACTAGTAAATGGAAGAATGATTAACCTAGAACATTTGTTCTCATTAATAGAATTCATGTTTGGTCTTTTGAGGCAAAGCTTATAAAAAAAGTAGTGAAAAAAACAGTAAAATAGTATTCTCTTGATACATTTAAGACATTTTGGTTGGTGTATCCTTTTATGCTGCTTTATGTTCATTTTACCAGAAATTCATCCTTATCTACCTTTTCATATTAATGGAATTTTTTATTCTACCAGAATTGATAGTTTGGATTTAAAAGTGGTAACACTCCTTATAGTGTTCTAAAGTCAAAATCCAGGAATTTTTTCTTGCTAAAGTTATACTATGTTTCCTCCTGTAAAATTCTACTAAAGAAGCTAATTTCTTCAACAAAGATCTAGAGGAATATACTGAACCAAGTGACTTTTTTATAAAACATATGCTGTCTCTCTCCCATGCAGGCCTTTCATTTGGGAGATGAGCAGAATTTGCTCCTCAGCAGTTAGTGTTTGAATCCAAGAGGGAAATGGACAGCATCCTCAGTTTCTCAGCAGGTGTTGGATAGATACATAATCTCAGATTAGATAAAACAGGCAAAGGAAATCCTCAGTATGATTGCTAGAGCTAGGCTAAATGCAAATGGTGAAGTGAGGTGCTTTTTAGAGGAAATTCACCTGGTGAAGGTGCTGGTGGGTGCACCCAGGATTATGCTCATCTCACACACCTCAGGCCAAAAGGCTGTGTAGTTATGGGTGACATCCCCATCCCGAGGTGTGACTCAGGGACTGGAGTGAAATGACTGCCAGAATATGAGTCTGTGCTCAGCGAGTTCTGTGCAGGCTCCACTATTCACACTAATTCACACTGTGGTGGCAGAAGTCTGGGTAAGCTTCCAGGCAGTGCACTGAGGAGCATTTATGAGCATTTATGTGCTGCATCCCAGCCACTCGGTTTCAGAGACAGTAACCTCTGGCAGCAGAAAGGGAGCAGGGAGCTACAGGGGAAATAACATCAGCTAGGATTCACTAGCCTAGGATTGCCTATGGCCTGACACATTAATTAGTCTTGCTCTTGTATTTTCTGAGTGGTAGATTTTCAAAGAAGATTACATATGGAAAAAATGCCTTAAGTTTTTAACATGAGGAAATTATTTGGTTGACATGATTTCCTGCTGTTGCATGAGGAGCTACCACAGCAGGTGGGCAGTTCTGAGAGAGGCTGTAGAGCAGAGTGATGGAGCTTGGAGCTGTTCATGGGGCTCACTGACACATAAAGCTTCAGCCAGCTACACTGATGGTCAGTTACTCTAAGAGAAACCACGGATGGAGGGGCACCAGGGGTGTTTTCTGAAATGGCTGCAGAAAGAACAAGAATTAAAAGTTCAAGATAGATTTTGGTATGCACAGCAGCTCCCTCTCTATGGTCTAGGGCTCTTAACTAAGTATGGATGGATGAGGACTTAGTTCTCCCTTTGTTCCTGACTGACAAATAAAAGGATTTCAACTTCTGGTCTAGGAAGAAAGTCTGAATTTATTAAGCAAAAGATCTTCTTAAAGTCGTATTCTATGGAGAAAACAGATTATTCTCGTGTTAAGTCAGCCTATTCTGGTCTGAAAGAATCCAACTGTTGAGTTTGAGGAATAATACAGAAGGGAAGTCACTCTGGAAATCCAGATTCTTCAACCAAGGTGCTGTGCAAACTTATTAAGGCAACTCTGTGTTCTGTGTTCTGCTACAGATTACAGCCTCATATTAGACTTTCTGTTTTGACAGCCGCTGCTAAAACTAAAGCAGAGTTTCATGACTAAACTCTATCAGATAAAATTCATTGTTAATACAGAATTCCAAACATTTTATTATTTGCCATTTGGTCTGAAATATGATGGTCAAAAGTAGAACAGCTGCTGCTAGCAGTGACATTTCACAACTCCCTTTCCCACCTCCGCCAGTGAAAAGAAAGATAGAATCTAAAGCAAAAAACTACCCACCCTGTATCCTTAGGAAAAGTAGTTGACAAAAAATATCCAACTTCACCTGAAACAGAAAGGAGATGGGTTGAATCACGTGATTACACACTGGAAGTTTGTATTTTTTGAAAGACTGAATATTATGAGGGGTTGTTTACTTTAACCTATAAGAAACATTACTATTTCTTGGTCTTATAGGTCTTCTGGGTTTTAATAATGGCTGAAAGACATCTCAGCTCTATACTGAAACTAAAAATAGTCAGCTGTGTAGTTGGCTAGCTAGATAGTCAGTCAGCTTCTCTGATGTTAGATTTGTTTCCACACTGCTGTAGAAGAAAGGTGCCTTTAGGGCTTCAGTTCCAAACTGCAGAGTGGAACAGCTTGGTGAAAACCTGTTTCTATTTTCTGGCTCCAAACTCTCTTCATACTGTGCCAAAAGGTGTGTTCCTTTGTTAAGTGTCAAATGGATAGGCATGCCTCTGGATTTTTCATGGCTTGAAGAGCATTTTGAATTAAATTATTTGAAGCCAGGGTAAGCAGACAGTTGGAGTTTTACTTGTGTTTCACACTCCCATTTAGTATAATTCTCTTTTGAGCCTTTGTTATTGGTTGAACCAGATGCATACTGCAGAATAGATTAAAATAAGTGCTTTTTCAGCCAAAATTACCTTACCAGCCATGATTTAAGTTTTGTAAGATACAGTTTTTGCAACTGCTTTAAATAAATACTTATTTTCTTCATGAGGAATTATGAACACTTATCAGCAATATTTTTTTCTAAGTGAAGCTAAATGATTGCTTTTTGGTGAACAGCAGATTTGCTCCAAAAGAGGAAGAGCCTAGAAATATTCTCTAAATTAATTTAAATCTAGCCAAACATACAAGTCAAAAATGTAGAATGGAATTTTTCAAAAATTTCTGGGTTTTTTTACCAGTACTTAGAAATAAATGTATTCCAACATGAATATTTTAGCTTACCTATTATTTTTAAAAAATTAAAGTTTCAACATCTTTTTATAACACAAATACATTAATTAAATACTTCTATAGAAATTTTGGGGTTAATTTCAAATTATATACTACTTTCTTATTCATCATATCCAACTTTTCCAAGTATAATATCTCATTTCAATCTAAACCCATCTAGTTTTTACCCACCAGGAAAAGAAATCTACCTATTTCTAATTGCAACTTTAGTAGCTCTCCCTGAATATATATTTTCTTTCATTTTAAGAATGAATGACCATGCATATGTCTATCTGCAATATTTCTACATATTTATGGGGGAAAACTATATATAATATATATTATATATACATAACTACAACTCTATAAAACTACATATTTTTTGTTATACAGTAATATTTTCTAAATTAATTTATTTTTCTGTATGTTACTGTATTTTTCTGAAAAATGTCATTGAACTGCAACTACTTTATTCCAAAATGCATTGTCAGCTGTTTAAAATAGAAAAATACGAGAGGAATTATTTTTACTTTTGATGGCAGGAATGAGGCAGCATAATCGAAGTGAAAATTTCTGTATAAAGAATATGTGTAAGCAACTGGATCTATCAGACACTAGTCATTTATACACCAACCCTTACCCACGACTGGATTCCTAACTACATCTTGGAAATAGATAATTATTATGCCAATGCAATTACTTCTTCCTTGAGAATGTGGTAGAAGCAGTACTGATACTAGGTTATTTCATATAAAAGCTCATGTATCATGGAGAAAAACTTCATATTTATATATATCCTGAAAAAAAATTGATGCAATTAATAGGAGAAAGGTTGTAGAGTCACAATTTTTTAGAATTATGATTATTATTAAAATTTGACATACATATAATGAATTTTAATTTTGTGCAAGAAAAGAATCACAGTTGTGCCTACTGTGTCATCATTGTATATTGTCCAAAAAGCATACCAGCATATATCAGAGATGAGTTAAATGTTTATATGTCCAATACAACAATTCAAATATAATTCAAACTGCTCCAGGCTTTAGTAAATTTCATTACTGCAGTGACCAGAGAAGCCAACAGGAAACCACATTTAATCCAGTAGTTTGATTTTGCTCAGCAAGATGAGTGGGATATGTTGGTTGTGAACCTCCAAATGATCATCTGGAGTATTTTCCATAAGCTGAACAATATCACACAGTATTCGTAAAGGGAGAGTTCAGAAAAAACGTTTCGTCCCCTTTCAAGTAATGGAGGTCAAAATTTTCCTAGAGCAGCTTCTCAAGAGATTTTTATCTCTACAATCTGCTGCCTGCCTTCAGTCAAAACATTTGTTAGCTTCCACTGGCAGATACCCAGGAGTAGGTGTGTGGTCTGAAAATCTGCTGGAGTGGAGTTTCCAGCAACATAAACTGCCTGTTGTTTCCTTTCCCTGTAAGGGCTTGAAAAAAGACAGCTTGCCTTGGAAAATTGGACTAGAAGTGCCTGAGTGTACCCTGAGTAGAACTAGAGAATCGGAACATGCACAGAAGCACCTCCCCTGCAGAGCCCTGGCCATGCTGAGAGGTGACCTTTCTCTTAGCATAAGATTGATGGAAAATGTGTTGTACTATAACCAGAAATCCAAACTGAAGAGGTTATGCTAAGAGAAGAAGGGGAGATATTAATCTGTTATAGTTCAATACATATTAGCTGGATAGTTTCTGTGCCAGGAGTACTCAGTGGAGCTCACAAGTTTGTACTGGGTTCCTGGAAAAAGACTAATGTTAAATGACCTTAGCTGTACTTTAATCCCATAAATGGTTGTGCCTTACATGCAACTTTCTCAGGAACAGCTTGCTTTCCTGAGCCTTGTTTTACTATGCATTTTCTTGTATTTTTTGCCCTTTGTTTTTTGTAGGTCTTTTTCATTCTGTTGCTATTATACTCAAAGCTCTTGTTATAAGCATCTTTCTCTGATATATAGCACATGCTAAATTTAATCTCATATTTGCTACAGTATATTACAATTCAAACAAACGTAATTTCTATTTAAATGACGTGACATCTTCAACAGCAACACATTTTCCAATAAGTTTTTTCAACCATATAAAATTAAAACTTTGCTATTCCAGTTCTTACTACAGGAATGCTTATTAGCTACTTAATAAATGCTAATTTCCTACCGGATTCATGACAGACCATGATTTAGATAAGTTCCTCCAACTGACGCTGGCATTTCTGGTTCCAAGGGTATGTAAAACACACACATTCTCCGATTATCATTATTATAATAAATTATTACTTTAATACATAATTATTATTTTTCTCAAGGTGTTATAGGAGCACCTGAAGCCAGGCTAGTATTCAATGAGGTCTTGTACAAGATGGTAGCAAACAAAAAAACCTTCCCTCTTAAAATCTAAGGCTACAAATCAGAAAGGCATTTGTCTAAGATTTCTCTCTTCAGAAAAGCACTTAGGCAAATAATTTCACTATGTAAAAAGTAGGTTCTTATAAAGGAATTATTTATGGATTAAATCTCTGAAATTATAAACCATAGATAAAATGTTAATTTTTCTTTCATAGTTGGAATAATTCCTTTATTATTTTACAGTGCTTCATGTTTCTGTAAGAGGTAGATGTATTTGAAAAAAATTAATGTAAGGGGTTTGTGATATCATGTCTGCCATGTTGCTTATTCCTATGAAAATCCCTGATAATTCACAATGCAGACTAAAGTACAGATCCCTTTACTTACATTAACCTATTCAGCTTCTTGATGAAGAGAATTATAAAGGTATTGTTCTGATCCTTTTATTTTATAAGCCACAAAAGATTGTTTTTCTTGCCAATTTATTGTCAATTGACTTAGTATTTTTATTTGTATATGTTTTTTCCTGTAAGGTTCATCACTTGATAAAGTGTATTCCTTTCCATGAAGATTTAATTATTTTGTATGAATTATTTCATGGCAGTATTCTGCTGAAGAACTTCACTGCACATTTATATTTTTATGTGATTAAACATTTGCATTTAATAGCTTTTGAAAGGCAAGTTCAAAGCTACTCTAATTAATAACAATGATATAGTGTGGATTTTATAGCAAATTAACTGTCCAACAACAAGGCTGAACAACAATAATGTAGAAGTTATTGTGTGTGCTTCATTCCAAAACTAACTTCAAGAGAAGAAATAGATTACAAATACAGAACATTAAATTATTCTTCCATAAATTAGGCTTGTTCCTCATTTACAAATTTATATCACAAGTATCTGTCTTAGTTAAAAACCACTCTACGTATTAGTTACAGCACAGAAAGAGGAGAGCAGAACAGTAGTGTTTGCTTACTTATTCAAAAATACTAATATCATTTATGTCTTTTTTATACTTTAATGGAACTCATGCCTATAAACACCCATTGTTCTCAATTTTCTCAGAAGAGCTTACAGCAGTTTTTAATCACTTTGTAGCACTTCTGCAGACTAGAATTCCTATGTTGACCAAAAAAACTCAGTACCACAGAATGAGCTTTTCTTGGTATTTTCTAGTGTGTTCAGCAATATTTGACTTCTAAATACCAGTCATTACTGGTTAGACTTTTTAATTTTGTATTCAAAGCTAATAAAAGTAGAGATTAATGAGTTTAAATGCCCAAACCACCCGAATTCTTACTCACATGGAGGCAGAGGCAGAAGCACACTGAGCATACATATTCCTTCATCCTACTCCTTTCCATGTTGTTGTAAGAGCAAATGGAAGTGATGACTAAGGTCCTGACTAATGGAAAAAGAAACAGGGAAATCCCAGGATCAATCCCAGTTGCTATGAGTAAAGCAAGGAGAAGAGCTCGCCTATCTTAGGTGATGTCAGGGCATTGCCTCTTGACACCTTCATCAGAGAGAGGGACAGAGCAGGGACTCCCAAGAGTGATAAGAAACCACAGCTTGAGAAAGCAACTGTTAAGCAGTTGGTAGGTAGATACAGACTGTGATGACTTCATACATCTTTGTGTTTTCAAACAGACTTGATCAAATATGTAGTTTTAATTTTTTTGCTTTGGTTGCTCTAACAGTGCAAAACTCTATATGATATACCAAGCCATTTTTGCTATTCTAAATTGATGAAACTCTTCATTAAGTAATTTTATTATTATAGGCTATTTTGCTGGTGCAACACTAGGAGAAACACAACAGATTTAAGTCATAAAGCTTTCTTCATAATGTTTTTAACAGCTTTTGTTCCTTGAGGGCATAAAGATAAGATGTTGCATATGCACACAATTTTGTTGCCAGTAAAGATGAAATAAAATTAGTTAAAAACCTAGGGAATTCAGAATTTTTATGGAACACTTTCACTATTCAAAAAAATACTACAGTAATATAATTTCTGTTCCTATTTATATTAATTGACTACCAGATTGTTTCATACGGGTTCTTTAAAAGATTTATTTTTCCAAATCTCATCCAAAGCAGAGGGAGGCAGATGGAAATGCTATAATTGTATGCTGCCCTGTAGTTTAAAAACATTCTGTTGACAGAAACCTGATAGGATTAACACAACCCCCAAATTTGCAGAGACCCCACATAATTGCTTTAACGTAAGAAGAGGTCATGGTGGACTAAACAATATTTGTGATTTGGTAATTTCCTCCAGATAAACCAAGAAGCACATGAAAACATTCAGATGTTGAACTTGGCACTGTAGTTTCCAAAGTCTGTTCTCTCTAGGGTCCCTCTACAGTAGATAGAATAAGAATCTCCTTCCAAGGACTAACCTCAAATACCCAAGATCCTATTCTCAATCCTTTGGCTTCTGCTCTCAGAAAGACAGGGATAATACTAACCATCTTCCACTGAGAACTGTCCCATAAAGCGTTACTTGTCTATTTAATATTTAGATAGGGATGTGGAAAGGGTCATTTGAGCAGAAAAGAACATCCCTGCTCAGAATACGTTACCAGAAAGTGCTTTGCTTCCTCAAAAATGAACTCGTATTAGTTTTAACTAATGAGTGTCCTGAGTGACTCCAAAATTGTACTACATGTGTCATATTAAGTCATGCAGTTGTCTGCACCTTGGCTGAAGGGAATAAAGGGAATAAGAATCCAAGTTAGCTCTGCACACAGAATGGAGAAAAAGAAATATAAAATATTTTTTTAAATCAAATTAAAGTGTCTTTGTTATAATTTCAAATTATAAGTGGATGTTTCCTCCCATTCTTTTCTCTGTCTTTCTCTCCTTGTTTTGCTTTGAGGGTGGACTAGCATAAACAGGCAGAACTAAGTTCAGTTAGAACTGGCAGGGAAGGTTGTAGAGCACGGAAGACCAGGAGAGGTGTTGTGAGAGGAACTTACCATCAGTGGTGGTACCACCACTGAAATGCAAGCACTAACTTATAACAGGAGAAAGCAAAAGTCAGTGAAATAAACAGATGAGAAAAGAAAAGGAATGTTCTCTACTGCTGTGGTTTATGACATTGACAGCACAAAGTTCAAAGGTCTTGATTCATTGTAGATCAGCTCTGTGAAAATGTCACACTTTTTGTTTTGGTGAAATTCAAAATTTTTAATTTTCAAAATGCTTTTTACTCACAAAATGTTTTCATGGGAGTATGTGACAAACATTTTTATTTCCAGCAGTGTCTTTTGCAAGCACATTTATCTGAAAATTGATGTTTCTTTGAGTGAGTTAGTTTTGGTTTTATTTTTCACTGGATGATAGTGGGTCTACTTTTGCTTAAAAGATTTGTGTATCTTAAGTGAATATTCTTTCATGTCTTTGTGGGTTGTGTAATGAACTGTGAGAGATAGGTGCAATTTCTAGTGAAATATCATAGCTGTATAAATTTGACACATACATATTTTAAAATGTCTAAGTATTCATTCATGAGTGTTAGTCAAGAAAATAAAATGTGTCCTCAACAAGATAAAATACATAGTTTAGGAAAGAATTTAGGACTTGTGTAATAAAAATGTTCTGAACCCCACCAATGGAAAAATGTTTTAACTAAGAATTAATTTTCAACAATAATTTGACCTTTAAGATATTTCTTCTTAAGAGAGTATCATTGTGCTGAAAAAGCAAAAACCCAAACAGAATAAAAAACAGTGCACTACACAGGGGCATTCTCAGATGAATACCTGGTGAAGAAGTAGACGTGTTCAGAATTTTTCTTCACATCAAGGTTATCCATTTAAGTGGTGTCTCTTTTACTACCTCAGAGCATGCATTTTTCCACACTAGAAGATTTCACACATGAATGGCAGTAACACATTCTGTAATTATCCTTCATCCTATGCCTTTGTGACAATGCAGTTTTTCACTATTTGAGACAAGGCAGGAATTTAAAATAGTTCAAATAAATTTTAACCATAACTGGTTTTTTTCTACAGACTTCTTAGATTGCATAGGAGCGTATTTTAATTAAGGGACCTGGAAAAGGAGAATTAATTCATAATACTATTATTAATTATTGTTTTGAGAAGAAGCATAAGCAACAATAATTAGTTCAGAATTGTTCTGAATTTTTTTACGCTAAAGACTTTGGATTCAGTGGATTAGTAGATTAAATGCAGAATTCACCACTTTGAAAATTTAGACAAGAAATTTCAAGTGATTACCAAGAAAGAAAGTTCTTAGTAACGCTTAAGCAAAATGCCTGCAATGATTTTGATGCTCTTATTGGCTCATCTAGGTGCATAGAGTGAATGCAAATCAATTTCAGTGATGACAGATAAACATTTAATAATCTTTCATAAAAGCTATTTTCTACATGCCACTTAGATCTGGAACCAATACAGAAAATCAATGAAAATATAATGTCAATTTCATCACCTATAAAATTATGGCCTTTTCAAAAATATATGATGATATGAATACTACATCATTTAATTTTATCTTCCATATATAGTCATTCCCCTCTTATTTCTCTATAAAGCAGGATCATCTTCTTGTGGAAATAGTTTATAGCAGCTCAAGGTTTCACAACAGCTGTTCAGTGGAAGATCTTTTACTGCCCGTTTTTTGCAGACAACATACAGGCATTCCTGCAAAGCTATTCTTGTGAGCAATATAAGGTCATTCAAAAACATAAATGCCAGAGGTGAGCAAAACCTCTGAGAACTGGTCTTCTGGACAAATTTCATGTGGGATAACTGCAGATGTTTCATGATCACTACTTCACTTATTCCCCCTTTTCAGAACTTTTCCAAACATTGAAGATTCATATATGTGTAATTTATGTTTCCTATCGAGAGCATCAGGATGGCTGGGTAGGGTCCCCTAGACAGAGCCCATCCCCCTGTTGGGACTATGGTATTTAAAACCAGGAGCAAGTAAGTGAGAAGTGTGTTCTCAGATCTGATGCATTCTCAGACTGGGACAAACTCTAAGACTGGCATCATTTGAAATATCTGCTGAGCTCCTTTCATCCTTTAACATCATCCTGTTTCTTAGATCTACTAGCAAAGGCTATACAAAAGTGAGCTTGCCAAACGTGCCAGAAGTTTGGTTTCCAGAGCTTTAGCATAACCTTCATCTAGAACAAGAGTGGCCCCTGGGCAGTGCTCCTCAAGCTTGCCAGTTCCTTCTCTGATGAAAAAGCCTCTATAATTCAGAGGCTGAGGATAAAAGACTTAGCGCAGTAGGGGTTTTTTTTCGGGTAGTTTCAGGCTGCTTTGTCTGGAAACAGGGAAAGTAAAGATAATTTTCACAAGGGAAGCACTATAAGCAGAGGCAGTAGATAAAACTGTCTCAGTAACAGAAGACCCTACCATTTAGCAAGAACCTCAGGATGACACTGTTCTGAGTGCCAACATCATTCTTGTCTCAGCAAATTGAAAAGGGCGTAAAGGAATGTACCGATTTTCAGGATACCTCCTCTCTATTGCTATAGCTCACTAAGGTAGCAGCTGATAGAGGTTAACTTTGCACTGGCTGCACCTCACACTGCCTGGCCCTCTTCCCAGCCCTGAAAGAAAGGAAGAAAGAAAATAACAACGTGCATACAGTTTGAAACAGGTCACAAAAATCTAAAGAAGGCAAAAAGATATTAAATGTGTCCTAAGCCATTCCTTTCAGATATCTGATGAGAATGAAGGAAAAAAGAAAAATTAAAATTTATCTGCAAACTGAATCAGTTTAAAAAACATGTAGTAAGATAGATGGGCTTTGAGAGACTAAATTAAATAATAGTTCATCATAAGCACCACATGTCTCCTAGGCTTGAGGAGTAATAGAGAACCTGAGCACAAAAAATTACTTAAATTGTCCAAAACTTATAAATATAGTAAATATGTATCCTAAATATTACCATTTTAATAAATAAATACTAATGTTGTACAAGTTTCAATATTTTTAAAGTTTCCAGGAAATAGCAATGTGATTGCTATTTCCTGGAATGCATTCAATTATCCAATATTTTCTGTTCAGTTTTGTGTAGACGTAACAGTCTCCTTGTAATGTTGGCAGAAGATATTAATAAATAACAATCCTTGCTCCGTTTTGCAGTGTTTGAGAAGTTATGTAGAAGATTCATGTGTCTCTGGTTAGTATCCCACTTTCTTTAGCATAGAAGCAAAGAAGTGCATGCTTGTACCTGTTCTGTAAATAGCAATAGAAAGCAAGGCTGTCATTCAGAGATTCTTTAACAATTTATAAATTCATTTGAAAAGGAAATAAACCAAGAAAGTAACTCAAGCACAATGAGCCCTGCCCTTCTTCATTACCAAAATATTCCAAATACTACTGCATTCTAAGGGAAGTGCCTTGATGAACCTCTTGGACTTCAATAACAAAAATGTTTTTCAGTTTTAGAGTTTCTTAAGCTTCAAAACTAAGCTGCATGAAAAACAAAGTGCACTTATGAACTAATGAAATATAAAATAGGGTGGGCAATTAAGAAGAAGAGAGTCTTGAAAAGCACTTACAGAGAAGCCATATTCTACTCCCATTTTTAACTCTGCGACCCATGTTAGCTTCAGCAAACGAGAAATGCATGAGTCTGACAAGGGCACAATTTGTCATGGCATCTAAACAACAGATTGACTGTTTCTAAGAGCTCTTTTTCCTTTGCATCAGTACTTCTTAAAGAGGGAACAAGGATTATTTCTGAAAAACTGTATCACAGCTATCAAGGAGAGTTTGAGCAGCCCTGTTTTGAACAGCACATAGTACAACAAGCAATAATGGACTCCCATCTTCTTCGGGATGTCCCTTTCCTCTGCATTTTTCTTAAAATAGATACTATTTTAATACCTGAAGAATTTATATCATAATTAGATGGACATCCAGTAGGTCTGTAACAGCCTTCTGAGAGATGGTTTCAGTGTGAGCTTTCATTTCCTTTAAGTTTAGTCAAAAGAGATGTTTTCAAAATCTGCCGAATTGTTACCTTTCAGCATTTTTCAAAATGTGTGTGCAGTAAGGAGTGCTTTCTGATCTTTATTATGCCACCATCAACTCCATGAAAAGAACTATGGAACTATGTATGTATGAACCAGACTGGCTTCTAATTTTATCAAGTAAATCTGAACCAGTTGACCTTTTCTGTGCTATAGTTCTATTAATATCTTTATTATTTATCTAAGCTTTCTCTGTAGCTTTTAATTGCAATTGTACTGTGTTTTTACAGGCCAAGGTACTTTCCTTCAGAATTTACAGTGTTACTGAAGAATTAAACAAACTCCACAGATTGTCTATATTTCATTGGGAATACATTCCTTTTTTTAGTGAAGAGATACTGGAATGCACTCTTCATATCTCCCAAATAAGTTATTTTTAAGAAATATTTTGCCAGAAAATGTGGTTACTTTATAATGCTTTAAGTGTTTATGAGTCCAATTTATTTTGCTGGAAGTAAGACCTTTTCCAAAACATTATAGATAAGTTAAGAAATAAAAAATAGCATGTGCCCTGACCAAGGAATTACTTTTTTTTCCCTTGGAAATGCTAATGCATATATATATATATATATATTTGCCATGGTAACTGGACCATTTTAAATTTCACATGCAGGCCTTTCTTCTCTTTGTTTCTGAATGTTTGAAAATATAATGAACTTGTAGGCTCACAGATGCTGAAGTTTTATAATGAGGGGCTTCTAAAAATGATTCCTGCAGTTTAGAACTGTCACAACCTGAAATTTCTCAAAAAAGAACAATGTCTGGGAGCAGTTATTCTGAAATCATTCATTGGTCCCAGATTTCAAATGAGAAATCCTGGATGCAGTAGAAAGTCAAGATTCATGTGCATACTTTATCTCTGCATATAATGGCACCAGTCCTATGCATGCATAATTGTTGATAAGCAGGCAGGGAGCTGGAGTAACACTGTCCCTTTAAGTACTGTGTGGTAGTTTTCATTCCATGTGAGGCATAGTATCTAAAATGTTCTTTAGATGCTCATGACCAAAACTTTGGTGAGTTTTTCCACTTATATAAGTTTTAAAAGATAGTACAATGAAAAATATGTATCATTGCCTTTAATGTAACCTGTATCTCTTAGGAAAAATTGGAATTTCATTCTGTCATATTGAAATATTGAGAAGCCTTATTTTTGGGTACATGAAACAAATCATCAGTCCATATATTTTAAACAGGATTTTTGTGTGTATCTTGTAATGAGATCGTAATCATTAATTTGCTAGCCTTTTTTTGTTAAATTATCACTACAATAAACGCTTTTGAGAACAGAGACCAAGAATCCTCTCAGTTCCATTTTCTAAAAATAAGTCTTGTCTATTAAGTGTACTAATTTAAATTTCATTACAATTCCTACATTTTGCTTTGAAACTGTTATCATGATCTAACCATACCTGGAACACAGCTAACATTTCAAGTTCTTTAGAAATAAATTCACTCCAGTTACACATAGCATATAACTACATTGGCTTCACAGGTAGACACAATTGGATTTATTTCTCTAAAAGTTTTTGTAATTAATCCATAAATGAACTGTCTTAACTGTCTTTTAAAAAACATCTAAACACATTAGAGATTGAGCAACTGGAGTACATAAGAAAAAAAAAATTACCAGGAAAATTGTTATTTTTATTTCAGCCATTTGCTGTTGGGGTTAAAAAGTCTACAAATAACTGAAGCTGTGGGTGATTTTTCTTTTGAAGATAATAGACCTGGGATTATATTCAGGCAAATGTAAATGTGCAACCTCTTTATTTTGTAGAGAGTGTATTCCTCTGCTCTATCCCAAAGGTGACAGACAATAAAAGCAATTATACTATGATAATTCAACTATTTACACATCACATAAGTTCAGAAAACACTTTGTAAAATGGTGAAACCTTCAAACTCCTACTACCTTTCTATTCCACTTGCACATATCTTCTTCTATTTGATGGACCTCACCCCATCTCTCACTATTATTATTTATGGGGGTTTTTTTCTGCTTAGTCTTCACTGATTGTATGCTCTATTTTCTGTTACTTTATTTTCCTTTTTTTTCCTTTATTTTCTTTTCCTCAGCACTGTTACCAAATCTTTGCCACTCAATTCCTTCAGTTTTTCATTTCCAAATCACATGTCTCTAGGTCAGCCAGGAATGGGCATTAGCATCCTTCGACATTCTTTAATTATTGTGCTGAAATTAGGCTAGAAATCTTTGGACCAAATTGATCAGTGTTTCAAATTATAAAGTGAGACCTGAATCTGTGGATTTAGATCAATGCAATACTTCTTCATCTTATCTCTTCTATAGTGGTTTGAGAAATGACTGCCTCAAATTTGTGATTAATAAATGTAGCTCACAGCTTTGTTCTTGGTTGGGATTATATAATGCAGCCCAGAGAGAAAGGCAGTTATATTCCTCCCTCTGCTGCCAGCTCC
Source organism: Acridotheres tristis (assembly GCA_037013685.1). Taxonomy (NCBI): domain Eukaryota; kingdom Metazoa; phylum Chordata; class Aves; order Passeriformes; family Sturnidae; genus Acridotheres; species Acridotheres tristis. The sequence continues at coordinate 22,471,183 of CM072885.1, read as the reverse complement.
TTCCCAGTTGTGCATTACAGAAATGAGAATACTTCTTGATTTTTACCACTGTAAATGAGATCTAGGTTGAATTTATAATTCCCACATTTTTTCAAACTCCCCTTCAGTACTTCATTTTTTTCCCCTCTAAATTTAGAAGGAGATTTTCATTCTAGCAGTATTTAAAGTGTTCATATGGGAGTTAGAATGGATAACAAGTTTAGGGAGTACATTTATAAAATTCTCCTTAAGTGATTCCACTGGACCAAAGAGAGTAACTGCATTGAAAGACACTTCTAACAAAATCTAAACTATTTCAGTTCAGCTTTAAATGTCAGGGATTTGCTCTTCTCTTGTAGAACAAGAGTATAAAAATGTGTGATCAAGATTTAGTCTTTAATTTCAGTTATGATTTACAATTCCTGCAATTTCTGCAGCAAGGGAAGTTAAATTATTCCTCTGTGTCAGTTGCCTTTAATTTATGGAAGTTGGGAGTTATTGTCTTACATCCTAGGGAAATAAAGCCGTATTTTGATCCTGTTTTTATGAAAATCAGTAGGCAATTTACTTTTTAACTCCTCTGCATATAGCAAAACACAGAACAGAAAATTGCAAAAGATTAGATCTTGAAATTTAAAAAGAGAGAAAAAATAAACTGTTTGCATTGGGTAAAAGGGACACATATAATGCAAGCAGGAAAAGTTTTGAGAGATATTCAAGCTTTGACAGCAAATTTGTACAAACAATATGGAAGGTTCCAGTATACAAAAGCTATTTTCTTAGCATTGCCAGATACGAAGCATTCATGGTCTTTAAAAAATTATACTTTACAGTGGAACTTACTGAGACAAAGACATTATAGAACTTCTAAGGAAATGATTAAAAACTTACGCTGCACTTTTTTCTTCTTTTTTATTTTTTTAACAGAACAATAGTTTTATCTTCAAAATCAACGAGAAGACCAAATTATTATAGTATTTGGCAAGTCAAAAATGTTTTCTGCTACTGGTTGTTTTGACAACATTTTGTAAAAGACACTCAATAAGTATTCTGATGCCTAAAAGTAAATTCTTAATTATGCAAGGACCTTAAATTTGCACAAAACAATGCTACATCCAAGAGGCAGTCTTCCTCTCACCCCAGCCCTTTTTTTCCACCTCTGTGGCTCTGCCTCCATTGGGCTCGCAGTAGTATTTGGTCAAACATGGACTAAGTAATCTGGAAATTAAACGTTTGAACCCGAGTCCATTCTCCAAGTCAGCCCACTGTATCTCCACCAAAGTGCCTGGGGAACTACAGCTCAAGGCAGGAGCATCACTCATTGAAGAAGCTGCAGTGCCAGAAGGATAGGTGCTGCAGGGTCTGGAACACACTGGGTGTCAGAGAAACCTGGGCATTAGTTATAAAGTGGAACACCCCAGCAAGGTGGCTGTGAATACAAGGGTGGTATGCCAGGTCCTCAGTTTGATCTAGTGGTACCTGTCCATTCTAAGACGATTATTATGGAACTATTTGAGTTCCTGTGCATTAAGTTCCACAGCTCTGTAAGAGTTTATGAGCTTTTGCCAAAGAGTGGAGCCAAGCTTGCTGTCAAATTCCCGCAGCACTGCTCAGTGTAGTAAGAGGCCCCTAAGCACAGCACCAGAGTCAGCTCCTGCGTGCATCCAAGGGGGTCTGCATGAGCCATAATTTACCTGGTTGGGCTTACAGGTTGTCCTGCACAAACTGGAGCAGGCTGGAGATGTCTTTGGTCCTTTGCATCCTCCCTGGCTGGGTCAGTGTGCACTCAGTGAGACCAATGTATCAACAACTGCTCCGAGCTGCGTTTGCATGAATAATCCTGCCAGATCTGTGCTGGCCTCCCCCAATGTCTCTGCATCTACGGCACGATTAATCTGTCAACTAAATAAACTGTCTATGGATAACCAAGCACTGGCTGTGCACAGTAGAAAATGAACATATTTAGCACGCTGTACTGTGATAGTCTAAGGACAATTGGTGATTAACGGGTAGGTCTTTGTGCCACCGAAATTTACAAATATACTTCATTAACACTGAATGCAATTATAACTGAAGGGGGTGGAGAAACTGTTTCCCTAAGCTTAAGTTGTAGTGGAAGTTATCTAATCAACTGTGTAATAGGGTAGGAAAATTCAAGCTAAAGTAGTGCTTATTACAGGCTTGGTTTAGTAACACGTGTAATGTCATCTGCAAGTGACAAAATCATGTTTACATTTCTGTGGAGGAGCCCTGTGCCATAAACCTTGCAAAACCTGGTAGTTAAGTAGCTCAGTACACTGGAAAACAGCGCCTGTTTGCTCCTTGGATGTCAGTGAATGGACTGAGCAAACTGTATTTTAGGGGGGAAAATAGAGAAAAGCTTGTCAGAAATATGAAATCACCAAACCATTTTTGGCTCGAACTGGACAATGTTGGATTTCTAGAGCAGAATAGTTATTTGCAAAGTGCTGAGTGGGGAGGAGCTAACCACACAGGGCTGGTCCCAAGAGTGTCTGAAGGTGGCTTTGCAGCTAGAAGTAAAAAAATATTCTGATGACAAACACACATGAGGGGCTATTTAGGTATGAACAGAAAATTACTTGCTGTGTTTCAAAGAATAATGAGCTGAGTAAGGCAGGGGGTAAATGGTGTTGTCTGTTAGCTGGATGACACGCTAATAACTGGGAAGATTTCAGATGAATATTTACAAAACCTAGAGGAGGCCTGAAGGAAATTGAAAAGATGTGATTGTAAAGCTAACAAAGTATAGTGTGCTAATTTCTGTTGAATTTTTCCTCCTCCCATATACTCAAGCCAGGTAATGTAGCATATGAACGGAAATTAAGGCTACATATCTTCCAAAAATTAAAATCCAGTATACAAAGAATATAAATAGGGTCTTTAATATTTCTTCAGGGTTGAGCTTTAGGGCCATGAGATGAGCTAGATGTTGCATGCTGTGGAGGGACAGCAGAAGCAGTCTGTTAGATTGACAAAGTGTTGTATACTGTAGAATACATTGTGGGATTTTATTTTTTAAGGTATGATTTTTAGGTTTTGTTTCTTAAGAGAAAGAGTTGCTGCAGATGTTAGATGTCCACGGTACACCTTAGAATATTCTGCTGCTTAGATGGGACTGTGGAATAGTCATTCCAAATGTAGCAATTTTGGTGTGATATCTGTTCTTAAGAAAAAAACTAAATGGCTGTAGACCATATTGAATAAAATGTTTTTTTTGTGGAAGCAAAAAATAAATGGAATAGTTCAATTTACATTAAAATGACACATTGTACATGACAATAGTATGCAAATCCTCTCTTCCAGGAACTGAGCCACAGCTTCAGACACATATAAATCTAGGGTTCAAAATATGCTAGATTCCCTTCCACAATATTAGCAAACGGTGGGGGAAAAATTACTAAGAAAAGTATTCAGCCTTGGGATTATTAAATTCCACACAGAAAAATATTTTTTTCATCTCACAACAAATCACAAAGAGTTGGTAAAAATACTTCAAAGATGAACGGTCCCTATCTGGTGACAGTGAAGAGCCTGGATCTTACCAGATCATTTTAAAGACTTTCAGAGAGATATGCTAATATGGAGTTTCTGTCCCAGCTTTCATTTGTTCGAGAAAAGTGTTCATTGACAATGAATTGCTTCACTTACTAAATGACCTCTTTATTGCAGTTATAAATATTGCCCTATGAATAGGAAAAGCCCCTGTACCAGTTAAGAAAATTACTTTTACATGCTCTGACTAACTTCATCACATAACAAAAGGGAAACTTTATTCTTTCTAATTCAGGAGATTGAATTAACCATGGAAAATGCTGTCTGAGAACTAAATGTAATAACACCGATATAACTACAACAAGTATGCAAAATAGGTTTAAATGGGAAATAAAAACTAAGAAAGAAGTTAATTTAGAGACCAGATGAAGAAATCAATACATGGAAAAGGCAAGGAGCAGGTTTGGCAAGGCACCAGGAGATGACACAGTATTAACAATAAAGTATCATGTCACTTGTGACAGAAACCAAATGGCTGAACACGGATTCCTCAAGGAAACACTCTGCAAAAGTGGCCAAGCAATAGCGATATGATCTCTCAGTGCCCAGAACTTGAGGCCTGTGATAAAAGCCTAGGCTATTTACACCTGAAAAATATTTTGAGAGGTGTTTTATTCTTAAAATGTCATGTCAGAGAAATGTCTATGATTTAATTCTGGATGAGTTTCAGACATTATCCTAGCAGAATGCAATAAACTTTGAATGAGTTACCAAAGCAATTTGGGCAGACACATAAATAAGGTTAGAGCAAAAGCAGTTGGAGAAACTCACAAGGTGGCAGCCCAAATTTCTTGTTAGCACCGAGGTTCGCCCTACCACCTCCAGCTCAAAAAACTTATTCAAAATTGTTGTTTTACATTCCATTTCCTAAAAACAAAAGCCCAGACCACTTGAAAAAGATCAGTGTGCCATTCAAATGTGTGTTTCAGAGCCTTTATTGCACAGCAATACAAAGCTGAGTGGGAGGAATAGAGAAAAGATTTAGGAAATTTGTGGGTAGAGTTCAGTGGTATATTAGGGAAATGGAGAAGATAAAGATGAAAAAAGGCCAGCTGTACTAGATAGCATCTTAGTTACATGGCATAAACCTGGAAGTAAATTGAAATGATCAGTTTTCATTGCCTGGAGAAAAAGAAGATAATAAGAGAAAGAACACTAAAATCTGAATAAAAAGAAGCCAAATCAATTCCTCTAGGTAAAATTCTAATAAACTGAGAACCTTCAATTGTATTTGCTTGCCTTGACCATACAGCTCTAATCACAGAAAACTTTCAGACTTTCATGAGACCAGCATTATAGTTTGATTGGTTTTGTATTGAAATTATTTACAAAATTTACAAGGAATCCTGTTCTGTAGATTTTCCTTTTTAATAATATGATACGGCTCCTAGTTGCATGGATTTTCCTATTTCCTTTTCTCAGAATAGGCCATTTTAAGTCCATGCATATTTGAGAAGGTTTCAGTTTCAGCTACGATATAAGTTTCTACAGAAACAAAGGTTATGTTGGTCTTCACTGTTGTTTTCCTCTTTCTTGGCAGCGTTCTGCAGATGAAAAGTAATGTGAGGTTCATTATATGCCTTTAGCAAGAAGTGCTGGAATTTCTGATTTCATATCCCAGCACATAGCAAAAATGTAACACAAAGCTAGAAGGAATACACAGGGCCTCATGCTGTAGTTCTGATAGTAGAATCACAAAACTATTTTACTCCAACTTAAAAAAATAGCTTCTTTAAATTATTCATGACACAGATTTTATTCAAGGCCTTTAAGGATACAAGTCAGCTGTGGGGGGCCTAAAGCCATGGAAAGCAGCTGGAATCTCGCCTTCCTTGTTGAACTTATCCATCATAAAAAGAAATAACTTGCAACTAAGATTATGGAAAGATCCTCCATTCACAACTTCATGGCTTCTAAACTAAGGGTGTTAGAACAATCCATTCTCTCAGTGTAAAAAATTGCACTCCCTCCTTTACCAAAGATAGGGTCAGTCTGGGGCAGGTAAAAGTTAAGTTACACATCCTTGCATTCACCCTAGTGAACCTGAGCTGTTGTCTACAACAACAATTTGCAGAAAGAAGTGCCTGCCTGTAGTTCAACAGCAATTGTTCTTTTTCCCCATAGAAATAGTTCCTGGTTCAAGCAGACAGGCTAACATATGCATTCCTTTCACAGAGAAAACATGCTCTCAGCAATGCTCAGGTAGGCAGGCAACCAGGCACAAAGCTAAAAACACTCAGGTATAGACAGAGCAAGTGCAGGCAAATGCAACCTTGAGTTACTGGGGAAAAAGAAATTAAAGAGGTTGAGTGGAGTTGGGGTTGAGGGGAGTTGAAGGGCATAGGTCACATCTCAGATCTGCTCCTACTATTTTATTTTAACATTCTCAGCATGTTTCCAGTAAAAGGAGAAGGATAATTGAGTCATCCCAGCACCAGCAGCATTTCCCATGGCCAGAGGAAGAAGTCAAAGCATCACTGTATAAAACTGTGCAGCCTGTGACCTCTGCCCCTCAAACATGTGTGCACACAGGTGGACTGCACAGGCACAGGCTGGAGTAGAACTGAGTATTGACCTGGATTTTTGCTGAATTGAGCTGCCTCACAAAGACAGCTGAACAACCCTTCTTCTTCTGAAAATTCATTGATAAGGAAAAAATTAATTTCATTCTTCTGAAGATTCATTGGAAAGGAAATAGGGTATTCTTTTAATAGGGAGCAGGGAGGGGATGATGGGAGCACCTAGATGGAGGTGAGTAGAATGGCCCAGATGAAAGTAAGGGCAAATTCAGAGACCACCAGTGCAGTGCTAGCCTGGGGTCTGCTCAGCCTTGAGAAGCAAGCAGTTTTATACCTCCTGAGTCTTGCATATCCCTGACCAGTAATGGCTTTTGAAGGCAAAGGAAAGAGAGTGAACCATTAATTTTGGCACCATCCATGTCCCCAGGTAGTAGAGAGGCTGAATTTTTCATAATTCCATTTTCCTCAAGAAACCAAATCTGTTGAAAGAAATTATGGAAGCACCTGAACAGATAGTTTGGGCAGCCTTTCACATATCTAATGTCTAGAAAGCAAAAAAAAATAAAGACAAGTGTATGAAAAAAGGAAAAGTGTCTGCCAAATGATCTTGTTCATCAGCAAATTAATTTGACTGAATGATGTGAGAGCTAGGCTCTCCTCAGAGTCACACTTTAGTGTCCATGTTTTTCTTTCAAATATCTGCTTTCATATCAAGTTAGTTCAGTATATCAGTCAAAAGAAAATATTTATTTCTGGCACACCTACAAAAACATTTTGAGATTTGAAAATCTAGTTGAAATCTCTTTGATTCATATTACATATATATTACATTACCTCTCTCTTTCTTTTGCTTCTCTCTTAATACTGAATAATTTTCAACACAGACTTTGTGTATCTCCCTGGTTTTCTGAAACAGGAAGAAAATTAATATATCTCTTCTTTTCCTCCCAAGCCCAGAGATGAAACTGCTTTTCTCTATTTATTTGCTTGCGTTTGTATATATTTATGTGATAAGGGGCAAATGTGTCTCGTGCACGTGTAAACAAATTATTGAGAGAAAATAAGCTGTGTTATCTTTTGTTCTGAAAGCTTTTAGAGTAATGTAGATATTCTTATCTTGTGTAGAAGAGGGCATGATAATGTCCATTATCCCCTGCAAGTTTTGTTGCCTGTACACATCAGCCTGTTGTTCTGCTGTTTCAGAGGACCATGAATGTTATCAAAGACAGCAGTTAGCACAGGACATGCATTTTCTCAGAAGGCATGCTTTGAAATTTAAAAATTTAGTCGAATTTCCTGATGATAATTAATGGGAAGCCAGAATAGAGGAAGCAAGGCAGCAGTTTAATGGAACAGAGGGCCACAAAAAACAGCTATAATCCATGCAAACCTGAGGCCAAACTGGAAAGTGTCAGCTCATCCTCGGGGCTGGAGATCATTTCTGCTAGTTCATTTGTGATTGTCTGATCAGTAGGTGAGAGTTTATAGTATCTGTTCTATTTAGTGAGAGCTAATATAGAGCTGAGTCTGTAATGGCCTTTTGTTGTGATGAGTGGTTATCATCAAATGAGATGTTGAAAACCCTTACCTTACTGCCATCCAATTAAGGCAGGTTTCTGAGCCACAGAAAATGGCCCTAGCTGGTCTCTATCTTCCAAGACTAATTTTTATGTGCATTGAATTGGACAGGAAAAAAAAGGCTGTTTCGGTTCTTTCAGATTTTTTCTTCTTTCGAAACTCAGAGATTGTAAGACCACTCCATGTGAGGATGTTGATCTCTGAGCTTTGTTCTCAGAGGCAGGGAAGCAACAAAGAGACAAGCTGTTCAGAAGTATTTGTCAAGCTGTTATTTAGCCAATAGTTTCAGTCATTCTGAATGAGTCTGAAAATAATCTAGACCACTCTCCTATAGGATATTTCTGATCTATTTTTTATTCATCTTAACCCTTTACATAAATGCTCACAGTTATAGCAGTTCTGGACAAAACTGAACACAGCACAGTGAGAAGTGTCAGCACAGAGTCTACTTGTCATCAGCTGCTGTAATGCAGACCTGTGATATTCCAAATGTAAATACACAAACTGCTTTTGGACCCACAGTCACTTCAGAGGGAATGGGCAGTGCTGCAGCAAGGCAAGAGTTCAGGTGGGGCAATCCACTTGATGCTGGTAAACTCAGTCCTTGTTGCACTGATTTCAGGGCTCACCACTGTGTTCTCCACTGTGCTGGGTTTACATGGCGAGATTTTGATGAGTTGAAGGATAGCTTCAGGGTTGGCTTCTGTGGGAAAACACCAGAAGATGCCTCTGTGTCAGGCACAGCCAGTTTCGCCTCCTCCAAAAGAGACAGTTAATTGCTAAAAGCAAAGCCCATCAGTGATGTTGGTGATGCCTCTGATCATTTCAGAAAGAGTAAAAAATGCTGTGCAGCATCTGTGAGGGACATGAGAGAGAAAAACGTGAGAGAAACAGCCCTGCAGACACCCAGATCAGTGAAGAAGGAGAGGGAGAAGGTGCTTCAGGCCCCAGAGCAGAGATTCCTCTGCAGCCTGTGATGAAGACTGTGATGAAGCAGCTGTGCCCCTTCAGCCCATGGAGGCCCACAGAGGAGCAGAGATCCACCTGCAGCCTGTGGAGAACCCCAAGGCAGAGCAGATAGAGATGCTCTGAAGGAAGCTGCAGCTCATGTAGAGCCCGTGGAGGAACAGCCTCCTGGCAGCACCCATGACTGATGAGGGACTGTTGGGGGTTGAATGCTTCCCTTTTCTTTCTGTGGAATTTTTCCCATTGTTATGCTAAGTAGTTGTGGCTACACCTTAAAACGACAGATAATGTTCTCTCCTAGGGGGGTGGGTGCAGCGGCGGGGGTGGGGGGGGAACCGGAAAAGGAAAGGTGGGATGGGGGGTCTGGAGCGGGGGACTCTCTCACTTGGCTCATGGAGTGAAAAGACCGCCTGGGCTCCGCTCTGGCATCTCCCCTGCCATCCCAGCACTGAGATCCACGCTCCCTGCCTTTGGACATCGCTCTGCTGCTCTCCCATCTCACCCTACTATCTCCGGACACTCTGCTGAGCACCACGACCGACGCCATAAGGGGGGGGAGTCACTTTCCCATCCCGCTCACCCCTGGGCCTCCGCCGCCATCACTCCAGCCCCTCTTCAACTGCGCGGGACCCGCCCTGCCCCCACAGCACCGGTAACTGAGCGCAGGGAGACGGCCTGAGGCCAAAAGGGACTGGAGCAGAGCTAGACTGTTCTGTTCTGTTGCCAATTTTTATAGCTGTTGTTTTCTACCTTGTTAGATACCAGTAAAGAACTGTTATTCTTATCCCCATATCTCCTGCCTGAAGGCCTCTGCTTTGGACCTAAAATAATTAAAAGGGAGGGGGTTGCATTCTGCATCTCAGGAAGGGGGCTCTTGCCTTTCCTTAGACCATACCTATCTTTCAAACCAAGACAGGGACCCATGCTGGAACTGTCTGTTCCTGAAGGACATTACATTCATGGAAAGAACCCATATTGGAACAGTTCTTGAAGAACTTCAGCCCATGGGAGGGACCTCATGCTGGAGCAGGGAAGGAGTGTGAGGAGGAAGGAGTAGCAGAGACAAAGCATTTTGAATTGATCACAACCATTTCCAATGCTTCTGGTCCCCTCTGGGTAAGGGAAATGGAAGAGTCATGAGTGTCTCTGCCCTATCTTGGCCTATCAGCTTTCTTATCTTCATTTAATCTGTTGAGGAGAGGGAGCAGACTTCTTCTTGCAAACACTTGCATCATCCACTAGTGAAGAGATTCTTAAGAGAAAATACACTAAAGCTTTATTATACACAGTATAAATAAGTATAGTTTTAAAAAATATATTGAGCTAAAGCAAAGCTGAAAAAGACCTAAAATTAAATGAAAAAAAAAATCAAAGGGAATTCAGGAATTAATTTTAAAATGCTGCTTATGAATTGAGAACTGTTTCGCATCATCTGCTTTATTTTAGAATCTCACTAGGAGAGTTAGCCTGGAGCAATCAAAAACAGGGTAAAAATTCATAAATCTTATTAACCCAATCAGTATTTCAGCAGTATCTGACAGCTAAACTGTTCATAATTTGGGAAGGGGGCAGGGGGAGGGCAGTGGGGGGAAGTGGTCAAAGAAAAGGAAGAGAAGAAAGTGCAAAGGACTATATCCAGAGTACATATCTCATGATACTTCAGCCCTAGGAGAGTGCTGAGAATCCACCTGCTGTTAAGAACTGCTGGCTCATTATGTAATCACAGAATTGTAGAAAAAATGCTGTTGGAGTTCATCTGGTCCAGTCTGTTCAAAACAGGGCTAACTTTGAAGTCAAGTCACAACTTTCATACCCTTTCCAGACAAATTCCAAATGTATCCAAGGGAAAATACTCCACAGTCTAGACACTGGTGGTCCTATGCCAGTTTCCCAGCATATCTCTTGCAATAGGAAGTCCAAAATCAAACACAGTACACCAGAGAAGATTTTACAATTGCCCAATATTGGTGCACATTAATGTTACTCATCCTGATGGCTAATCTCCTGGTGACAAAGCATTATATGTCTAAGAACATACTGTCCGGTTTGTCTTGCCAGATATGCAGGCTCTTCTCTGCAAAGGCCCTTTTACCTGTAAAGAATACAACAAAAAAAGACACAGTAGTCTTTTCCTTGTCCTTTGACATTCAGTCACATCCTCACATAATTAACAGTGGGCTCTCATTTCCTTAATGTTCCTTCTACAGCCGAAGTCCTGACAGAGCAATACAGAGAGAGTTTGGCACCACATTCCCATTGCCTGTTATAATGTCCCATTCCAGTGTTGTTGGGTTGTTGTTTTCAGTACCTTCCATGCCACAGAGGACAGAATGAATGTGTTCTAGAGAAGCATGTCCCTTTTCACATGGTAAGCACATGGCAGCCCTCTTGTAGAGGCTTGAATAGTACTCTGTCCTCTCAAAATTCATATGACTTTTTGGTGAAACTGCTGCCTGGATTTGCTAGATGCATTAGTTATGTGTCTCTATCCAAGGGATACATGAACCAATCCAACCTGTAGTCTCACCTTCTGCAGAGTTCTGCTTTGCAAACCCTGCTGGCCCCAGAAGTCATCATGGTATTCCTTACACCAAAATGGGTGGCACATCTGTATTCCTACTGGATATGACAAGAGGCTGTTAAGGTGTTCCAGAAGTCTCATTTGATGTCTTTCAGCTCACATCATGGTTTTTCATATCTCAGGGGCTGGTTCTGGGTCCTTTCCATCAAATGAGTAGCCATTACAGAGATTAGCATCTCAGATCATGAAAGAAATTCCATTGCATTTTATTTTCAGACTAAAATAATTGTTCCAAAAGCTTGTTTGCCGGAAGAAATCATTTAAGCTGAGCAGTAAAGAACATACAGGCTGCTCTTCTAAGTTAAGTGTTTCTTTATGCTTTATTCTATTTTAAATGTAATCTTGGCAAGAAGAGGAATAAAAAGAAAGTATTTCAATGTCTGGAAAACACATTACTGACATATATAATTTTCTGTTGACTTTGCTGATATCAACTTGCAGAAACATTATTATTTTTTCTGCTTCAGTAAATATTCAGCCCTGAATTTAGCTGTTTTGTGTGGGCTGTAGTTGTTTGTTCAGGCTAATGGAGATTAGAGACCTGTGAAAGGCTCAGTAAGATACCACACAGTAGAGAGTTTCCAGTCTGGTGTGCTAAATAGGTTCGAGCAGTTTCTCTATATTATTTAGCATATACTAATATAAAACATGAGCATGAACTGATTTACAGATTATCCTTTAGGGTAGAATCATAAAAATGTATAGGCATATAAAATCAAAGGTAAAGGGAGAAGAGACTATGTATCTTAATAAACCAAGTGCATGGAATGTTGAAGTATATATTCCATTGCTTAAGACAAAGTAATAACAAAAATTGCAATAAAAAATAATTAGAATATCTTTAGACTAGAAATTACCTGTCAACCTCATCTGTAAACCAAAAAAAAAGTCAAAAGTATAATTTCAAACACCGAAAATGAAAGATGTTTTATATTAAACTCCCTAAAATTCTGGCCAAATGTGATTAATACCCTTCCACATGAGCAAGTACACACGTACTGATAGGTAAGCACAATCAAATAAAGAGAAAAAAAGAACAAGTAAAATGTTCTGTATCTATAAAGAGAAAAGACAAGTTTTATTTCTCTGAGTATTTACTGATCTACTGAGAAGAAATGCTTTTGATTTTGACATTTGGAAAAGTAGTATGAGGAACTTCTAAAGAACACTATCATAGATAGGCCTCTGAGCCTCTTCATTGCTTCTGAGAATGTAAATGTATGGGCTGAAATTCATCTCTTCTGCTTTTTAGCTCTCCACAGTTGACTTTGCCTAGGCTTTCAGATGATGATGAGAAAGATGTTACCCTGAAGTCTTTGGAAATGTGTCAACTATGCATTAAGAATTGAGAGCTCTCTGATTCAGATTCCTCCAATAGCTTTCTAGAGGAAGGTGAGGTGAATCCAGGAGAAGGACTATGCAACCATAAATTATGTGTCCCATCATTCTTACTACAGAAAGGATATTCCTGTCCCAAACAACATTCTCAAAACTCAGACAAGTAAAAGTATATAATTTAACTTCTATTTCAGTTTAATCTCCTGTCTCTATAAGTTCTGCTAAGGTTCTTGGAGCATAGACACTGCCTTCATCTCTGTCTATAAAGAAACATTAGTAGCATTGTACTGGTAATAAATACTTGTCATCAACAGGGAGCTTTTTTGCTATAGTACTGAAAGATGAGAGTTTGGCTTTCAGACTTAAGTTCACTATTCATTTTTTTCTGTGGTACTGCCCGTTGATTCCAGTGGGGATGCATAGGTGTACATGAGGTTAGAATTTAGTCCATAATGTTCACAAAGTGAACAGTTTCCTGTTGAAAAAGTGAAAGTATTCTTCACAAAAAAAGAAACTTTTTGTTTCACCACCTTGAAATATGTCTTCATTAAAGACTCCTATTTTGGTTCCCTGTCAAAATTATTATAAAACTTTGCTTAATAAATGACATGTTTTTATATTAGAAGTCAAGGGAAACTATGTCTCTGGAGCTTAAAAAACACTCATTACACGAACTTGTATTTGTTGATCATTAAGAAATTAGTCTTCCAGAAATATTCAACTCAAAAGTAGTTTCTTATAATACTTACAAACCATTTTTTACATTTAAATCCTGAAAATTCATGTGCCAATTGTTCTTGAAGAAAATAGGTTGTTATCAGTAGTTTCAGCCCTAATCAACCTCCTGTCAATTTGAAAGAGTATTATGGGGTCTAATCCTGCTCCTACTAATTCAATGAATAAACTCAGAGAGAACATGCAAGGCCAAACACATAGCCTTTATATTAACTGCAGCAGGGAAAATATCTATCTCTTTCTTCTTAAGGTCCTCTTGCCTACTCATATACTGCAGATAAGATCTGGAATGGGGGTTTAGGGCATTATTTATAGAAAATGAACAAAAAAGTCTATGTTAGACTTCCATGATTGCTGCCCTGAGACCTTGACAGACTCAGGTACCAAAAATAGCATCCATGCTCTGTAACAATAGGATTTTTATTCCTACGAAGCAAAACTGTTTGTCTGCAGAAGAAAGAGAGAAATATTTTAATGAAGTCTCCTCTGCTAAGTGTTCTTTTTTTATGGTGCCACTTGGCCTTTGGCAAGATCTACCCCGTAGCCATAATGCATTTCTTGCATAACAACTCAGCTTAGTAGAAAGGGCTAGATATAATGCAGTACATGACCTCCACAAATTCATCCCTTTTATGGGAACAGAATAAAATAAGTATCAATGTAATTACATCTGACATGTCCAAAAGATTTTTGGAAGAACAACAGCATTTATTACACTTGTTGGTTTACGTCACATTCTGATTTATTTTTCAAGTAATATGTTACATAGGTTTATAAACTACTTAAGGTGGAGGGGTTTTTTAAAGGATTAAGTAAATCTGCTCAATCCCTTATCTACAAGCTAAAATGCATCAATTACTTGGACTGTCACAAAGTTTTGATTGTCTTTAGTGTTTCTCCAGTACTATTAAGGCTTACTCTTCTTATTGCAGCAAACATTTGTACTAACAGGAATTTGGCTCCACTATAGCATAACCGCACTTTGATGAGCTCTGTGTTTCAGGGAATCTATCCCCACTGACTGCTTTTGTTTGGTTGCTCATTTTTCATAGTTGCATAATTATTATGTCAGAAGGATAGAATGGATGCAGATGAGCTGAGTCACTGTTTTATAGTCACCAGCAACCACACCCTAAAATCTGGTCCATATTGTCTGCTGAGGGTCACAGACTATCCTTTACTCAGAACAGAGAAGCAGTGCCTCTTCCCCTGAGGGAGACCAACAGCAGTGACTAGAAATATGCTGGAGGTACAGCCACTGGCTTGCATGTCTCTTCTGCCCACCCTGTGAACTGGTGGATGAAATCCAGTCCTGGTCTGGGGTCTGTTCCAGACAGCATTAAGCTGAAGCTGATAAATCTCTTTAAAAGATGACCAACAAATCCACGTGGTTCTCTCACCTAACCTTCACAGCACTTAAACACTGAGCAGGAGGACCACATGCATAGCTGTCCACATAGACATATGTATAATCCCTGAGGAATGGGAACTGAGCCCCCAGACACCTCTTTCTTCTTTCCCTCAGGCCCTTTGTTCTTCTCTGTGAGGTTATTCTCATGGCACATGTATTTGTGACACATATGTGACACACATATTTCTTTGAACTCAGGATCCCAAAGCCTTTAAGCCATGATCCTACAAACTAAAATTTTACTTCCACTGACTGGACAGTAGTTCTTATGACTGGGAGGATCAGAGATTAGACAGATGGAAACTTTTTAGGCTGGAGAAGGGAGGGGGGAAAACAAAAGTGGTATAATATAAAATCAGAGAGAAAAAATACTGCTCAGCCGTGTTCTGAATTATTGGCACAGATGGAAATTGTTGCATTACTCACTAAGAAGCTTCTATTAATTTCGTCTTTTATTTTCTTTCCTGTGAGAGTTGACCTCCTGTAGACTTTTTCTCCACTCCTTCCAACACTTTCTGAAGAGGAACAGGCAGTGATCTACCTGCATGTCTATTTATTAAAGACATAATGCTGATAGTAGAACATAGAGATCTTCTGGCTCCTAAGGCAAATGCATTTGGTGGCTAATGCTGATGAGCACATTAAGGAAGGAAAGGCCTGGAGAGAGAGAGAGAGCTTGAATTGCTGTCTGATTTATGAGCCTGTAATAGCACAGTTTTGAGTAAAAAGAAAGGTAACGTCTCCTAATATTTATAACCAAAATTTGCCCTGCTTTGAAAGCAATGAAATGTAGTTTAGTGGCTTTTTTTAGCTGTTTAACACTCAGAACTGATCTGTCCTCTCCAGTGCAAGTAACTCTGAGATATTACAATCTAAAGTTTATCAGCAGGGTGAAAGATGATTTAAATGCACCAGAAAAAAGCCAGAAAATATGACAGAAGTCACAGTAAAAGGAGCACATGATTGGTCAGTCTCAGATTCTTGAATAATTATACTCTTTCTGTGGAAAGTATTATTAATTCAGATTTTGTAGTGCTAGAAGAAGTCCTAAGTAGGGAAATTAAAAGAACAAGATTGCTGTGATCTTGGCTGTGATTGAGACAGTGGAGCAGATTCGTGTTCTTCCCATAAGAAGAATCCTTGCAACTGTAGCTAGAGGTGAAAGACAGCATCAAAGAGAACCTCTGGTCTGATACCAGGTGGAGTTAAGTATAGTACAAGAGACCAGTACAATTGTGAGACCATAGCATATTCTGTAAAAACTTGGGAGGTCTCTTGCAGAAGATAAAAAATATCATTAATCATGCTAATTATCTCATTAAGTAATGTGCCTTATTATGACAAGAAAGAATTACTATCAGCATTGGTGGGGTCTCCTGTGCAATCAGATATAGTTTGTAAGCCAGATCGCAAGCATCAGATACTTTGAGCTGAAAGTGGATACTCAAAGAAGCCTTCTGGCATAGGTGAAACTGTAGTTACAAGTCATGAGGTTAGAATACAGTCCTAATCAGTCATTGGAAACTATACTGCACTTGAAAATACTACTTTTGAAGACACTACTCTTAAAGAAAATTCAACATCCATGATTTTTACTCTGTTGAATCTCTGGACTATAAGTTGGTTTAAGAGTCCTTGCAATCATGAGACACCAACTACCATTTCCTACAGGAGAATAGAAGTCACTTCTGGAGATAATTGTGTGCAACACGGCACAACATCCACAGCCGTGATATGAAGCCATACCTGCCAGTCCTCTGCCTCTGTACCAGGTAACAGCTCGAGGCCAACAGGTCATTTCTTCACTCATTCCCTAGACATACAAATTCTGTACAGAGGTGAAAATCGGTGGGAACCTAGGGGGCAGCTGTCAGGTGGTTCATGGAGAAGTAGTGCTTTGAGGTGTGTACTCTGCTTGCATCAGGAATGCAGAGTTAGCACTATTCTCTCAGGATTCCTGCTCAAGTGCCGAAACTGTGCAGTTACAATGTGGGCACAAATAAGAAAGTACCAATAATAAGAAAGTCAAGGAGAAAGGGAAGGAGAACAATGCTCAACACACTGAAAACAACAAACCTGACAGCAGAAAAGGACAGAAGACCTGCTACATAAAGGTCTCTAGAAAATGATTTATACTGGGTGAGAAGCAAAACTAATTGAAAATGCATAAAAAGGAGAAGGTTTGGAATTACTCATTAAACCATGTCTGTTGTTGTAGAGATAAAAGAAACACAGTTTGAACCAAAAGGTTGAGTAGAAATTTAAAATCCAAGGACAAAATTTACAGTGAATGGCACAGGCAAAATTAAGCATGAGAACTGCCAGATATTGGTTAGAGTTCTGTCCTGGGGTACAATGCAAAAATGTGTATTCTATCACCATCTGTTGAAATGTGGGAGGGGTGGTGATCCTTATCTCTGTGGGAGATATCCTCTGCTGATGTGCCATCTGATAAGATCGGGGAGGATATCTTCTGTTAATGGGCCATTAAGTCCTATTGTGTGACTGATAAGATTACATCATCCCATTGGGAGATGCCCCAGCCAGGGGCAGGAGCCAAGCCTTTCCTACCTAGATAAAAAACTGGGGTTTGGAACGGGAAGGCAGACCTTTCCACTGGATCCCAGAGGGAAGTCGGATCATTTCCACATCATCGCTGGAAAACTGCACCTTCTACAGGAGCACTGCTTCAACGGAACCACATCTGTCATCCAGGAGGACTGCAGCCACCATTTATACGGACTGCTACCAACACCCTGACTGACAGGGTGTCATGTTGTATTTCTGACTGTGTCGGTGGTTGTTTCTTTTATATTATTGCATGTATTTTATTTTTTCTCTTTTCTCCTATTAAATTGTATTACTGACTTGGAGTCTCACACTGGTTTTACTTTCAAACCAACGCAAGTTCCCAATGGATTTTGGCATACAGAAAGATAAATACTTCAAATATAGTTATACTTGGAGACAGGTAGAGACTGGTTGGTTATTCTTCGATGCTGCTGTGGATGTTGAGGTCAAGCTGGAGAGAGTGGCTCAGGAAATAATCTTTCAGCTGTGGCAAGAGCACTGGTCAGAAGGAGCTTTACTTGCTTGTTATTATTTACATCTAGGGGTCCAAAAACACAGCCTGCAGGGCCAAGATAAATGATCTGCAATATATTGCTTTTATAGTGCTCTCAATTGACCATGTAATTCTAAAGGTTTGCAGTAGTTCAAAGCAAGCTGGTGCACAGTTCAAAATGCTCAGGAATCTCTGATTTGGGTAATTCACTGCAGATGGTGGATAAGCAAAAGGGACCGTTATTTGCAGCACAGGAATCTCTACTGAAAAAGCAACTTTTTTAGTGCTTTCAGGCCGATGTCTGACACACCACAGCACTTCTCTGAGCATGACGCACAACCTTTGGAAAGGCAAAGAATTACAGCGAAGGCATAATATTAATGATTCAGAAAGTCTTGTGTCACAACCCTGAGCACTGCAGTATCTAATTACCAGGCATAACAGTTTGCACACAGGCTGTGCCAAATAATGACAAGAGAATTAGACACCTAAAAATGGAGTTTGCCCTCTGGGGTAGGTCAGTGTAAGCCAATTGGTGGGAAAAAAGCCAAAGCAGTGCTGTGAGACTGAATTCCTAGTCCCTCACAGAAACCAGATTGATGCTACAAGGAGGGTTACATTCTTGGGGAAAATATATAGAGCCACCGTCTTAAGCGAAACAGAATTGTCTTTCAAAACCTGAAGAAAGGAGAGAATGGAATAAGGCTTTCCTTCCAAAAGCTGGGAAAGAAGTGCAGGTGCTCCTGAGTTCCAGCCTTGGTGTTCAGTGCAGTCAAACCATCTGTTGGATAGCTGGGATCAAAACGTTTCCATGAGGGATTTGACCTTTCATGAAAGCTTCAGCCTCCAAAAACATTACTCACTCTTGACAGATAGTGTTTTCTTCATGTTGAAATTCAAAAATTAAAATTAATTGGAAAAAAAAATTACAAGACTTCTTGTAGCTATGGTTTGATTATTCAATTAATTGAATGTTTATAAGTATTTTGTGTAATGCAGGCCGCACAGAAAGAGATTGAGAAAATCCCTTTCCAGCATTCCCTATTGCATGATTTCTTGGCAACACATGTAGGGAACATGTATTTGCATCACTCTGGGAAAAGAAGTCTCATGCAACTTTCCAAATTCCTTCTGTTTACCATTGGCATCTGACAAATTTTCTACAAAGCTTCAGACTTTCTAATGAATACTAAAACTTTACAGAGTTTGCATTTTAAAATGTAATGAAATTACATTTAGGGATCCAGAAGCTCCATTTCTGAGCAAACCATGAGAAAACTCAAGGCTTTTCAGCAATCTCTAAAAAGGTAGATTTTGAAAACAAAGTTTTTAAATGTTGTATATAAGAGAGAGGGAAACACTTCTTTAAAATGGAACACAAAATGGAAAATTTATTTCTTTACTACTTGGGAAAAGAATAGTTGTGGTCAGCATTATGAAGCTTTATGCCTGAATGACTGAGAGGATTGGTAGTGAAATACAGAACCTCTCAGTCATGGGACATGAATTCAAATAGGAATGGGGTTAGTAGTGACAGAAAGTCATTACTGTGTCATTGCAGTGTGCTAATGTTCAGAGATTCATTGGTGGCTTGAGTCCAATTACTAGCACACAAGAGGTCACATTACAAAATGCAATAGCAAAACTGGCAGAGGCAGACCCGTTTCTACTCTTTGTAACATGCTGCTACATTGTCATATCCAAAGATGTACATTCAAATTTGTGTCAAGACTCAGTGTGGTTAAGCAGTCAAGTTCCACACTGCACAATTTGATGAAGAGAGGACATCTGAAAACATTGATTCAATAATTCAATTTTTAATTGTAGTAGTTGCAAATTTCCCTATTTAAATTACGTATACCCTGCAGGACTAAGCTTTTGCAGCCTGCCGAGGCAGTGATGGTGTCTGGGAGGGTGAGTGTTAAGCTGTCCCTGGGCAGAGCAGTTCATATAGTCTCTTGGCTTCTTTGCAAGAAAGAGGATATAACTCTACTCAGCTGGAGCTGATTACTCTGCCAGGCTATAGCATCACCTCCTTCTTTCAAGGGTTGGAGTGATTTAGCACTGGTGGAAAGCTGAATTGTGCAGAGCCTTGAGAAGAGGCTTTTGTTTTGCTAGACTAGAAGTACATGAGTTGGTTTGATTCTCCTGAACTTACCTGCACAAGTTCAGAAATCTCTGGAAATTGAAAAAGAGAAAAAAATATTGTTAGACCAAGATAAAAATTAGTAAATGGTCCATTGAAGCTGATACGTTTTCTCAACTATATTCTAAATATGAGGGCATGAAAAATGCCATGAAAAGGAAACAGTTGAATTTCTGATACAAAATAGCAGTAGATATTCTCAGAAAAATTGCTTTCTTGACTACTAGCTAGAAAGGTACACTAAGACACTGGACTGTGATAAATCCTTTACTGCACAAAAGATTTACAATGGAATTATTTTTACTTTACAGGGGAAGTTCTTAGACTTACCTAAGTGTATTTAATATAAAATGTATAGTGTATAATATATAATCATATATCTTGTATCATTTATCATATGTGTTTGTGTGTGTGTATAAAAATATATGAGTACTTTTTACACTTGGTTGAACAGATTTCAAGTAGGCATTAGAGAAAAAATAAGTGAAGTATTCAATATTTGGCAGAGATCCCTAGAGACTTAGGCCAGTAGCTGTGTCACACTGACAAAAGCTATTTCATGTTTTTCAGCTCTGCCTGAAGGAATATAAAAATAATACAGATCCATTGGTGGTTGTGTTGGCAAGCAAAAATTAGCTTGGCCTAATTGGCCAGTGCTGAATGTGACACAAAAGCCTATTTTCAAGGGAGGTGAAAATATGTGAAGCAAAACAAGTAATAAATAGAAAGCTGGGAGGATGGTTATTTTTAAAGAGAAAGCAATAATTCTATTTATTATTTCAAAAACATTTTTAAATATTTCTTCTATCAGTATTTTACCATACTAAGCTTGTGCTGTTTAATTGGACTAAATATATGGAAGAAGAACCAGGATGTTTTTAAGTTGGAAGGTGTACCAATGAGCAATAGCAAACCTGTCTTGCAGTCTGGGAACTTTACAGAATCACAGAATCACCAAGGTTGGAAGAGACCTTTAAGATCATCTAGTCCAACCACTGTAATCACCCCTAAACCATATCCTCAAATGCCACACCCTGACACTTCTTGAACACTTCCAGAGATGGTCACTCTGCCACAGGCAATTTATTCCAATGCCTAACCACTCTTTTCAGCATTTTTTTTTTTATATCTAATCTGAACCTCCCCCAGTGCAATGCAAGGCCATTTCCTTTCATCCTTCCACTTGAGACATGGCAGAAGAGGCCAACCCCCATCTGGCTACGGCTTCCTTTCAGGTGGTTGAAGAGGGCAATGTGGTCCCCTCTGAGCCTCCTCTCTCTAGACTAAACCACCCCAGCTCCCTCAGCCCTTCCTTGTAAGACTTGTGCTCCAGTCCCCTCACCAGCTTCCTTGTTCCATCTCTGACTTGCTCCAGCACCCCAATGTCATTCCTGAACAGAGAGGCTCAGAACTGGACACAGGGCTTGGGGTGTGGCCTCACCAGGGCTGAGTGCAGACAGACAATCCTTTCCCTTCTGGCTACACTATTTCTGATACAAGCCAGGATGCCACTGGCCTTCTTGGCATCCTGGGCACAGGCTGGCTCCTTTCCAGCCAGTTGTAACCACCAGCTGCAAGTCCTTTTCTGCTTGGCGACTTCCCAGCGCCTCCGCCCCCAGCCTGCAGCCCTGCGTGGGCTTGTTGTGACCAAAGCTCAGGACCGTGCACTTGGCCTTGTTGAACCACACTCCTTGCACACACACTCCTTTGAACAAATGCCCCAGCGCCCTGAAGTCCGTTTTGATTGCTCCAGGACTAATTTCTTCAATCTCATCACTATAGACCTTACAGCTAAGGGAGGGTAAATAGTCAGAGGGTTGTAACAGATCAGGGAGTTTCCTAGTATTATCCCTTACCTAGGCCTCAAATCTTTTGGGGCTCTTGGGAATCATCTCAACCTAGATGTTGATCTGCCCATTAGAGTACTGAACAGCACGAAGGACAGCAGTGGCTAAAAACCTTTGTCAGTCAGTTTTACTTGAATGTGGGAGCAGCTGGATTTCATTCCCAAGTGCAGTCAGCTCACAGATGTCAGTGCTGTGCCCAGTAGCTGTCACAAAAAGGCAATGGCTGTCCTTGCAAACTTTCATAGTGCTTTTTAGTGTTAATGTGATTTATACTTGGAGCAGTTTTACCTGATGTCTAATATATCCTCAAGAGAAATTTAGGATTGGATTGGCAGATCAATGCTTTATTTTGAATTTGCTGCTATTTAGCACAAGTATTGAAACTAAAAGGAAAAATGTAGGCGAAATGAATTACATAAAATTTTCAGCAATATTTTTGGGATGAAGACTGGGCCCAGAATCTACCTAATCACAGAACTAATAGGAAAACTCTCTTGGAAGAAGATGGCACATCAAAACATACCCCTGGGCTTCAGAAAGTGCATGTGAACCTACACCAAAATCTATCTATGCTTCACAGCTCAATCCTAATTTTAGTCATGATGCTGAAAAATTTTACCAAAGTGTGTTCCTAGAAGGACTCAGAACTGTGTTGGGTTGTCGTCTTGCATGTGCTCATAAGGTGTCTGAGGGAGCAGAGAGTGCCCATGAACCAAGGCCAGATGAGGGAGATTAGATAGGTAATATTTATCAGTTGCCTTGGAACGGTTTCCCAGGAAGAATGTGTCAAACTCTAGTCCATCCTGCTGGGAATCAATGGAGCCTGGAACTGGGCTCTCTCTACACCAGCCCTTGGTGTAGTCAGTACATCTCACACTGTTCCTGTTTATCATCAGTACTGCGGGACCTTTCTTCAGTCATTACTGGGGACCTGGCCAGACCCTCACTTGAAGGCATTGACCATCTTTTACCTCTGACCTTTGAAGTGAAGAATGGCTGGAGATGGTGCTACTTTTGAAGATGAGGCTTTTTATAGCCAGATGTCCGTGTTGCTTCCAGTTAATGTCTCAGACAGGAACTGCTGGAAATTCTTTACACTTTATTTTTTTTTTGTATAAATTTATTTAAAATTATAAGCCTTTGGGATTGGCATGCATTCATCCTAGTTCATATTTGTTCATTTGTCTATAATATATAAAACACAGTCTCTTAACATTCTATTACTTTTTAATCCAGTTCTCCCAAAAAAGGATTTTCTGAAAGAACAAAGGGAGAAGAAAAAAAACCCAAAGAAACTCAAAACTAGAGAAATCATATCCATAGGACATATTCCTTTTAACCTAAATGTTGGTACAAATCTAGGATGAATTTTCTTTGTCTGGTTAGCCCAGGTGCTGGCTGAGCTATGCCATTTCAATGATTATTTTGTACAAATTATGTGGTGACAGTCATCAAAACACCCATGCTATGCCAGAAGCCCAACAGCTCCCTTTCCTCTCTCAATGATAGATATCTGGGAAGCAAGGCAAATTTTATCAGCTCCCACAGATAAAGATTTGGACAGAAAAATAACGAGGGTGAGAAATCATGCATGAACGTTGTGAATAATAGTGGCTCACTGTCCAAGTTGGGACCAGAAATATAAGCTATTCTGAACTGGTCCATGCCTCTTTTTAGAAAACTGTGTGCAGTTCTGGTCTTGTTTTCCTGCAAGCAACATTTTTTCCTGTTAAAAAAATAGAGGAGATTCAAAAAAGGGCAAGAAGTATGATCAAATATAGGGAGTAGAGTCTGTATGAACAAAGTGGGACTTGTCAGCCTAGGAAAGAGAAAAGTTAAGTAGGTATGGAAACACAAGAGGCAGGAGGAGGGTGGCTGGAGAATATCCCCAGATGCGTTTTTGAATACAAGAACCTGGCTGGGGGCATCACACGGAACAAGGAACTGCAGCCAGAAGAGTCAAAAGGACACTCATCAAGGAACTGCCAGTGCTGCGAATGCCAGAAATGTGCACAGATTTAAAGGGTCAAAATAAAGCCCATGGAAGTGCAACCCTCTCTCTAACAATCACTAACTACAAAAAAAAAAAAACATTCTAGTTGTTACTTCTTCAGTTATTTGTAGGTGATTGGAGGATGGAGGATAATTCATTTATATTTAGCTGATTTTTTTCCCTATACTTTTGTTAGCTTCAAGTTAAATCTTGGAGACTGAACATTAGGGTAGGTGAAATTTCAGTCTGAAAATCTTAACTATTACTGGCATTTTTTTTGTTGATTTATGAGCTATGAAAGAACTGGTCAGCTCTTCCTATATATGTATTTGTGTGGGGGTTCATGTTCTGACAAAAGAACTGTTAGAAAATTGGGTCCTAACTAAGTAATACAAGTCATTGATTTTTAGGAGCAAAGACACTGGAACATTTTCCCTTTGTGAAGTAAGCCAGAATTACAGGAGCAAAGATCAAATTGTCTTTCACCCCCCCTTAGTTACTGTTGACTTCACATATAATAGAATGAAAAAAATGTATGTCTGCATCAGACCCCAAAAAATACATATTTGAGTGACGCCGGAAAAATATATTCTTCCTGTAATCCTTTGTGCTATCTTCTGAAATAACATCTAGCCAAGCATTTATTCTCCCCTCATCACCATGGTATCTTAAAGACTTAGAATTCATAAATAATACAAAAAGGTAATAAATTAATTCAATGTTAATCAGATATCATGTTATTCTTAGGAATAAAGATCATTTTAAGAAATTAAGTCATTTTTACTTATATCTGACTCATTCTTTCAAATCTGGCTCATTTCACATTCACATACAGTAGTGTTTTAAAAACAGAATTAACTCCCGAATTGTAACCGTACAGGCTGAGTCCTTAAGGCAACACAGTGGAAATGCTTACTGAAATTCCACTTAAAATTATTACCAGTAGCAATTTATATTATCTGTTGTTGGATGTAATGTTGAAATAAATGGCTAATTAGTGTCAACTCACCAGCATTTAGTTACCAAGCAGCTTGAAGGCTCTAGGGAACAGCTTTATAACAATCTACAGCATTCTCTTTAGACAAGGGCCCCATTTAGCAATTGTCAAAAGTAATTTTACATGTCTGTAGTATTGATTTATGCATAGAACTTCTTTTTTTATCTCTTAGAATGGTTAGCTTCTATATTTTTACTGATGGTCTTTTTTAAAGTGATCTCGAAGTTAAAGTGGTTAACTGATATTTGCTCCCTTGCAACGTGCATGCTTGGAGATTGGTTTATTCACATGCCCATGAGAGGACAAAGGCAGGGCTTAACAAGTCGCTCATCCTTTGCAGAGTGTGTGGCAGTCTAGCTGATTAATTTTGTTGCTGACCTACAGTCCTCCCTCCTAAACTAAGCAAAAAATCCCAGCAAATAACATGGCAGATCTCTCAGGAGAGCATCTCCATCACAAAAACCACCGCTGGAAGACTCAGTTCTGAGTTACTCAATAATGGGACATGATGTCTACATCACTTTAAACAAATATGAAGTTTGGAAGCACAAGCTCCCTCTGCAGAGACCTTCTGCAGTGGTTGTCACAGTGTCAGTGTCACCTTCAGGCAGCACATGGCTTGGGCACTGGCAGGGCCACACAGACTGAGAGCACCTGCACTTGCCACAGAATCCTGGATCTGTGTGAAGGGTTGAGCAAAGCTCCCTTTGCCTGAAAACTCTAAGGAGGGCACATTTTAACCTCTGCTTGTGGGTGATAGCCAGTGTATTCTGAGATCCACTGTGATTTAGGGAACACCTGCAAAGGCAGCTTGCAAGTTTTACATCAAGAACAGTTTTCGTGCTATGTTGCTTTTTTTATCTTAATGAAGGGTTGGATCCATTCAGAAATATTCTCCTTTTCCTAAAAACAAACGTGCTTATTTTTACTTCTGAAGTCTGGGGGGAAAAAACAAACAGAAATGCCATCTCAGTAGTATTATGTCTATGACTGTGATGTTGCTGTTGGGAGTCAGCTGAGCTGTACCTCTGATAGCTTAAA
This sequence comes from Acridotheres tristis, assembly GCA_037013685.1. Classification (NCBI taxonomy): domain Eukaryota; kingdom Metazoa; phylum Chordata; class Aves; order Passeriformes; family Sturnidae; genus Acridotheres; species Acridotheres tristis. The sequence continues at coordinate 22,445,415 of CM072885.1, read as the reverse complement.
AATCCCCCATGCAGGATAGAGCAGTCATCACACTTCTGTGATGATTTACTAAGAAACAGGTAGGATATTAAGTTTTCCTATTCAGTGAGGGAGAGATGACAACAAAATATATCTTTTACCTCTTTGAATTGAATATTTTATGGTAAACGAAAACAGAAGGAATTTGCTTATCTGAAATTTGGTCTGGATTACAAGAAGCTGAGAGTGTTTCCTTGGCCAAGCCTTTTAACTTTTCCTTGCAAAAGCTCCTGTGTTTTCACCTCTAAGTGCTAAAGTCCACCTGTGCAAATGTTTAAGCGAAAACCCTGGTGCATATACAAACAAAAGAAAACAAAAATAAAACAAAAACCAAAAACCACAACCCCCCTCCCCCCTCAAATCCCCTGACTTTTATTAGAAATTCTGTATTTGAGGAACCACTAACCCAGCCAGGTGCAGGGGCAGTATTTTAATTCTCTTGCACTGCCGGCTGGAAAACCCAGGGAGAATTACCACTTCTGAGAAGATGTAGTTTCCATCATTCATGAATGGTCATACTGGACAGCACTTGAAGGAAGATTTGTGGACCCAGATGGGACCATGTCCATCACGACTAGGCAGAAGAGAGAGCTATTGCAGCAGAGGGCCCTGCACAGCAGTAAAAGCACCCAGGAAGATTATTTGCAATTCCATGCAGAATCTCCCTAGGCTGAATAAAATTTGAAATTATTTATGTCATGTTGTTCCGCACTTCACACAATCAGCAACGTTTTGCATTATTAGAAATTGCTTTTCCAAAATCATTAGTCTATTTTCAGACCTGGCCAAAACCAGGACCAGTAAGTCAAATTCACCATGATTATTGTTCGGTAGTGTCAGAGAGGATGGGAATTGCTTTTCCTGCCTACTCTCCTATACCAGGATGTGAACGTGTGCCCAAGTGGTGGCTGGCAGCCTAAATTCACGGGCCAATGACCAGCTGTATAATCTTCTCCGAGAGTTTCACCACTGCAGCCTCTGGGGCTTTTCCTGGAGGAGAAGAAAGAGCCATTAGCTGAGACAGGAGACGAGAGAGCAGATGCATCATCATCCCAACCAAGTGGGTAAAGCACTGACCCTGTGCAGAGCAAGCACAGGATAGCCCTTGCCGTGGAAAGGCAGGGCACTGTTCTTTTAAACAACTCCCGTGCAAAAATATTGGTCTCTGCCTGGATGTCCCACTAAATCTACTGGGAAATGCAATTTGTCCCCCACACATGAAAAAATGTGAGCTGTGCTGGCTTCTACAAAAATTGTTTAGTTTCCATGGATCTCGTTCTATTTCCATTGTTCTCTGGTCATAAATTCCCTTGTTTTTAAAATAAATATTATCAAGTTAATTCTAATGTCTTTGCATCTATTTTACAGCTCCATTGTTTTCTGACATGTCTTACATGTTTGAAAACAAAAAATGTTACTAGCTTTCCTTTTCAGCAAATAATATGGGAGCAGACAACAGACCTTAATCAATGTAATAATTCTTTAAAGAATGTAAATTAATTCGAAAGAGGTGGAAAAGGGCATATGTATCTGTAACACGCATTTTAAATTTTCTGCATTTGCATTTGGTTTTAATGGCGTTTACGCCCTCTAGTGTCAGAAAACCCTCTCTTAGTGACGGGTTTTTTAACCTTTTCTGTGTGCGTCAGTCTCAGCCTAGAGTATTTAGGCTTTGCAAAATGCAAATGCTGGATTTATTCTTCCTGTATATGTCCTCTGATTTTACCGGTTTAGTACAGAGGTCGCTTGGGGGGTGTTTTGACCCAAAGTGAGCTATTTCAAATATTGATTTCTGGTGTAACACACACAAGAATATGCTAAATGACAATTTCTGTCATTATTTATTTTAACATCCACAATACACTTATTTTTCACTCGGAAAAAAATTTACTCCTGTGTTCAAGCGAAAAAACAGGAGTTAAATAAGCATTGTCCCTCTCATTTATTAAGATTATTAAAGAAAATACATTCTCTCTCACATCAAGGAAAAATGCCCAAAAAGTATGATTCATTTCAGTTATAATTTGGACCTTTGACTTATGAAATATTTCGTCTTACAACCATCAAAAACTGGGTTTCATTAGATTCAGGAATAAGATGAATAGGTGATGATGCCACAAATAGAACCTGTGTTGTCTGAGATTTTTTGAATTATGGGTATGCAACACTCACGAGTTAGAAAAGCAGTAGTGTGTTGGCAGGCGGATGTCAGTGGGTAAGATCTGACATGGCAGTGCTGAGATTACCGGCTGGGCTTTAGTAACCCCAAATACATTTGTGTTTTGCAACTCTTGCAAGAGCTCTGTCTTCTGTGTGTGATTGAAGCTGCATTTCGTTCCCCCCAGTCTGTCGTGCAGAGTGCTGCATCACACCCTTGTTACTCACATCAGCACTGAAATATACACTACTTGCAAAACAAAGGAATCCTCTGGGTTGCTGTCTGTCTTGCAATAAGGAGTCGAATATGCAAAAGTCGTCTGTCATCTGATGAATGTAAACAACCAAGACAAACATAGATACCTTTATATCCATCCATCCATCCATCCATCCATCCATCCATCCATCCATCCATCCATCCATCATCCCCGTACAGTGTCACTTAGTGAAGAGATATCCATGGACTGCAGGCAATAGCATATCTGGCCTGTCTGATCTACACCTAGTGAAACCTAAGCATTAGTTTGATCATGTTGTTTCTGACTTGCGATTTGATAAAATTTGCTTGACACACACAGTTTGTCATAGCCTTTTCCCTTCCCTTTTTGGCAACTGAAGTAGAATGCACCTGATTAATATCAGGGATCAGTACGAAGCCTCTTTTTCTTCATTCATCCAGAACGTAAAATATTGGGATGACACTTCTGACATTACAAAATTAGATTGTCAGTACAAATCATAAATGCCCGAAGACTAGCTTGAGCTTTGGCTACAATAATAGACATATGCAGAACAGATGATATACAAAGCTACGAAAAGACTGAAACTAGGGGAAAAAAGCAAATAAAGGAGAATATGTTTGCAGTTTCAGCCTGAAGAAAAGTGAGACAAGCAGAGTAGCACTTGATAAAACCTTAAAATAGTTCCCTTTTGAAAAGGAAGTCTGTGAAAATTGCTTAATAAGATTCTACATTTGTTGTGTCTCTATGGCTGAAGAAATGAGTTTTTCTGCAGAATTTAGAATTTGTTTTAGAGATCAAGTATAAATTTTCCACTTTGAAATACTAGCACCTCAAAGCTTTCCTGCCATCTGAAAATGGAGTTACACTCTTTTTTTAGTTTAGAATTTCCAAAGAATAAAAAATTTGCAGTTGGGGTTATAGAAGGGATTTTCCCTTTATTTTATGTCATCCATTTCCATTGGTGAAGTTCAGTGATATATGAGGTATAACTAAAGGTAATGTTTAATTAAGGGGGAGGAACTTCATTAGCAATTCTGATCATGACTACACTAGACTAAAATCTGTGTCACTGTCCCAGAGGAGAGCAAAGCTAACCAGGGAAAAGGTAGCAAAACCTCTGTTGTGTCACAAAAGTAACCAAATATGTTTCTCACCCTGTGAGAATTAGGAAGACTAATTTCTTTGAAGTCATTTTTTCTGACCATAATTCTATTTAAACAACTCCAACACAGTGGTTAGCAACAGGAGAAAAACTAATTATGTAAGAATTATTAATGATGCAAAAGGTATTAATAGCACTAAATAACAGACAAGCAACATTACCTTTAGAAAAAGTTATGTATTACAACTGATGCAAGCTAAAAAAGAAAAGTAACAGAAAACAAATTATTTTAAAGTAAGCAGTATAAGTATCTGTATGACATTTTGTCCAGAAGTAAGAAAAACATTGCAAAATACCTTCTTGTGTCAAACAATCATAATTTTTTTTATTTTACTCTGTAATGCTAAAATATGAAAAGGCATCTGCTTATGTCACTGGTTAGGTGCATACATAAATACTGAAATGCTAAAGACAGATGAGTTTGTGGTTCCTGTCACAAGTCCTAAAGTTTCAGTCTGCTCTTGATTCATATAATTTTAGTATCACATTATCAACAGGATGAACTATATCCCTGGGCAATTTCAAGCCAAATTAATTAGAGCCAGCAGTGCCTTCTGTCCACAGCTGCCATCAGTCACAGTGGAAGCTTATGGAGGTTCAGCAGTTAAGCATTTCAAGTGATGAGCATCTAAATATAGATTTAGGAATCTCATTTAAGAGATCTAATTTAAGAGATCTAGTACTGGGCACGTGTAAATTTTGCATTTCAAAATCTGTTTGTGCCAGGTTTCTGTTTACACAGTTTGATCCAATATATGAAAATACTTGTATCTGTAAGAATGAAGTCAAACTAATAAATAGTGTAAAGCAGAAATGTTTACCAGTGATTTAATCCTAGGTCTTCTCCACAAAGCTCACCAACCTGGCCCTATGCCCACTGCTTTTCTATTGTTCTGCCTGGAAAAAAATGGGGTTAGTAAGCTGTTGGGGATCCCATTTGTCAAAGAGACCTTGAAAGGTCATTTATCCACTTCCTTGCCAAAGAAAAGAACAACTGGTCAACAACTGATAGTCTGCTCAGGCTTTAGGAAGAGATAAGCATCAAAAATATCAATGTTGTGGGGTGCAAATGTTGATGTGAAGGAAAGCATGACAGTCCTTCTAGTAGTTTTCCAGTTTTTAGATATCTTTAATTAAGACAAGTCATATTATTCATGTAAAATATGGAGTCTATTAAATGATGTATTTTTCATGCAGTCCTGCCATGCCACAAAATGAGAAACTAATAGCATTCAAATTCTTAGTAAGCGAGGGGGTGGGGGGGGGGGGAGGGGATATTTGCAGAAATTTTAATTATAATATTCATGTGAATATTTTACACTTGGACATACTTAAAGCAACCAAATATTTATTTAACACAACATAATCTATGTCAATAGTCTAAGACTCGATCATCTATATTATATCTGCCTGGATGACAACTTATATGAATATTTATGTTCAACACTTTCCTCATATCTTAAAAAATGCAAACCATTCATCTTCACCTCCTTTTGACGTGAGCTGAGCTCTCATTGCTATTGCATATAATTTCTCCATCATCCCATATCCTCACCCTTTTATGCACTCTTTGTGATTAGGTACACAATTTGGACACTGACTTGAAGACTTCCTCTGTCTTCTCTATTATTTTTCCAGTTCCTGCTGAACAGACAGGTTTTGTTTTCCCGATAGTATTTTCTAAACTTTGCTCCCTCGCAGTTTTATTTCTTAACTTTTCTTGTGTTAAGAGTTTATAAATTCTTTGTAATAGGGAATTTGCTATCTCTTTTCACAAGCATACTAAACTCACAAGCTGAAATCAATGTTTCATAATAACTTAAAATCCAATAAAGTTAAAAACTGAATGGTACTTGAAAGTAATTCATCTTTTTATTAAACTCTGTAGTATGTAATTATATACTTGTCCCCTATAGAATATAGCAAAATGCAAAGAGCTAAAATCTCTTAATAAGTTGTCACTAGAGTGCCTTTACATACATCAGTAACACTTAGTTCTTACTTGCTGAACAAAACAATATCCAATATCATAAAGAAAAGTGGTAGCTTTAGTAATTCTGAGCACTGCCAAGATTGAATTTACAATTTAGTTGCTTGCTTGCTTGCTGGTGGCTTGAGTTTTTCATCTTTGCTTTCACCTAGACCATAGAAGGGACATCTGGAACTCAGCTACTCCAGCTTCTCATGTCATCAACAAGTTAGGTCAGCCATGCTTCTGTCTAGCCAAGCTGAAAAACACAGTGATAGAAAGTCCATGATCTCCTGAGAAACCTGTTGCAAAAATGTGTCACCCTGCTATATGAAAGTACTATATCAGCTTGAGACAATAGATTATTCAGTTTAGTATCTAATTTACCAAGTGATTTCTGTGAGATCTTTCCAATTAAATTATGAGTTCTTTCAACAAGTGAACAGCGTAAGAACTGAACTTCAACACTGCTTTTTTTTTTTTTTTTTCTTAGCAAGGTCATTCTCCATTGCAAGATAGGCGGCCTGGGAGAGTACAGCAGATATAACATGTGATTTACCTGCCCCCAGTTTGACAGACAGGAGACCCAAAATTTGTTTCTAATTAAAATTATTTGTGCACAACAATGGGCATGCTGTATATATAAGAATATGTGTAAAAGTGTTATCTATATGCAGCAAGTATTATTTACAAGAGAAGTAAAATATATTGTGGAATTAATTACATGTGAAATTAAATGACTAGAAGAGATTTTGTCTTTACTAAGCCTTTTGGTTTTCTTAACCCAGGTATGGTGACATGGTGCCAAAGACAATAGCTGGCAAGATTTTTGGTTCAATATGCTCCCTGAGTGGGGTCTTGGTCATTGCTCTGCCAGTTCCTGTAATTGTCTCCAACTTCAGCCGTATATACCACCAGAATCAACGAGCAGACAAGCGCAGGGCACAAAAGGTGAGCTTCTAAATTTTCCCCTTTATTGTTGCTGAACAATAGACAAAATATGATTTTATGTAAGCTATGTGTCATTACAGTGTGTATTTCTTAGCAAGAGGACCACTATATGTATGTGCTACATGCCTAACCCATGTCCTAGATGCAAATACTGTCTTAGATTTAGTGAGGGAAAAAAACCAACACAAACTAAAACCCATTCATTTATCTTTTCTGTCAAAATGACAGATCCATTATTTTGGTAATTCATCCCACTTTTTAGACTAGACCTAGGATTTTAGACAACAGCTGCAGTCTCACCCACTGAAGATTCTTCTGTGCTTTTTCAGGAAGACTTTCTTCCTACCACAGTCTTCTGAGGAAAAAGAAAACCAAAAAAACCCAGCCAAACAAACAAACAACCAAACAAGCAAAACCCTCAAACCTGGTAACGATTTTCTAACATCCCTGCTAACAGATTGCTCCACTAATCCAGGTGTAGTTGAAGTCCCAGATTCAGTCTCTGTGGGGACCCTGATTGTTGGGGAACTTGTCTCCTCAGCTCTATTATGCTTAAAAGGCTTCAGATAAACAGCTCAATCAAATAAAAAAATGAAAGTAAAAGTCTGTTTTTCCAGCTTCCTTGATTTGCTGTGTCTCTCACTAAAATATCCACTAGATCTACATGAAGACTGTTTCCCTTCCTGACACATATGGACAAGGTCAGGGGCTGGGAAGAGAAGAATTTATCAGGAGTGATGGAGCCAAGCCTCGACAGTCACTTTGATTTCCACATCATTGCCAATGCACTTGTTCTAATCCACTTCTATGAATTCTGAAGTGCCAAGCAGCTCAGAGAACACCCACTGTCACCTGTTCTGAGAGCTGAGATGCCTTACCTTCCACTCCTTTTCAGATACCTCACAGGTTGCCAAGGCTGAGGTGTCACCAACTGGGCTTTCTGTGGGCTTTTTGTGGACCCATGGCGTCTCTTCAGAGGTCCTGAGTCTCCAGTGATCTCAGATGACCAGGATCATTGCTGGGAGAAGTGTGCAGGCAGACCATGGCTGGGGACTGCATATATAGATGAGGGAGCACAGCATCTGCTTGATATTGACAACAATACCATGGTCAGATACAAAATGTTTGTGTGTTTCTCTCTGGCCACCTTTTTGACTGATTTCTTCATTTAAAAAACAAACAAACAAACAAACCAAAAAAACCCAATAAAATCCTAAACAAAACCCACCAAAATCACTGAAATAAATGTATGCCATGATACTATTCTCAGAATATCTTAAAATCAGGAGAAACAGAGGTACATGGCCAAGAAACTCATAGGCCCAGGTGGAAGATATAGCAACCTTCAATGGCCACATCTTGGACAAATGCTGTCAGATGAGGAAAATGACTATAAAAAGAAATCAGGTGTATCATAAGAATGTCATACCTCTCTAGAAACCTGATCTAAAATATAGACTGCTTCAGGGATCCAAATCCTGTACTTTATCTATCTACTAATTCCAACACACTCTTCTGCATGCTATTTTGTCCCACAGCTAATTCCAGATGACTTCATATCACTTCTATACTACCTTGTTTTGTCAAGAACTTTTCTACTTCTTTTTTGTGGGATGGCAGCAGAGAAATATGTGTATCTCACCCAGGACACAGAGCTCCTGACTGTGCTGCTGAGCACTGTGGCAGTCATGGGTAATAGATCTGCTCCATCCCAGCAACCATTGTGACTGTTCTGAGTTTCCATAATAGCTGCAGACACAACCATTTCAGATAGAAACTGCATGCCACAGAAGAGTTTTCTAGGCCTGCTTTATATTTCTGTCATGGTTTAAGCCAGTATCCAAGCCCCATGCAGCTGCTCACTCACTCCCCCACCAGCAGGATTGGGGAGAGAATTGGAAGCATAAAAACACAGCCCTGCACCAGCCACTATGAAGAAAATTAACTCTACCCCAGCCAAAACCAGCACAATTTGTCAATGAAAAAGAAATGAACACTAGAAAATATCTCACAAAAATTAGATTGGTAGACTGGCTGCTATTCCTCGTAATATCTTCCTGAATAGAAACTGCTTGAGTTAATAATTGACTTTTTCTCCTTGCAAAACAGTGAGCTCATTGTATGTTTCAAACAGGAACACAGAGTGATGAATGGCAATTCTGCCAAGCGTTTTTTCCTCTGCTTCCCAGAACAATGCCAACAGCAAGGATGAGAGATCTCCTCTGACTGTGTTTATGCCCTTCTTGCTTTGGAGAAAATGGCTTTGATGTCTGATTAACTCAGCACTGGATGTGTGTTTCATTGATATCTCCTATTGCAAAGCTAATCTCTTTCAATCTAAAATGACTGAGATGTTGAACTGAATATTGCTCTGATGGACTAAAAAAGAAAAATCAACAAAAAGCACTTCATGGGTACTGTGTAGTCCATATTTAGCCATGAAATACATCCTTGCATTTCACAGGGGATTTCTACTGCATTGTAAAAAAATATTCAGGCAGAAAGGTCACATTATTGAAGTTTGAAATTCCTTCTTCATTCAGTACAATAGAGGCTTTACACCATTTTCTAAAATAAATGTTTCCCTAGGCACTGAACTTATTTCTGTTCTGTGAGGCTGAAGAACATAAGCTTAAAAGAGGGTGCTGTTTCATGGAGAGTAGCACAAACCCCTGCAGGCAGTGGTACCTCCTGCTGGCTCTAACAGCTTCCATTGGACTGAGACAGTTGTACCTTTGAACTGTGCAACTTCATCAATATCTCACACAGAAGTTTAATCAAGATAGACTTCAGAAACGGCAAAACACTTGGGCTGGAAGGAAACTCAAGAGAAAGTTCTTTGCTGAAGAGTTGACATCTAGTTCCAGAAGCATTGACAATTTACAGCAGAAAAATATTGTCACTTACATTAGGATTTTTAAGAGCCATACAACCATCATTTTTTTGCATTTACTGAGTTTGCACATCTATTCGAGATTCTGCACATTTATTCAATTCCACTTGTTTGCTTTTGGTAAAAAGACACTGCACATTAAAGCTTGGGAGAAGACGGAAGAGAGAAATTTATTTATATACCATTACATTTTGAATGCATTTTAAAGGAAGCTCCTGCTTCCAGTCATAAAAATACATTGTTATAATTACCATGAAATCCCACTCTGTAATACAGAAAATGCTGGCAGGATAGGCCAGCTTTCTGCTGCAGTAGAAGAAACCCCTTGCAATCAATATAAACAAAAACAGAGGGTGGGGGGGGTGGAAAGAAAGGAAAAATCATCTATGCTTATCAAAACATTGTTTTCTATCAGATAGTAAGGTCCAAGGATCTGGCCTATCCTGACAAGAAATGGATGAATCAATAATCCAAACTAGCATTGAAATTCAGGGCTTAACTAATTATGCCCTGGAGTCTTACTGTGCCTTCTTCTCAGGCAGTTTTATCAGTAGCTAGACAGTTTTGAAGAATGCTATTTGTGGAGCTTTTCTCAGCTAGAGACAATTTCAAGAGGTTGTTATTTTGGTTGACGATTAACTTTGGGCAAAGTTAATGACAGTTGTCTTGTCATGGATAAAGGCAAGGAAAGGAGGGGAAGGGGAAGGGGAAGGGGAAGGGGAAGGGGAAGGGGAAGGGGAAGGGGAAGGGGAAGGGGAAGGGGAAGGGGAAGGGGAAGGGGAAGGGGAAGGGGAAGGGGAAGGGGAAGGGGAAGGGGAAGGGATCCCAGTCTAATCTTTTTATAATGAAGGGAAAGAAACTACCAGAAAGGAGGAAGGGAGGCAAATTCAGGGGGAAAACGTGATACAAAAGAAAACAATTGCTCAGCATCAAGCCTGAGCCTGAGCAGAAGAAGGGCAGCCCCTGCCAGTCCCCACCAGCATGCATCTTTACTGCTGAGCATGACACCATATGGTGGGCAAGAACCCTCTGGTCTGCTGGCTCAGCTGTCCCATCTGTGTCCTCCCTAACTCTTTATCCACCCCCAGCCTCATCAGTGGGACACTTGGAGGAGCAGAAAAGGCCTTGGCTCTGTGCAAGCACTGGGCAGCAGTAACTAAAACATCCCTGAATTATAAACACTGTTTTCAGCACAAATGTAAAACATAGCCCATAGCAGCTCCTGTGAAGAAAACTAGCTCAGTCCTGACCAAAAGCTGCACACACAGAATGACTGTGAAGGAATTTCAATATTTTAAATGAACAAAATTATTAAACTATAATAACTAAAAGGTAAGTAATTAATAACTTCTGAGTTTTCATAGTAAGATAATTATGTAACCTAGAGAGGAGCAGGAGACAACAGGAGTTAAGTACTAGATTACCTGGGCTACCCTGGCTTCTTGCATAGCAAGTTGAAGAGTATCTTGCCAGAAATGATTCCCAGTACCACAGTAAGTCTTCTGCTAAAATCTTCCTGATAAAATCATTCTCTTAAAATAGCTGAACAGCTGAGGGTATCTGAGTGTTAAAAGCTGGATGTTGTAAATACCCCACAGTGCTACATTTAGTGCTACTTAAAACCATGTGAAAATGAATGTTTATATTTCTAAAACTGACAGAGCTAACCGTTGTTGAATAACAGTGAATTCCTTTTGTGAGGTTTCTGTGAATGCAGCCATAGACAAGGATCCAACTCTATGTTGTAAAACTCGAAGCTAGAAAAAGAAAGACATGCATTTAAAAGAGAAGTTCAGTGCAAATACAAGAGATGTGGCAAAAAGAGCTCGTCATCAGCTTCTTTGGAGGGTGGAGATGAGATGATGAGGGTGGAATTTCATTAGAATATGTAAAAGAACTCTATTTAATCTACATTTTTTTAGTCCTAGACCGTGTAAAAATTACTAAAATCAAAGTTTCATAGTCAGGAAATCTTCATAGGAAAGATATCATCTATTTAAGGACAACATAATACTTTCTTTTTCTCTTTTCTCCTAGATACTCTGTGAAAGAGGAGGATTAGGAAGGGCTTTGAAGTGGTTGTAAGGGACAATTGTCACTCCCATTCTGTTATACATGACAGAAAGCACAGACTAAAGGAAAATGCAATACTTCTGTAACCACAGTTTTCCCGATGTCATCACATCATTTTTATGCCTTTCATGGGAGTTCTATCCCCAGTGCATAGCCCTTAAAATCCTGTGGATGACATGAGTTTTTAATGATGCCTTGGTAGGAAATGTGAGAAGTCACTAGACTGCTCATGCTGCAGGCTTATATATAAATCAGGCAGAAGCACTGAAAATAAATCTTATCACTTTAACAGATTTGTAAACACCTCCAGTTTCTGCAGTATTTTCTGTAAGTTGAAGTATAAACACAGAGGCCACAATATCTGCTTCCTCTCTTGGTAACAGATTTACTGTTTTCTCTTTGGTAAATGATATAAATTCAGGTCATCTGAATGAGTCTCAGCTAGAAAGATGCATGCTATTACTTTCTAGCTCACAAAAGCTTTCTAAGATGCAATAAATTCATACTTGCAAAGCAATTTTAAATCTTCATATAGAAAGTGCAACCTTCATATTGTATTTATCATAGCACTTTGATATATTAAGATAGTCTGATGGACTGTTATGTTTTTCATATTTCTTTATTAAATGATGCTACACCATAATTATTACTTCAATCACTAAAGAGAAAATGAATATGCATGCTAAAAGGAAAAGCAGAACTAATGTATGTTAAATATCTGTTCATTAAATCTAATGAATCTCCCTGTATAAAGAGCAGACTGAGAAGTACCACAGCTATAACATTTGTGACTGAAATAACTTATTTATGGGACTCCAAGCTGCATCCTCTAAAGGCATTTTCAAAGCATCTCGAGCTCCTAAGACTAAACTTTTATATATTTATGAACATAACCACGTGCACTTGTCCCAGCCCATGACTATTCTGTGGTACAGGAAAAACTCCTGCCCCCACCCTTCAACCCAGCATCTTGGGGTTGCATCACAGGAGCACCACTTTGAAAACAACCTATTTTCTGCCTGCCCAAGGGGTTTTATAATTGCTAGCCTGGAGGACTGAGCTCTAACTGTGCTGGTAGCCTTGGATGTGCCACGTAAGAGCCCCAGTGAGCCAGGACAGTGGGAGCTGTGACAGTTCCCCACACTGGTTGCTCCTGTGGACCCCAGGCCAGGTCACTGGGGATCTTTTCTCCTTACTACTAAAATAAGATGCATTAACTGCATTGCCGAAAACCTGTGTTCACCAAGAATGTCGACAAACAAATGTGTTACCCTAAAATGGGGAATATTTCACAAAATCAGTCAATAGCCTCTCATGTGAGCTTTTTTTTTTTTTCCAAGGATGCACACAGGCAGAACATAATTTTCTTTCAGAACAATTAAATGATAATGAATGCATGACATAGCGTAAGCCAGATTTCATCCATGTTAACTGTTAGCTGTCATAAATTTCTTGGCTTGCTGTTGAGAAGATCTGTGAGTTTGAGGCTGTGAGTGCAAAGAAACGTGGTATTGAGCCATTTCTCTAAGTCAGTTAATTATTAATCATGCCAGAAAGATCTGGTGGCTGCAATGACCAGGCTGCGTCCCTCTATGAGCTCATACTGACATTTAATGTCACAGAAATTTGGGGAAGGGGGAAAATACTCTATTTTTTGAAAATGTCCACTGAGTAAATATCAGATATGAAAATCCCTACTAATATATCAAAGTTGTATTTACAAGTCCTTCACTGTATCTCCTTCTGTGCTTCAGCAGCCATTTAATTCCAGATGCTGCTAGGCATTTGGCTTTCAGAATCAGAAATCTAACCATGAAGATAAACCCAGATTCTGTCTTATACATGTAACCAGCCACAAAAAATACAGAACCAGGATGCCATCCTAGTAATCCCATAAAAGCTTCTGTTTTCCACATTAATGGTTGAAAGAGTCCATTCTTCATGCTTTCCCCTAATTTTGTGTTCTACGTGTTGTATAAAATTCAGTGGATGCAAAATGTCTGTCACTCATGAGTCTCCTACTCTGTATCAAAGTCACCTTCACAAGCAATGAGGCTCACCTGAGAAATAACAAATTTCTCTCAGTAATTGACACCTGCAGTCTCTGAAAAACCGGGTTGTGAACAGTCTATGACCAAATATGGTAAGTATTAAGTCTAGTTATACAGACAGACATGAAGGTGGAGGCTGGTGAGGAGTGGTATCTCTCAGGGCTTTGTCTTGGGAACAGTGTCCTTCAATATGTTCATCAATGACACCAGCAGGTGAGATCAGGTGACCCTCAGCAAGTTTGCAGATTACACATAGGTGAGCAATGCAGTTGACACAGCAGAAGGAAGAGCTGCCATCCAGAGAGACATGGACAAACTTGAGAAGTAGGCCCATGAGGACTTGATGAAAATCAAAAAATTAAACTGCAAGGAGCTTGCACCTGGATCAAGACAATTCCATGTATAAGTATAGGCTGGCAACGGAGGTAATTAAGAATAGCCCTGTGGAGAAGATCCTGGGAGTCCTCGTGGATGAAAAGCTGAACATGAGCACTGTGCACTCACAGCCCAGAAAGTCAATCACATTCTGAGCTGCATCAAAAGCAGCATGGCCAGGAGGGCAAGGGAGGTGGCTCTCCTACTTTACTCTGCCCTCGTGAGACCCCACCTGGAGTGCTGCATCCAGCTCTGGAGTCCTCAACACAAGAAAGACATGGACCTGTTAGAACAGGTTCAGAGGAGGGCCACAGAGATAATCCAAGGGCTGGAGCATCTCTCCTATGAAGACAGGCTGAGAGAGCTGGGGTTGTTCAGCCTGGAGATGTTTCCAGGGAGACTTTAGAACAGCCTTCCAGCACCTATAAGAGACTTATAAAAAGGAGGGGGAGAGACTTCTTATACAGGCAGATAGTGACATGACAAGGTGCAATGGTTTTAAATTGAAAGAGGGCAGGTTTACATTAGATGTTGGAAAGAGATTCTTTATTAAGGGGAACAGGATGCCAGAGAAGTTGTGGATGCCCCACCCCTGCAAGTGTACAAGGCCAGGATGGATGGGGCCCTGAGCCACCTGATGTAGTTCATGGCATCTCTGCCCATGGTGGGGGTTTGGAACTAGATGACCTTTAAGGCCCCTTCCAACCCAAACCATTTTGTGATTCTAAAATGGCCTGGCAAATATTCAGGAACTTAGCTGGGAGACAGCATAAAAGCACTATCACATTTTGGTACTCAAAAAACCCAGAAGACTCTGAGAAGCCCACTCACAGATGTCACAATATTACTTTTTTTTTTCTGAGCTGTTTATTTCCCTTTAAAGAGATTTTCACTGCAATAGCAGCTGAAATGGATGTCCATGTCTCTGCCCCACAAGACGTAGGGAGTTGCAGTTAAAGCATGCAAAAAGAAAAAAACCGGCACTTCCATACTGATCTGTCTAATCCCTTCTCCAAAGTCATTGTTCTTATTAGCTGATACATGCAAACAAATAAAAACTTCTATCATATGCATTTTAAATGGGAAGACACTTGTGATTTGCTCCACCTGGAGGATGGATGCAATGCACTCTGTCAGTCACTGTGAGATTGGTATTCATAAGCAGCTGATTCCAATTAGCAGTTTTAGATAAAAAGGATAATGGCTAGGAATACAAATGACTCTCTTTATTTCGTCTATTTACACAGAAAGCCAGGCTCGCTCGAATCCGCGCAGCAAAGAGTGGGAGTGCTAATGCCTACATGCAGAGCAAACGAAATGGCTTGCTGAGTAACCAGCTGCAGCAGGTAATCTTTCTGTTCCCTCCACCTGTGGAGTAACCACTTAATGACAGCTCAGCAGTAGTTTATTCTACTTATCACCAGAGCAAGTCTCCTTGGTGCTTTGGGCCATGTTATCTTTAGAGGTAGATTAAGGAAGAATAAACTGGACAATTACTACTGCTAAAGGAAGCTTGTGAGAATTGATGGTGGGGTATTGAGAGGAAATGTCCAGATAGAAATGCTAGATTCAATGTAATCCACATTTTTGGAGTTAGATCCTGTAGAAGAGCTCATTATGGAAAGTACAGAGCACTAGCCTCTTAGGGGGTGAGTTGGATTTATCTCACTTGGCTTTAAACAGGTAGAACATGGGTGACAACACCACGTTTCATCATCAGTAAAGTAAAAGGTAGCTCTTGAATACTGTTTGCACAGAAGGGTGTTGCAGAATGAAGCGTTCCCTCGAAGCACCTACCTGAGTTTAAGGAGAATCTCGGTGATTACCTCAAATGCATTGTAATCTAATGTTATCTGAAGCAAATTCCCTGCTCACCCTTGCCGAGGAAGCCAGGACCAGCATCTGGGAGTGGGATCCAGAGGGACCCACGCTGCTGGGAGAGAGCCCCTTGGCTGCTCAAAGCTGTGCCCAGCTGAGAAAGACTGCAGACAGAGTGGTTTTTAATCCCTGCCATTTTCCGGCATTTAGGCTATTCCCTGAGGAATACAGGAAGGCTTTTATTCCTCTATGCCCTTTCTGTTCAATACGTGTTGAACAGCTGGATACTTTAACCTATAGCCAGAAGAGGAGGAAGTGGCTGTCTGTCCATCTGTCCTGTCTAGCACAAAAGTCAGAGCCCTTGTTTCCTCTTCTGCTTGAAAGAACTTAAACATTTGAATTAAAAAGACACCAAATAGCTTAATTACCATGCAGATTTCAACTATTCCAAGGTTGAATTGTATTCTTTTCTATTATCCCACTTCCTCCCCATTTAGTTTTTTGCTTTCTAGTGAATAATTATGAAAGCGATTAATAAACAGTGGATGCTTTCTACTTAATTCTTCATTCAATGTCAGTAACACTTGCTAAACCCAGCAGATTCACTGACATGAATTTTTGTGTAAGCAGCAATACCACAAATTCTTTAGTGTTATGAAATTGTCCTGGGAGGACAACTATTTTTAGTTTTCTTCAAATGAGGCACATTTTCAGGAACAAACAAATATTTTGCTGTAACTTAAATTGATTAAAATTTTAAGCATGTGTTGATCCAATATTCAAAGCTTATGCGTTGATTGCACTTGTAAATTGTACTATTTTATCCATGCATAGAAAACCTAAGATGAAAACATTTAAAAGGAGGTGCAAGGGAAGGAAATGAAAATAGTTTGATTAAAAAAAAAAAAGCAAAATAATTTTTGTTATACGTTATAGACAAAGCATTGCAATTATGCTACCATGTACAATCCAAATTAGTTCTGATCAAATATTTGGATAAGAACCCTCTCATTCAAAACTGAGAGTAATACGGAGTTCTATGTATCAACAGTCCTCCAATGAAGAAGAACAGGCCTTTGTTGGTAAATCTGGCTCTTCCTTTGAAACACAGCACCACCACCTGCTTCACTGCCTCGAAAAAACTACGGTAAGAAAAGAGAACTGTGTTTTCCTGTGAATTTCAATACCAGCCTAGTTTTGAATGTTTTCAGTTATCTCTTCTAATTAATGAGCCTTTATATTAAAGCAATCAGCTTGGAAGAAAAGACATTTTATCTTATTTTAAGGCATTATACCCAACGCATATAAATTACACAGAGATACAGCTTCTGCTACATTTGATGGAGATCACTGTGAAAGTATTTATGTTTTTTCTCAAAAAAAAGAGCAAACAAAAAAAACCCAGACATTCCCCTCCCCAAACAAATAAACAAATAAAAAAAAAAAAAGATTTAAAATTTTACCCACAACCAACATAGCTAAATTTTGATAAATTAAAACCTGATATATGTATGTGTGGAATTTGGTACTCAAAATTTGGGGTTGTTCAGTCTGGAGAAGAGATGTTTCCAGGGAGACTTTAGAACAGCCTTCCAGCACCTATAAGAGACTTATAAAAAGGAGGGAGAGAGACTTCTTTTGACAGCATTTCTTTGAAATAAAGGGACCCAGTTGTTCCGTCACTTAGCAATACATCACTCAAGTGCTTGTTATGCTTATGTCTCCTCCATTCTTACTTTAGAAGTAATAATTTTATAAAATGTGTTGTAGGACAGAACATCTCACTTCCTATTCAGAGCATACTGTGGTTTCTTTTGCTAAGATTCATGCTGGGTCCTTTTGAAATATTTTTGGGACATTTTGTACCAGAACCTGATAATAGCAATTTGCCTTTAAAATTTTTCCACAGTTGAATATTGCAAATATATTTGAAAATCTGAATAATAACCACAGGTCTTGTCAAACTGTCATAGAAATCATGAAAAAAATTTCTATTCATTTGGTGGGAGCTGAATTCACTTCCCAAAGTGTCACCTTTCCTCTAATCATTATGGTAGAATCTGTAAAACTTTTAAATTTTTAAAAAAATTTTTCTTAAAAAAATGAAGTCTATAAAGCAAGTATTATTTTGTTTCTTGAATCTACTTTGCTTTTTCCTTCTGTTGGGTCCTGCTACTGGCCCTGAGTTTCTATGATATATTAGCACAAAAATATATGCAGCAGTTCCAAGTTGTATTCTGGAGATGATGCATTCCTAAAATTTTAGTTGGAACTTGACATTTTGGTCCCTCAGCATTTGGAATCTGGCAAGTTTCTGGTTCATTGTAGAACAGGAAGGGTGGTGTATCTTCTTAAGACTCTCACCATCCTTTGTAGTATAAGCATCATGATACTAAGGAAAGGCATATTTTCTCTTTTCTGTCACTGGAAAGTCAATAGGATCTCACCCACCCTCAGAAATGCAGAGTTTGCAATGTTGTGGAATTCTGTGAAGATTGCATTAATATGAAATTAATTGCACTAAAAATTATATTTTACAAATTACTTTTAGCTAATTTAAGAAAAGTTAATTAATAAGTATAATTAAATCAATTAACTTGTGCAATTATAGCATTTCAAAATGTTTCCACTCTATATTAAAAGTTCAGTCAACAAAACTCTTTAATCGTTGCTCCATAAAAGTTTTAGGAAGAACAAAATTAATTTTAATCAGAAAAATAACAGAGTTCTTGGCAAACATACTGCAAGCCCCTGAACGTGATCTCACAAGAGCAATTAGGTTGGTTTTCTCTCTGAATTTTATGCCTACTGTGTGATCATGTAAAAAATCTTGATTGTGACTGACATATCTTTATAAAAGTAATTTGTCAAGCAAGTTCTTTTTTTTTCCTTATCACTTGAAATTTGCATTCTTCAACACCTTTTAATTCACACAAACTTACATCTGAGTGAAGAAGAACAGAAGAAATGGAAGTAAAAATGTTTTGCCTAAAAAGGCATTTCCATTTGTTACAAACACTTGGCCAGAGTTGTTACTCTCTTTACTTTGTTTACATATTTTATATTGGCCCCATATGGCAATTCTGAAAAACATCAGCACCTTTCCAATTACAGCAAAATTTTTTAGGGGAAAAACAATTTACCCCATTTTAATATACAAAAATGCAACATGCTGACAAATTTGACTTGAGACTGAATAGACTGTAAAACAATCCAGAAAATGCTCCATAAACAATTCCCCTAAAACATTCTCAGGATACATAGACTAATTCTAGCAGTAAATGGAAAGAGTTTTCTTGAAAAAGGAGGTTTTTTTCAAAACACATGCAAGCATATCTCCATTTCTCTTAGTTTTAAATGAGTATAAAAACTTCTCCCACTCCCGTGCATCTCCTCCCCTCCCTTGCCACCATAAGCAACACCACTGTTTCACACTCTTGCACACGTAGAAAATGTGGAAATTGTGGCTGGGTGTGAAATACTCCCTAATCACTTGATGAATTAATGTAAGCTGGCTATTTGAGTGAATTTGGATTCATCTTTGTGACCACCCTATAAAACTACTGTCTTTTCTGGGATTAAGCAAAGACTGCATGAATAAAGAGGACTTCATTTAACTAAAATGCTCAGTCCTCTAAACTGCTTTTGATACATCCATGTATAGTAATTAGGAACTTTTTGTATGCTTTTAAATAACTATCTCATCTCCCCTAATCAAAATTTCTATTTGTTTAAATATTTTTCTTTTAGATAGATGCGTACCTCAGAAAACATTGTTTTGGATCCTGACTTCTAACATGTAATTCAACAGGAAGTCTTATAAACTTATCTGGAAAATATTTATGAATTTTATTATATTATAGCTCAATATAATAAATCTTATTTATTTTCAACTTGCATTTAGAGTGTTTATTTAGACTGTTCTTATAAGCACAACTTGCATTTTTATTAATAAACATAATCCTCTATTTTGTGGCACTTCAAAGATTATACAGATATTTATAATGCAAACTACATTACAACCACATGCTATTTTGCAAAACAATTTGGATTAACATTTTCGTGTTAATTTTGTTCCAGTGTTTACATTTGTATTGGTATTCAGCCCAGACTAATATGGGCTAAACACTATAATCAAGAATAAGCTAACTTTCCCAGTTTATTCAGTTGTGTCAATTTAAGCCGTTAAACGATCACGATTAATACGTTCAATTATCTTTCTGTGTGTGCTTTGTCCCTTTGTTGGATTCCTCTGGGCTAGAACCACGAGTTTGTGGATGAGCAAGTCTACGAAGAGAGCTGCATGGAGGTTTCTACAGTGAACAGACCCCCGAGCCACAGCCCCTCTCTCTCATCCCAGCAAGGCGTGACCAGCACGTGCTGCTCGCGAAGACACAAAAAGACGTACCGCATCCCGAACACCGCCATCAGCGGCAGCCGCCCCGCCAGCGTGCAGGAGCTCAGCACCATCCAGATCAGATCTGTGGAGAGGACGCCTCTGTCCAACAGGTACTTCGTGTCTATCAGCACCCCAAGAGCTGAGGCCTCTGGCTTTGCTAGGGAAGAGACACAAAGGTGTTGTGGCCTCCATAGGCAGGCGGTGAGGCTAAAGATGAGATTCCAATGCTCATCTAAAATGGGTACTGGTACTGAAATATTCTGTGTTTCCTTTGCTTCAAGCTTAATGGAAAATCATAGAATAGTCTCTCTCTCTATCCATTTCTGCCCTCTCAAACTACCTTGTCCTGTTTGCAGCAAACAGCATCCAGGGACCCCAAATAAAATAAAGTACCAAATATCTGCCATGGACAAGTGCACACAAAGTGCACTTGCTCATCTTGTATATCTGAATTGGACATTCTATGCGAAATTTTTCTATCTGTCCCTTCTTAGTTCAGAGGCACAGGAAATGAGACTTCCTTGCATTTCTGCAGAGCAGAGAAATAAAACTGATTCCTGGAGTTCTAAGTGTAATAGTCATAAGGAAGACTCTTCTAAATTAAAAAATATGAAATGAATAAGAAAAATGTATTTCCCAGTTTGAGGAGTCATTATAAAAGTGTGAAAAGTGCAGTTTAAGAATCTGTAATTTACTGAATGTCCCTGCACTCTCAAAAGTAAAGTATCTGGCTTTCCCATATACCCAAATATCACCTCTGAAAACACAGCAAAGGTCTCAGGAGATGGAGAAGTGTTTTCTATTATTCTCACACATGCCACCCTTTAATAAAGAAGTATTTTCAGTACAAGTTGCTATAGAGATTGTCATGTTGAGCTACATTTTGAGTAGCTTCCTTTGTATAGTTACTACATTTGTATTTCACGTCCATGAACAATCCAACTGCTTGGAACTCTTGGAACTATTGAAGTTTTTCAACTGTTATGCAGTGAAACCTCCTGGCCAGCACAAAGCTCCAGTCTGTCTTAGTTTCTTAGGAAATACTCTGCCTACATCCATTCTTTTTCTGCTAGAGGACTTGTCTGCACCCTACTTCCACACACTATGTATATAAAGACAAAAAGCACCAGCTTTGTGCTAGAAAAAATCCCACAAGCACAAAATGCCAGTTTCACCTTGAAATAGTCTGAGTTTTTCAAGTCTTTTACAAGGGGGAGGTACTGCAGCAACTGCGTGAACATGTTAACACAAACTTAATTAGTTCATATAATAGAGTGCCTTACTATTGAGGAAACAGAATATACACAGAGTCACAGAACCACTAGGGTTGAAAAGACCTCCAAGTTCATTGAAGCCATTTATTAAACTGGCACCACCATGTTCACCACTACATGACATTTTAAACCACTATTAACCATTAAACCACTTCCCTTGGCAGCCTGTTCCAATGTCTGACAGCATTTCAGTGAAGAAACTATTCCTAATATCCAAATGTTTTTAAATCAGCATGGCATCGAGGAATTTGCAGGAGACTTGGACTGGCCCTTAGTTTCCACTTTCCTGCATAGCAAGCAACTTGGCTATACTAACTTTGCAATGCTTCTCCTGTTCAGAAACACAGGTGATTGGCTGAGAAGTGCTGAAATGGTGGAAAGGAAGGGAGAAAGGGACATGGACATGAGCATAGCCAGGGATCACCTGCTGCTGGGGTACAGAGCAGTGGGGTGGTGCTGCTCTGCACTTAGAGCTCTCCAGTGGGGCAGGATGGAGATGGCTGGCTGAGGGAATGGAATCAGGCATGAGAGGTTTGTGGTAACG
Organism: Acridotheres tristis; assembly: GCA_037013685.1. Taxonomy (NCBI): domain Eukaryota; kingdom Metazoa; phylum Chordata; class Aves; order Passeriformes; family Sturnidae; genus Acridotheres; species Acridotheres tristis. Next base: position 22,423,489 of record CM072885.1, on the reverse strand, counting down.
TGGACTTTCATTCTTCATGGATTTTTGTTTCTTCTTCCAGCCGTTCCAGCTTAAATGCCAAAGTGGAAGAGTGTGTTAAACTAAACTGTGAGCAGCCTTATGTCACTACAGCAATAATCAGCATCCCAACACCTCCAGTCACCACACCTGAAGGAGATGATAGGCCAGACTCTCCCGAGTATTCGGGAGGGAACATTGTCAGAGTATCTGCATTATAAAACAAGGAATTATTTATAAATTAGCATAAAGACCACTTGCAAGCTGAGCTCGAGCAGTGAAAAACAAGTCGTGAGGAATGAGAGCTGACAAAGACAACGCCCCTTGATGAGTGTGCCAGTGGCCACAGAGCAAGAGGTTCAGGAGAAACAAACTTTGTGGGTTCTGGTGTCGTAGGGTGTGAACCAAAAGGAATTTCTTACCCCCTGTGTGAACTGACGTGCAGTGGAATCTTCTGTGACCATCCTGACTTACTATATGAGCACAATGAAATGTCCCCACTGATGCTTCTTCTTATCATGAAAGCTCTTTTTAGAAAAAAAAAACATAAACGAAAAAATAGAAACCTATGTTCCTGCTGAATGCAAAACAACAAGAAACATTTTGATAACATGTCTTTTTTTTTCCCTGTTAATAAACCACAAACTTGTTGAAGAACTGTCAAAAAATGAACGAAAAAATGCTCATATGAAATATGTTTGTACTGACTGAAAGAACTACAACCATAATGCATGCTGAAATTATTTGAAACTGTGATCTCAGTTTACTTTTGTTGTTTTTCAGATTAGGCATGATAAAATAATACTGTAGAAAGGGGCATTTCCGTGCACTTACAACAAGCTGATTGTTAATGTTCCATGGTAGTTGTACAAATAACTTCCCTTTGAAAAATGCAGTATTTCTTACTCACTCATTAGTCAACTACAGGTGTTCAGTTAGTTCAATATTTACTATTGTTTTATTTTGCTTCCTAGGTACTGTTACAACTGCAATAAGTCATTGTACACCTGTTGTATCAGGAATCAGGATTTTTTTTATGGTATTTTACACCACTTCATCTACACTATAAACTTCTAATGGCAAACATTTAAATAATCTTACAGCCAAACTGTGCACCACAAATTGCTATTCAGTCATTGCTCCTTTTGTTCACTGTTCTCTGTTTCTCTGACACTTCGTTGTCCACTCCAACATAACTGTATCATTTGGGATTTCAAGGATACTGACAAATCAACAGTCCATTCTTCCATAGACAACTTGTCTCGTTTGTATTTTCAGAACAAACTTCTTGTCACAGTTTACTACTATAGGAACAATGCTATTTGAATTAAAATTAACACAAAGGTGTTTTGGGGATCAGCTAACACTTGTCTCCAAATGTTCCTTTCTTACATTCTGCAGCATCCAGAGTATTAGCTACACTGGAAGACATTGAAAGACATTCAGTGAAAATGATGGCTAAATTCTTTTTGTAATAATCTTTAAACTTGCATCTTAAAACTTGAGAATTTATATTGTGTGAAAAATATTCAATTACCTAAGAACAATGATAGAATAATGGATTGAGTTCCAAAGCTATAAAAATGTAATTGATTTGAATTGGAATTTGCCTACATAGGCAGGCCTAAAAGCTAATATGAAGGCTTTACAAGTTAAGGCTTCTTGGCTTCATTTATAAAAGACATTGATATTATCAGAAACCTTTCCGATAAAAAAGTGGAATTTTTCTTCATGAGAGTACATTAGATGTATCATAATGCTTCTTATATTCATGACATACCATACATCATATACATCAAATATACACAGAATATGTGCATATCAATACATACATGTATACATCAAAAACACTGGATCAGAAATAATTGCATGTCTGCAAAATAAAATATGCATATAAATCAAAATGCTCAGTGCATTAGATGCCATTACAATAAATGATTAACACAGTTATTTAATAGTTTGAGTAGTGTATGTTTCAGTATAGTATTTGCTAGCATTCTACTGACCTGAAAATTTACATTCAAAAATCCACTAAAAACTGAAACTTGCTGATGATACACTTTTTCTTGCACACAAATACTGGTCTTTCTCTCTACCTGTCAACAGTGAAGAGTAGATAATAGACTATCATGCTACAGTATATACACCAAAAGACAGCATCATATATTAGAATTAAACTGCAAGTAAAAAGAGTAGATAATGCCATTCATTACTTTTATCTTATCATTTACTTATTCTGAAGTTAATGCATTCTCAGTTAATTTGCAATTAACTTCCCAATTTTTTTTTTTCAAATCAGAAAGACTTACACATTTTAAACTGAACTTCTCCATTTCTTTCAAACATCAGAGAGCAGAAGCACGGCTGTGCTCTGAGCCAGAGGAAGGGCTCTCCTTATGCTCAGCCCTGCCCAAGTCCATTATCCAGCACTGCTCTCTCTCTTCCACCCTGCAGCAGATCTGCTGAAGCTGGTAGGTTACATAAACTTTAATGGATTTAAAGGAGAAGCAGAATACATGAGAGTTTTTACTTGCATTCTACTTCTATGCATGGTTACTCATACTTAGTCCCGACCTTTTGCCAAATGATTATTGATATAAAAACTGCCTTGATGTCAGCAAACTGCAGCAACTTCTTTGTCACACGGTACTTCATGACTAGTTATATCAGCTAAATAATGCAAAGGGGCAGTTACTAAACCTACTTTGGTACAGACTACACACAACCCAGGAAACCTACTGACTCCATCAGGTTATGTATCTTTTAAAAGCTCTTTATTCTCATAGGCAGTAGAAAGAACACACTACAGCAATACACTTGCGTAACAGTTATACCCCTGAAGCAACTTGTATTTTCATTTTTAAAATGCAGCTTAAGAGATAATTTAGTAAGATTTTTCAGAATTCCAGTTCCTGTCTCCTACTTCCATATGTCACGCGCAAAACCATTAACTTCTTCTGAATTTGGGAAATACACTTTTTTTTTGTGTTTTAGGTGATTTAAATGCTGTTTTGGTAGTGAATGACTGTTGATGACTGTAAAATGCATCTGTACTGTACATGAAATGTAATTATTTCTGTGTATCATACAAAGAAACCAAGGTTGTTGTTTTGACAATTTTGTTTGACGTTCATATATCGTATTTCAGGAGGCAGCATAATACACGTGTTATGCTGAAAAAATAGACATTTGAGGAATATTTAAATAAAACATCTGCATGCTTGAATGGGTCAACCTGGTTTTGCAATGACTTATTAATGAAACTTTTTTTCCCCTCTAATTTGGAAGGATCATTTAATCTGAAGTCAGCAAATGTCCTAGACAGACAGTAATTACAGGCAAGATGTGAGTGCATCTAGATCATATTAGAGCGATCAAGACCAAGATGCCACAGCTCCACTACACAGAGCTGCCCTTTTCCTGAGGGACCAGCCATCACCTTTTACTTCCCAGACCACAGCAAAGAGAAAATTGGATCATTATTTCCATCAGTATGAACTCCACCTCTTTATCTGTACTTTAAAAAATGTCCCTTATGTACATCCAAAAAACAAACTGCTCTGCTGAACTTCTCAACCTAGAGTCTCCTCCTACCTGGTATCCAATTCCCTTGATAAAATACTAGTGCACAGAGAGGATCAAACTCTTCTTGTAAAGTAACACCTGTCTCTGAACTATCCCAGACCATTTTTGAGGACAACTGTCCTCTCATAAAATAGTTACAGAATATAAACTGAAAACGTACACTTCACTTTTTGAAGTCGTAGATACACTCTTGGTGGAAGGAGAAGGCTTTCACAGCAGAGAACATGATGCAGCCTCAGCTGCTGCAGAGAGAAGGGGGTCCTTCAGAGAGGAAGCTGATCTGGAGGAAGACAAATTACTGAAGCCACAATATCATTAAATTTGGGGGAGGGAGGGTGCTTAGGAGGTCATAAGCTCTCTTTGCTGCTTCTGAGGCCAACCAGGGCTTTATTTTGTAACTGACTATGGGAATATTTTAGGACAATCACCTGTTCTAGAGGAGCCATCAGCTGATGAGATATATAAGCATGTGACTGAAAGAACAAGAGTGTCAGGAGTGAACACTATATAGATTGGCAATGTCTAGAAGATACATGGAATTATCCAGACAGCTTAGTTTCTTACCTGCCTATATCATCTAGTTGTGTACTTTTTTCGTGTCTATGCACAAGGAAGAATTGAAGTGGGGGAGTGCTGAATAAAAAGGAAGATGATGTATAAAAATTCTCAAAACGTTTAGGACATCACATTTTTTTAACAGAAAGTAATCAATTATACACAAGTTGGAAAGTTTTAAATACAATCTCACTTCAATAATAGCATTTTGCATTAATTAAATTAAATGCTTGTAGTGGGCTGACAATACTGGCAGGATGCCAGATGTTTATCAAAGCCACTCTGTCAGTTCCCTACTCAGCTGGGCAGGGAAGAGAAAATATAACAAAATAATATATCTTAGGTTGGGATAAAGGCAGGGAGAGATCACTCACTGACTGCTGTCATAGGAAAACAGACTTCACTTAGTACAATTAATTTATTACCAATCAAATCCAAGTAGGATAATAAAAAATAAAACACCTTTCCCCCATTCTGCCTTTCTTCACAAGCTCAACTTTATTCCTGAAATCTCTACCTCCTCCTCAGAGGTGCAGGGAGGCAGGAAATGGGGTCTGTGGTCAATTCATCATGTTTTTTTCTGATGCTCCTTCCTTTTGTCAGGAAGGGCTCCTCACACTCTTTACCTGCTCCAGTAGGGGGTCCCTTCCATGGGAGATGATTTTCCACAAACTTCTCCAAGCAGAGTCCTTCCCAAAGACTGCAGTTCTTCATGAACTGCTCCAGCGTGGGTCCCCCACAGGCTCACACACACCTGCCAGCAGACCTGCTCCAGCATGGGCTCCCCTCGCCACAGGTCCTGCCAAGAGCCTGCTCCAGTGGGGGCTATGCACAGGGACACAGCTTCCTTCAGGTATCCACCTGCTCTGGTGTGGATCTCTGCTCCACCATGGACCTCCACGGGCTGCAGGGACACAGCCTGAGCCATGGGCTGTACCACAGGTTGCAGGGCAATCTCCGCTTTGGTGCCTGGAGCATCTCCTGCCCTCCCTTCTTCACTGACCTTGGTGTCTGCAGAGCAGTTCCTCCCACTCTTCTCCCTGGCTGCTCTTGTTGTTGCCGTAACTTTTTCTGCTTCTTAAACAGCTGTCCCAAAGCTGTTACCACTGCCACCGAAGGGCTCGGCCTTGGCCAGCAGTGGGTCCATGCCAGGGTTAGTTGGCTCTGGCTCTGTCACAGGGGAAGCTGCTCAGCTTCTCACAGAAATCACCCGGTAGCCTCCCCACTACCATGCCATGTGAACCCCTAGTATTTCAATGTTGTAAGATTATTAAAATCTGTGTTTTTCTTCATAGTTTACAGAATCACAGAATATTCAGAGTTGGAAGGAACACACAAGGATCAAGTCCAACTCATAAGTGAATGGCCCATATGGGGATTGAGCTTGCAGCCTTAGCATTATTAGCACCAGGCTCTGAGACCAAATACAATGCTTTTGCAATAAAAAACTTTGAAAGTTATTTTTAAATCCCTTCCTGTACTATATTTAACTATATAGTTGCTGTGACCAACAGCCTCTCTTTTTGCTATTAATTCTTTATATATTCTCTTATATTCATATATGCTTTTACAAAATGAAAAGCTATAAAGTATAGCTCTTTCCTTTCAAAAAATCTTGTCATATGACCTGTTGGCAGATGAATCAGTACCTTATCCAAGGGCCAGAAACAGTGATTTTTGCCTCCTAAAAGCATGCTCAGCCCCACAGCAACAGGCACAGTCCCATGGACTCAGTATAGTCACTGGGCTGAACACAAAGCTTGGTGCTGGCAGGAAGTGACTCCTTTTTCTGATGCAGTTGCACTCGAGTGCTCTGTGAAAAATGTTAGCAGCATCTCCATAGTTGTTTGCTGCAACAAGAAAGATTCAGTTCACTATACTTCATGTTGCAGATTAAAAAAACACACCATCCTTCTCCAAGTACTCCTGTAAAACTGAGGAAAAAAGAAAGTAAGAGGAAGTAGTTTTCACTGCCTCAAGTATCTCTAAATGTTCCTGTCTTGCCAAGCAGCCTCTCTCCTACAAAGATTCTAAAGCTCTACAGGAAATGAGCAGGCTCATTGCAGCCTAGTCAATTAATTTTAAGGCTCTTTGAAGAAGCCTTAGAAAAACAGGCACCTCATAGTCAAAGAAAAAATTCTTAAAAGTGTTACAATTTAAAGATGAGACCCATTTCAATACTCAAAATAGATTCTTTCCCAGAATGTAGACTGGCTCAGGATTTAGATAGCCAAGCCCAAGCAGTTTTCCTGACTGCAAATGTTCATTGTAGAGGTGCATAAACACTGCTTTGGGAGGTTGGTTCTGTGTCAGAGCCCTCTCTAAAGCAATCCCTCTGCTGTTAAAGAAACCTGACTACACCTGAAGACAGTGCTTCCTCAGCACCCAGACAGCCTAAAACCAAATGACTTGGGCTCTAAGTATCTCTAAATCCTAACACATCCCCCTAGCTTGGCTTGCCATATTTGTTCCTTGATGAGCTCTAACCAGGACACAAGAAGATACATAGGGAACCCCCACAATAGTCTGAACAGTCCTTGTATGGAAAGACAAGGAATATTCGAAGCATGGCTAAGGGAGCTTTCACAGACACACTTTGGGTAAAACTTTAAGGGCTGAGGTTTCCTGGAAAAAAGGAACTTTATATTTCTTTTTACATTAAGTGAAATTCCCTAAATTCAGCAGTAATTCACAGAAAAATATAGATGTGTACATGTAATCCATAATCAAGATTCCACAATCTGTGGTTTGTAAGGTTTATTTTTTGTTTTGTAAACGGGGCAAATGATGACTCAATGCACTGTGTAGCATCAGAATCACTCCAAAGCCTGGAGTTGCTCTACATCCAGACTTTGCCAGACACCTGCTCGTTGTCTACACAGCTGTACTCAGCTGTACCTGTGCAGTAACACTGGGCCAAGGCTTCCCAAGCAGAACATAACAAAATATTCCTGACAAAGATACTTCAAGCAAAATTTTGGGATGATCTCTCCTTTTATCTTTTTACCTCCCCAAATAAGTATTAGAACCTATAGAAGTACAAAAGCAGAAAGGTAATCTTGCTTTCAATAGTACCCTTGAAATAATTATACCTAGAGGCAGACTGCTGAAAAGCAAAGAGCCCACACAACTGAAGAGCTTAATTTCACAAGTTTTCTCAGAAGCAATTAAAAAACAAAACAAAACAAAACAAAAAAAAAACAAAACAAAAAAAAAGAAAATTACACTAACATTGCAGCTACTTCACAACAGAGTAAGTGGAATAGGTAAAGACAAGTCAAATCAACTCATACAAGCAGGAGGACCCTCCCAGTGCCCAGCCAAAGCATTCCCACTCTAGGACTAAAAATAAAAAAGCCATTACAGAATTTAAGAGAAAAGTAATTTTATTGTCTACCAAATCACACCTTGCTTCTTTTTTTCTTTTACAAATTCCAAATGAAAGAAATTTAAAATGCAATATTATGTAAAAAGCCCATTTGCCACAAACTACTATACTCAGTGGAACAAATATATATTTCAAGACCGTGGCCAATTGTAAAAATAATCCTATGACATAGACATTGCTCATAAAAATACAGTAAAATGCACTTTCCCCACCTCAATAAATACATTTTAATCTGTTTCTGGCTGGCATTTTAAGCCACCAGAGAGCTCTTAATGAAGCAGTCACCAAAGTAAAATTTTTCCTCATGTACTTTTACAATTATTGCAATAGCATCCAGAACTGTAAGCGTTTTTCTTGCAGTCTTTTATTTCTAGCTTCAGGGGAACCATGGACAGGAGAAAAGATTTATCTATAAAAATGTGCTACTCCCATATTGATTCCCATTTCTGAAAGAATGTTTGAGGTTTTCTTCCTTTTTACTAAGAAACAGTCCACAGAACAAACTGTTTTAAAGAAGAATTCTCCAGAAAACGAAAGTCTATTGTCCATAGCTATAGTTTTGTTTTCAATCCCTGTTTAATATATTTAAAACTTAAAAATCGATATGTTAGATAAAAATAGAAGTTTTAGAACATCTTTAAGAACAAAAGCTTCAAGGTTTTGTTAGAAAAAAGAACATCTCACCCTTTTTACAAATCTTGCATATTTTTAAATCCAAGTATTAACTTGAATTGTAGCTCTGCTTTCCATGCACACATGAAAACACACAATTATACATACACAGATCCCTGATTAAGACATTTTCCAAATGGCTTATTAAAAGTCAATTTCAGCTGAAGTCACATTTTGTTTGCTCAAAGCACAGCTGTTCCTTCAGAAGATGAATATTTCTCTTCCCTTCCCATGTTGCTTCCTGACAGGTTCAGTCTATTGAGTCAGTGTTTTACATTTCACACAGTTTGTGACAACGAGTATTACTGTACCCAACTGAATGAATGCCTTTTAAAAAACAAACACAAAATTTTTCACAGCTGAGGACATGGCTAAGAGGCTGACAACAGGCTCATCTTTCTTTGCTGGTCTCCTTCACTTCCATTTATTAGCTGGTTTCTGACACGTAAGAAGACTGGTATATTTGGCATATTTGATGGAACAGAACAAAAATAACAACAACAAAAAAAAAATCCTCTGTGACTTTGCAGATTTATTGCATCACTTATAGCTCTTCCATTTCAAAGTGTGTATTAAAGCTGTTTGCCATGGATGTATGTTCAAAGATCCTGGTCAGGCTTGGTTTCAGTAGCTCCATGGAATGACATGACAGTTCCTGCGAGGTATCACTCTTCAGTGCCATGATCTGATCTGCTCTGGGATCCCTTCTGTCATAGTACAGAGCCCACAGCAAAGTAACAGTGAGGATCATAGCCAGGATCTGCATTACTCCAATAGAGATTCCTAGAAATCTCAGCACCTGCAATTGCTTCGTCCCCCTCAAAAAAGTGTACATTTTTTTACCACATCCCTGTAAAACAAAGATAGATTAAAAAACAGTCAGTAATATTTGGGTTGCAGTTCCCAAGGCTTAGCTCATCCTACCCACTGCTGTCTTTTCTGGCTCCTAAGCATCTCTCTCTCACTTCCTTCAAACAATACCTCGAAAATTATTTTGTCTACTTCTTAAATGCTTCCATAATGCCAACTTTAAGTTTTCTCATACAGAGAAACTTTTCTGCAAGATATCTATGCTACTTTTCAATTCAGAAATCACTCAAAGTTGATCTTAATTCCTATCAACTCTCACTAATTGTTAAAGAAACTCAACTGGTTTTGTGAAGGTTTAAAAAGCCATTAAAGTCCTCTTAATAATCTTGGTTTTCTCTAAATTGAAGATCTTCAAAGTTGTAAATAATTTTAAACTGTTTTAGACTTTTTCTACAGATAATACCAGATTGTGAAGCTAAAACAGTACTGTAGGAAAGATCTATGGATTTGCGTAACCTCATCAGAAAACATCTCATGAAAACTAGGTTAAAACGTTGTAAGTTGGTGTTCACAGAAATGGAATTCAGCTCTTTCCAAACCTTCAACGCAAGCTCTACAGTTTGCTCACATGGCCAACTAACTACCACATAAGGCTTTAGAAAAGCTGCCAAGCCCTTGTAAGGCTGCATGGACCCACAAAGAGGCAGCAGCTTTGGGAACTACTGGCTAACAGTGCAAGGCACAAGTTACAATGCTTGTTGATCAGTACAGGTGATGTGTGTCCTAGAGACATAAAACCTCTGCTACTCTTCATGATGCTTATTCTCTACTCTAAGCTTTGCAGGGTTTCACAGGACAATTATGAAAGCAACATTGGGAGTAACAAACTGGATAGCCACTCTTCCAAGAAGCAAACATCGGGAACTCATTAAAATGGGCACTGTCTTGAGAGTCTTATTTTTTGCATTCATATCCTCACTTCATATTTCTTATAGCTTTCCTAAGAAAATAAAGCAATTGATTAAAGTGATGGAATCTGAAGACAGGACATGATAAATAACACTTTTCAATCACAGTTAAATTCCTCTAAGCAAATTCCCCCAAAGCCAATTTCAAATGCAACAGTCCTAAATGTATTTGATGAAAGGTCCAATTTTTGCCACACACACAAAATTCACACTGTAGTCAACAGATTTTCATTTAGGATCTAAATAAAATTAATATACTCTATGATAATTGTACCAGAATAAATTATAGGATCTCAATGTCTTTGCTTGTTTCACTGTTTCATTTTCTAAACAGCAGCAGACACAGAAAAAGGATCAAGGATGCATTCTTTGAAACTTCAAAAGAAAAAATACAACACTGTAGCAAAAGCAATGTAATTGGACTTGCCTGGGGTACAAAAACTGGCACGTTGGCAACTCCTTTTCTCCAACTGGAAGGCAATTGTAGTTATACTACTTCTCAAATTTGTTATTAATTACAGAGAAACTGGCTGCATTTTAATACTTTTGATAACTTAAAGAGATGAAGGTACATGCTGATCACAATTTAAAAATGCTCCACGACAGCAATATTCAAACTCAGTTCATTTGTTGCCTAGAGAAAACACCCACTAACAGAGAGCAGTAACATTAATGCCTACAACTCCTACAGTACACAGACATATAACTGAGACAAATTACACTCAAACTAGGTAGATTGTTTTCCTCCATTTAATGATGCTCTTAGACCTCTGCTCTAATAGAAGTTCAAAATCAGTTTCAAAACTGGGAAAACACAGCCAGCCCTATCAACTTCACATTCATGCATTTTATTTCTGCTTATGTGACACTTTCATAGTTGGTAGCCTGCAATTAAACAGTACATATATACACTTCCCTCTGCAAAAGTTTGTCACTAATGCAGAGCTCTTGTTGACAAATCAAATATAGTATAAAACTTTGCAGTAATCATTCAGAAGAACCAGCTTCAGATTCCTATAAAGCTACAGATTAAAGGTCTGATTCATTCACTTTATACTTTCAGTCCTGAAATAGAAAAAAGCATGTATTTCTTATTTAGCATATATTACCGATGTACTTCATCATAGAATAAGAACCTGAACTGAAATAAGGCACTTTATTGAGCAGAAGAGATAAGCCATCAGGAAACTCAACAAATCTTTTGTACACCCAAATTTTGAGTATATACTCAAAAGTATATTAAAGCACATTGTAAAATTAAATATTAAAACAAATCAAAACTAAAACAAAATTAATTTAATTAAAATTACTTTTGAGTATACTCAAAATCATGCCAGAAACCAAAAGAAAAGAACATGCAAGATTGATTTTTTTTAAGTTATCAACTCCCACCAATCATTTTATTTACACTGCAGTTCCTAGTCACAAGATGGGCAGAGCTCCTTTTGTCCTCAGACCACAACAAACCTCCAAGGCCACTCCATCATCTTCACACTTCCCTCACAACCATGCTCTTTCTACTGTCAGTCTGTTCATGAAACTGCACCAAAGGTGAAGCTCATCAGAATAAAAGCAATTCAAGAAACTGAAAAATAGTTTTCAACATCCAACACGGAAAACATGATTCCTGCCAAAAGTACTTTCAAGTAGAACTGTAAGTCACCTTTCTTTCAGCAAAAATTAAATTGTGAAGGAGTTCAACTTAGACTATAGAAAGTTCCGAGTTCCCAGCAAAAAATCACAGCACAGCTACAAGAAAACACATTTATCAGTCCTAGACAAACCACACTTCAGTTTTCTGAAGTACTACAAAGAATTTTTCTGAAGTACCAGAAAGGACTTGCCAAATATTTACATAAACCAATTTTAGGCTAGCAAGACTAATCTTATCAGGCTCCCTCTCAAACCACCAGACTATACAAGTTTGGTTTTAATCACTTTTTTTAAAAAGCTTTTTTCCTTCAGTTCTCCAAAGCAAAAGTTAGGCAGATTAGTCTTGGAAGTTGGTTTTGCATAATACTGATAAACTTATTAGCAAGCATACTGTAAAAGTCTGTGAGACACCCGACAGGCAAGTGCCATGGAAAGAAATATTTTGCCAACAAAATATTGTACATATCTCAAAGAGAAATGAGGTATTTTTGTGGCTGATACTACCGAACACTGCCTGTCCCTTTTTGGAATGGATTCTTCAGTAGAGAACCAAAAATAAATTTTTGCTAAGTGCTGAATCCATCCAAAATGTCCTGTGGTACAGTAGGGGAAGAATCATATGTGTGCCCTTCAGATTTCTTTTGAAAAAAAAAAAAGGAAAAAAAAAAGACAAGCAGCCTTTTTTTATCAAGCGGGTCTTAACACAGCCCTTATGTCCTACATAATAATCATCTTTGGATATTGATTTTCTCCAAAGAGAACCAAAAGAACTTGAACATATGAAGTTCTCAGAGAACTATTTACCTGGAATATGGCACAGGCGTGGATGTTAGCAAAAGAGGTGACACAAGAATACTTTGCACTTTGGACACTACATTCCAATGACTAATACTTCTCAGAAAGTTTTGAGTTTCCTGTGCTCCAAGAACAGTTTTTCCTTGAGTGGCACTGCTTCCATACTCCTGTCTTTTCAGGCAGGGGGCAAATGAATGTTCTACGGCTTCCATATACTTCTTCTACAACAGACTTATCTGTATGGTATTAACAGTAGCAACAGTATTACAAAAAGCAACCATTATTGCAGAGTAAGCCACAATTTTTAGTTTTTCAAAATGTGTAAGACACTGGCAGGCCCCAGAAGAAGCCTGAATGGCTTTCACTTAGGGACTGAGACTTCTAAAGCATAACCAGTGCTGTAAGTGCTGTGAGCCTTGCCAGAAGGCAAGAGCGGGTCCACAAGTAGCTGGTGGAAAAAAACCCAACCTCTGCCACTGTCTTTAAGGTTCCTATCACAGACTGGCCTTCAGAGGCACCTCCCTTTTGGCAGCTCTATCCTCTCTCTTCCTAGTGGAAGCACACAGCCTCCTAGGATGGATGTCTGAAAGTTCTGATTAGATTAAATAATTTCTGTTCATAGAGTCAATACCACACAAATTCATTTCCCTATTGATTGTTTCCTGGCAATAGCTAATATTCATTTTTGTTTGTTTATATGGTGAATCTCCTCTGCCTTCAGAGGTGTTGCTCCATACCTCCTGAACAAGAGCCATGCAACAGCTTCTGTAAGAATGGTTCTTAAACAGCCTCTGAGACTGGGAGAAAATAAAATGGTTCTTTGGGTACTCTTCCTTAATGCAGAGCTACACCATCCACTGGAGAAATGTTCATGCTGCAGAACCTGAAAGCAGGCCCATCCTCCTTCCTATGCACTCTGTATTACTCTAGAAGTAATCCAGTGAAGAATGCACCTCTTCCCAGATCCTCACAACTATGTGATTGAGCCACACTTTGTCTGCTGTTGGACTACCTGGACTGTTGGTCATTCTGCTGTTACTGAATGAACAATTATAGGTCTTCAGAGATCTGTTACCATAAAAAAATGCTGGCTAACAAAGTAGTTTTCAGACAAAAGTGACTTTGGACACTATTTGTGAGAACAGAGGTTTAGTAAAGAGCATATTTACTTGTTTTTATAATTTTCACCCTAAATACAGTAGTATCTTGCTACCCTGATGACCTTCCTTACCCACTTCAAGTTCAAGCAGGTTCTTGTCATGTTTTAAGGCTTTTTTTGTAATTCTTTTTAAATAATCATAATATAGTGTAGAAAGAGCATTTTCACAACAAGTTTCTACGCATGTTCAGAGTACAACAACCAAATCACCTGCCTCCTGATATGAGACCTGTTAACAAGAGAGCTCTCATCTTCCAAAGGAATTTTTAAAAGCATCCTTCACTGTACATTTCACCAAAGTACTCTTCCACCTACCCTGTGGTAGTTTGATGGGATGAGGCCTGAACATTATGTCACACCTAATTTCTATCTTTTGGACTGGAAAAAAATTTGAACTCTAACATAACTAATATAAAACAAACACTTAAAAGCTTAAACATATCTTAAAACATAGGTTTTAACTGCATTGCCACAGCTCATCTTACTTCCAGGCAAGGGTGGGTGGGTTTGTTCTTCCTTTTTCCCTCCCTCTGCTTCAGCATTAGCAAAGAACAATCATATACACTTTCCATAAACACAACTACTCTACAAAAAAAATACTCTATTGTTCTGCAAACGGTGAATTTGGAAAATTACTGGATCAGGAAGAATTTACAGAACCTTCCAATATATCCATATTTTTCTCCTTACCTCCTGATAAAGGTCACTCAGATCCTCGTGATGTGCCTGCTTAGAGCATCCTGGAAACTCTCTGACACAACAGGAGTCAGGTGGCCAGTCCAATTCTGTCATTTCCAGCCAGTCTGTGAAGTACACCACGCCACAACATTTAAACTGCAAAGGAAGGATTAGCCAAGATCAGTAATGATGCTACTTCTTCAAGAGATAAAGTAGGTCAAGAAAAAAAAATTAAGTTCTTAATACCAACTTTCAAAATATTTACATAGAACTAAAAACATCTACAAGTGCTTCTATGTATCTTGTTTTGCTGTGTACTTTGAGATAAAAGCAACATGAAAAATGTAATGTAGTGACCAATGAATACTTCAGAAACAGCCAACAATACTCTTCTGTCCATTAAATCCCAATTGCTTCCTCAAAGGATGCTTCAAAGAAATTGTCCTATCTCTGGATTCTCCTGACCTTACTACAAGGAACTAACATAATTTCATGTCAAAATGAGGACAAATGAACAAATATACCTGTGGAAAGGAGTAGCAGAAAAAGGTCATACTAGTGAGGATTGTTCTTGCAGGGGTACAACTACAGACACATTTAAAAACAGAAAAAGTAGAGATTTACCTGAATATAGGAAAAAAAATTAAAAGAGTAAGCAAAAATGAATAGAAATCACAAATGCTGAAAGGAAAACTGAAAATGGAAGGGGTATCACATTAAAATAAATACTGCAACAGAATCAACGATAAAAATAAGAAGTTTGGCTGCAAAGCAGATGAGGTGCAATTGCCTATAAAACCCACCAGGACCAACAACCTGTCTTCTTTGCAATGCACACCCTAAGATTTAGAGCCAAATGACCAGTCTAGCACATTAACAGCTGCTTTCACACAGAAAAGGGTGAAGCAGCACTGGATGTGAACTTGACGTGACTGAGAAGATGCTCTGCTGCAGAAACAAGATACTACCTCTCTCCCTCCAGGACCAGCCTGAGTGTAAGTAATTCTCTGAGTCCTTTGATCCACAGGTTTGGGAAACAGCTGCCCCTTTTTAGCTGCTTCAGAGCCAGGGTCCTGTATTCCACACCACTCATTGTTCACAATCAAGCAGATCAGTGCTCGGACATGCTGGCACACACTGTGCCTTAAATTTACCAGTCCTCTTAAAAATCTCACTTCTCCCTTTACCACAGCTCTCATGTCTCAGTTTTTATTCTTTTGTTACTCAAACTCCTCCCAGCACTAGACTTTAAGGAAAGCTTTGGCTCCTCATTACAATTGCAAAGAACACCTCATTAAACACCCTTTTCTTAGTCTTGTATCTTTTCTTCCCCCACCCAGTTCTTCCTTCCTAACTTCAGCTGACCCTTTCCATCTTCCTTCACATAGTCACAGCTTTGATATTAGACCAGCAAGAGGACTGGGGAGAAAACAAATTTCCCATCTCCCTCAGATGCTAAAAGATATAGAAGAAAGAATACCAAGCTAATCAGGGCTGAACCTCTGGTAACAGAATTGTAATTACGATTCTGCTGACTGAAAAAGGGCCACAAGTGCTTATTCAGATATAAAGCATGTACCAGGCTCATACATCCAGCTTCTAAACCATGAGTAGATGGAATATAAATGAGAGCCCACCAATTAACTAGAAACTGTAAAAGACCTTTCTCACTTCCCCAAATCATGCATCTGGTCACCTTATTCTTCCTTTTTTCCTCCCTCTTCTGCAGCATTAGCAAAGAATAACCATAAACACTTTCCATAAACACAACTACTCTACAAAAAAAAATACTCTATTGCACTGCAATAGAGTGACCTGACTTATGGTCACAGGTGCCATAAGGAAAATCTAACTTCTAAAACTTCTTCTAACTTCTAAAGGAAATTCTTCTCCCCTAGAAAAATTAAGGCTTAGTTGAAGTTTTATTACTAATATTCATATTATAACCAGCCATTATGATGAAACTACAACAACTAGGAGCAGAGGCACTATTTAACTTAATCAACCTATACAATTAAACCAAGTACCAGCTCTATTCAAGGCAAATTGATTGAGACAATTTGATTATATTATCCCAGGTACAGAACAGACATAATCACTCTACCTGTATATGAAGAATTACTCAGTTTCACAGAGTGCTCACATGGCCAGAGTAAGGAACTGGGGGAGGGGGTAGGTGCTGGTGTGTAACCTCTTTCTTTCAGGTTTTAGTGCAAATACAGACTAACCAAGGGCTGCCAGGAAATGTTTAAATAAACAGGAAGTCTGTGCAACAATGATAGATTTTAACATTTCAACAAGGGCAGCACAATGACAGGCATTTAAAGAGTTCTCTTCCTGCACGTGAGTTATATTTGGAGTTAATGGGTTTTACCTTGAGCGATTTCATGTTTCTGTAATATAATACTTCATTCTATAAAAACAGTTATGAATTTTAGTAGGCTAGAGGGCAAAGCTTTGAATACACAAGGAAGCTTTTTGGTTTGTTTCCCACCCCCCAGTCAAAGGAAATAAAAACCCTCATCACTTTCACAAACCTCGGCCAAAGAGACAGTGTTGGCATCTTTTTGGAAACTTCCTTTCCCATTCCTTTCCAGCTAAACATATCTTAACCATGACAGCTCCATGAAAGGAAACTAACAGAGCCTATGGGAAGGTGAGCACAGTTTAATATTAAAACAACATATAGACACAGTCATTTTACTTTACCTGCAAATTTTTAATTTTACATATATCATATGCTTTAATGCTATAGTAATCCTGAAAGGTATGGGTGTCCTAACCTTACTGAAAAAGGATATGAGAATGTTAACAATTGAAATAAATTTATTAACATTCTGATTTTGGTGTTTAAGTACCTTTAGGGCCTACAAAAACCAAAGAACTGGATATCAAGTGATGTTTAAAGATAGCATCACTACGCAGTGTTTCATATCAAATGAACTTGCATTTATATGCCTATTCACTTAAAACCAAACTTTCTCCTTTAGGAGATAAATAACACTCACTGGGCAGGTACTACTTTAGTTCCTGAATTAATCAGCATCTTACCTCCCTCTGGAAGAAATTCCAAGCATGGGTCAGCCACTGGTACCTAGGTAGGCCATAATTGGTCATCCTGGCTTTCAGTGTGATCATATCAGACCACTGCACTGGAACCTGAAGCAAGGAGAGAGAAGTGACTCACACAGTGGATCAATAGGCTTGTGGCTCCAAACCCACAGGTTCCACTGAGATCTTTCCAGGGCAATGACTAAAATAGCTACGTACACAAACAAAACAGGAAAACAAGTGTTGCAATTTTTATGATACTAATACTTTACAGGCCTTTCTTAAAATATCAATGAAAAGTTATTAGTTTCCTTTGCTTAAAAATAAATGTACACTGAAAAGCAGTTATATTTTGGAGAGATCCAGGGATGATTTGGTACAATTTATTGATATCATTACCAGATTTTTTACTAGGCATAAAACTTGAACTGAGTCACATCCAAGTTGTCAGGAATGGTATTTGTCTGCCCTAGTTTAGGTATCTCCCTGGTGTTGCCTTTGATAGTAGAAATAAACAGGCAGCCAAATGGGGAAATTCATCTCAAGATAAATAATTTAAACAGAGCAGATGAATAATTCCCTTGAAGTCTCAAATCCACTTCACTAAGGTGAAAAACTTTAAGTGTCTACCTTCTAAATATGTAAAATTAATTGAGATGAATTCTATCCCTGGAGTTTTTTCAGCCATTTTCTGGCTTTGTCTGGAGTCTTGCACACAGGTATCCCGAATGTGCTCCATTTCAGTAACTTGCTCAAAAACAGTAACAAGGCACTCACAGCCTTGTGAAAATCTTTTCTTCTGAAAGGATTCCTGAAGTATTTTTCCTTCAACTGTGACAACTCCAAAGTGAGGTGGTAGTGCACACCATTGTCTGACTATGACACCTCAGTCAGCAATTTGTTGCAAACAGAGGCAAGTGTTATAGCACCTGGCATGTAGTTATGAGTCAAAATCAAAACCTCACTTCAATTCAGCAGCACAAATTTCAGTGTGCCAAAACTAAACAAGGATCTGAAGACTGCAGTCATCATCCTATGTCATCACATACTATCCATGCTGAGTTTTGCCTTGTGTCCATCAACTTAATAGTCATGGTGAAAGAAACCACAATTGCAATATCAACTGTCACTTGGATGGGAGGGGAGCCCAGCTTCTCCAGAAGCCATGACTTTGTTCTCCTATTCAATTTGAAGCTAACAGACAGGGCATTCTGTAAATAGCAACAAATGGTATTTGCACAACACTTCCCAAGGAATCTGGTCTTCATTATGCTAGATCCTCTGCAAAAATATAGAGCCAATCACTGACTGCCTGAACTTGTAACACAAATAGGAACATTTGATAACATTTCATTACCACTGCTAAGTTACACTACATTTTTGATGCCCTAGTAAAGTTTCATGTAGTCAATGTATTAATAAGGTCCCAGAAATTTAACATGACTTTCACTTAGCAGATTTTTGCATTGAACTCACAATGGTTCACATGAAAATATTTTAGCAGTAGCGTACTAAAAATTCTTAAAAGCATTAGCACAGAATATTTCTATCACAAACATTTACACAGGTCACTGTAATAAATTAATTTAGTTTTGTACTCAATGCATTTCTCTTTCCTTTGCATCGTTAAACTAGCACTCTGCTTTCTTTGGAAAATATTTGATAGTGTTGCAATTAAGCTCATATTTGTTAGACTATTTTTTATTAACTTATTTCAGTTAAACAAATTCCAAGATTATGTCTGCAACAGAATACATCCAACTTCTTTAGGAAATCAATGGAAAGCAGGAAAAAAAATACTCAGGAACTGAGAAAAGGAAATTAAAAGTGAAGTAAAACAATCTAAACCCCACTGTATCAAATCAATTTAAGTGCTGGAGCTAAGGAGGGATTTCAGAATCTCTGTATTTGCTGCAAGGATGCAAACAGGTAAAAACGTACAGGTAATAGGTACATTGATGTACCTATTAAATATCTTCCTGTCAGCTCATATACACAGTAGTGCACAATAACACATGATTACATGAGATGCATTTGTTTGACTATACACCAATACTCATGTGTAGACAAAAAAAAACTAGAGATGCTGGCTTGATTTCAACCTAAGTTCTATAAAGCTCAGTCAGCCACTGAGATCTAAGTACTCATTATTATTTTTCTAATGACTATCAAAGCTTGATCAATGACTAAATAAGCCAAGGACCCACACTGGCTTTTCAATCTTGTAGGTGGAATACATTAGTCATGAGGCCCACTGCATGCCGAGAGCTATTAGGAGCTGGAAGGAAAGTTGTTTCTGCAAGGACTCTTAGAGCAACTTGTCCACATACCAAAGAAAGCCCATACTGGATCAGCAGAGGCAGTTATGCCTCAGTGACATTTCTGACAACATCACCCACTCTGCACTACACACCCACCTACACTAATGCCAACTGATCTCTGAAACCCACCAGGGGCTCATGTGATTTAACGCTACACTGAAACCAATATTACATCAAGACAATTCTGTGGTTGTACGAGGGAATCATCTTATCTTTACTGAGTAGGAGGAAGCATGTTCTAGGGAACGCACAGGCATGGAAGAACCACTGAAAAATAACTGTTCTCTTCAAGACTGACATATTCCCTATGTTTCTCAGCAGCAAGAAACTCACCTCATCACATGAAGAGCAGTAGCGTTAGGACAAAGGGAATTATAATAAGAAATCTGATGGAAAGAGAAAAAAACAAAAAAAAACAACCAAAAAGACCCAACCCAAACCAGTATTTCAGGAGATGATGAATTAAAAAAAACCATATATATATATATATGTATATAGGGAGAGAAGAAAAGAGACAAGGAAAACAAAAAAGAGCAACTGTGTTTGCTGTGACCCATTGCAGAAGATGCAGACATGGAATCCAATGCTGTTTAGTTTAGCAAAGGGCTGAAGGGACAGCCATGTTTTCTTCTGAAGGGAAATGGCATGACCAGTGACACAACATATGGTAGAGCTATGCCAGGCTTTATCAAACTGTCCCAGGTTTGTGCTCCAGTAGAACAGCAGACAACCAAAATCTAAGGGGTCAGACTAAAGCACACCATAACTTCAGGCTTTCTAACTAAACAGTGGAGGCTGAAAAAGCATTTTCCAGTACTGTGTAGGCTATGTTTTTTCAGGCAGTCTCCACTGACAAGATTTTTGTCAAACTATGGATGTTAGTTGTAACAGTCATCCTTGGCAAAACCGCTGCAGAGGTAGCTGTGCCTACAACATGAAGAATGCCTCTTGTCTGTATTCCCAATTTTAAAGTGAATCAACACAAGCAGACATTTAAAGCAAAGGAATAGCCTTATAATCTCTATTATATTGAACGGCTCTCTGGAATCTGTATGGCAGGGGAATGAATTCTGATGCAAAGTCCTGCTATGTAACTTCAGACTTCAGATCTGCCAGAAATTCCTTTTGTCCAAGTACTATGTAAATATCAAGAAAGCCAGGTCACATCTTACTGCAGTATAATTGTCATCCACTGTTGGAAAGACAATTATATTGGGCATATCTTGGCAGTCGAGAGAAAAATATTTGTCCCTCTATCCATAAAAATGTACCAGACTGAGTATGAGATGTAAGGATATAGCAGCCAGCAGTAACATTTCAGTTTAATTTGCTCAACACTTACCTATTTTCTTGTGTGATGGTTAAAAGTCCTCAGTTTGAAAATCAAAATTTGGGGCAGTTTTAAAAACTAGACAGCGATAAAACCTCTTCACAAGTTTACAGAAGAGTGTTTCATAGTCAAGACATGTTTTGCTTAAAACTGGCATTTATAACTTGTGGAGGCAGTGTGCAGATTTTAGCAGACAGCAAGTCCTCTAGGGAAAGAACACGTTGTCTGTTTACAATGTAGTACACTCTATAAAATGCAAAAAACTTTTAGGAGAAAATCCCTTCAAATTCTCTCGTCTCCTCTCTCAAAATCCTTATTTAAGCCTGAAGTTCATCATTTATCCTCAAAAATATCAAAGACTTTAATGAGAAACTACCTGAGCATGAATTAACAAAAAACTAAGTTTTTTAATGGGGGGATGAAGGATTTGGCCCTCAAATATAGAGGGGGTAAGGAGAAACCCAGACAGGGCCTTCCAGACAGACAAACTCTCCCAGGAGAATTCTCTGTTTAAAATGAAGGCAATCAGTTAAAATTAAACTGTCAGAATAACGAACAGAGATAAACACTACAGCAATTAGAAAACAGCTAGCTAATGGAAAACTTAGTTTTCTTCTGCTGAAAAAATGCAGTCTCCTTTTCTGACTCACCGTTATTTCCTGCTCGTAGGTCCAAACACCACAGGCAAGTTCAATGCAGAATATTACAAGCAAGCTTCCAAAATACTGCAGAAAACAGAATGGTCTTAGCTATTTTTTATTCTCTTTGAAATGAAAAAAAAAAGTTTCCGAAGTTTAATATTGTTAAGTCTTTTTTTCAAAGCTAAAGAACATCTGAAAATATTACAATTTCACATTATTTAAGACATGGAAACAAAAATACATTTTTATAACCAAATTGTAAAAGAGTCAGGCAGCAAACTTTATAAAAGCTAAGATCATGGGACATTTCTTTCTTCAAAACTACATTCTTATCAAAGTGATTTAGGTATATGAGGCCCGGTCTAACTGTACAAATATTTAGAGATTAACTGAACTATCTTTTATAATTAGCAGGTATATCTAAAAATAGGAAGTACAAGTGTAAATGAAGAAGTACAGACCTTGGTAATGATGCTTAAGAAAAACTGGTTACTGCAATTAAAAAGAGTGGGAGTATCTTCTATACAGCACCAACAAACCTTTTCTGAACTGTAGGATAAGCTACATTTAAGGCTGTTTCAACTGGCGTTCCCTATTAAAATTAAGCCTTCTATCTTTTATTAAAGCAGAAGTATACTCTCATTCATTCTTGACTCCAAACTTTCCTCCATGTCAGTGGACTGAGCTTCCCTTTGCTCTCACTACACAATCTTCATAGATTTTAATTAAATTTGAAAAATCAAAGAAACACCATCACAATACAGAATAGAATAGATAATTCCATCAGTAGGATACATGCAAAATGACATCTAATTTAGTTATTTCATTTTAGAATCTATTGAGGACACAAAACAAAACTTACGGTAAGTGATTTTTTTTTTCTATTAATGCGTAAATAAGATGTATTTACCCTGTTTAAAACAGAGTGTAAGTCCACAAATGTTAGGCTTTAACAGTCATCTACATAACACCTTTTTCATTCTTCTGATCTGGAACTGAGTAATTCACAGCTACCTTGGCAGCTGTCTTGCCTTAATCTCTACTTGTTCACCAAATCTAACTTGCTGAATTAGGCAGGTAGATGTGCACAGAGATACATAAGAAGTGCATGTAAAAATGCTCATGTTAATTTTCAGGAGAAACCTGTACCCATACCCTCCCACTGCAAAGGTCTATCCAATAAAGATGGTACTGAAAGAAGGATTCCTGTTTTACTAGTCTTCATCACGCTACATTGCATCTTTACAGTCATTACAGCTGAACAACACATTGCATTTCCTTACAAATCAACAATGTAAGCACACACAGAGCTCCAGTATAGGTCTTCAATAACCAAAATGTTCATCCTCCAAAGGTGGAAAAACATGAGTCACACCTTCCAAGAACAATGGTGCTTTCTTGAAAAAATAAATTCATGAGCTTCTATCCAATGTATCTACTATCACTGCAGCTATGCAGAGAGTTATTAAAAAAAAAAAAGCACCAAACATGGAAATTTACTTTTCTAAGTATTCACTTTGAAAGCAGGAAAGAATGCCACATGCTTTAGTGCCACATGTTCTCTTAATTAATAATTATAATAAAAAATGTTTAAGGGCATTATGACTAATATTGACATTTCTGAGAGGGAGAACAACTAAATGTTTCAATGAAAGTGCATTTCACTTCTCGGCTGTCAGAAGAAATTTCAGTGGGTTTAAACTCTAACTGACTGTCTGCCATCTTATACAAAAATCATTGATTGTGGTGAAAGCGATACATCTGGGGGTGTACATATGGCATTCTCTGCAAATCTCCTAATTTGCAGTTCTTTGTAACATTTAATTAATTCATCAAGCTTAACATTTGAAACTTCCTCATCTTTCTCGTTGTATAAGTTAAGAATGTTTGTGGTAGTAGTAGGACACAGAAGAGCCAAACCCAAGATTTTCTCTTATTTCTGAATAGAGCCCAAGACAGAAAACTATTTAGCCAGATTCACTCATAAACCACTTCTGGCTCTGCCAGGTACTGAGCACTCCTGACTAGCTACATCTAGACACATCAGGGCACTGCAGAATCAGGTTTTCTATCCTGAGAAAGCCCATCTCTGTCCATAACATAAAAGAGAAAACAGTGAGTTTATACACATGAAAGGCCATGCTCTGAATTGAGTGACTGCAGGCACACCGAACTCACATACAGGAGGTTGTTTCTCTCTGCTACTGAAGGGGAGTATTATACCTCTCTCTATATAATGGTTTGCAAAACAAATACTTCTTATATAAGTTTTTTTTGGGGAAAAAATATCCTCTAACCATTATTTAAATGTATTACCCCTAATTTCCATCTTCCAAATCTAGAAATTTTTACTGGCTTCAATGCTTATTCCCTGTCCCCAGTTACATTCCCACAAGAGTCTGAATGCTAAATGCATCTTCCTGCATTTCCATGCTCCTGGTTCTTGCCAGAAACAGGGACTTGGTTTTGAAGTAGGCTTAACATTTCTTCCGGTGGGCTGAGTGGCTACATGTCATAAAGATGAGTAACTCACTGAGGAGCACGGTTGTATATCACACTCAAAACTGCACCAGGAGTTCCCTGACAGTGCCTTCAACAGAACACCTCCTTCAGAGTATTCTTGGCCATTGCTGAGGTATTTTCTACTGGGCTCTTCATTTCTTTCCTTGGTAAAGAGAGGGTAAGAAGGAGAAGGCACATAAGGGAGTGAACAGTTTCGCAGAGACATCTACAAGCTATGATAAAATAAAAGCACAGTTATGGTTGTTTTAAGAACTGGAAACCCTTTACAAGGCAAATCCTACAGACATTTCCCTTTTGTAGACAACTGCTAATGACTGTCATTCTCTCCTCAGCTTGACTACACGAAGTAATCAGAAAATTGGAGTAGTGCCTTGATCCTGTTACAAACCCATCAGTTTCACTGAAGGATTTCCTCCAGCAAAACTGTGAAAAACCTAAAATGTTGCTTCCTTGAGAGAAGCTGAATGACTGAAACGCTGGCAGAAAACACTCTTTACAGAGTAATAAATCAAAGCAAAAATACTTGCCAACTTAAATAAAGCATTAGCCATTTACTGCTCCATACATCATGCTTGTGGCCAATATACTCAACTTCAGCATCCCTTCACTATAAAATGGATGTCTGTCAGTTAGCAGAAGCCGGTCTCCTACAACCTCCTTGTTAAGCCTGCTCTACCACAGGTCACAGGCTGGAAGGGAAGGAGGGAGAAGTGAGGGAGGCAACAGCTCAGTAAAGCAGTAGTTTTCCAACAGGAACATTTCATCTAATACCTGGAACATTAAACAAGCACTTGGATTTGCAGCACTGACAGAATGCAGAGGCTTAAACAACTCTTTTTTTCCAGCACATCAGTCCGGAAAGAGAGGTGAAAGACCTGGGGACTCAGGAGAATCATGTTCTCCTTCTTTTCTTATCCAAGAGACTAAATATTCAAGAAGTGGGAACAGAAACAAAGTCATTACTGTGAAAACCAGTTTCAGAGACATAAAGAGGCATGAAGGACCTAGGAAAGGTAGTAAAGATATTCTGTACATTATCACCAGACTCTGTTCTGCTGGAACACTCTTAATGTGGTACTGCCACAAAAGCAACCACAGCCAGTATTCAAATCCTGAAACCTCCAGTGCAGAAACTACACACAGCAACAGCATGGAATCCCATCACTGAAATACTAGCTACTAGGGCACAGATGCTACCAGCTTATATTCACCTACTGCAACTTGTAACAGTCTCCAAAGAGCTCTTGCTCCTGGGCAAGTCAAAAAACCCCAAGTTGACATCTACAGGGAATTCATATATAAGACAGAAAGGACAGCGGGATAGTGAATGCAAATCCCATTATTTTGAATTTCAGTCACAGAAGGGAGGTAACCATCAAGTAAATAAAGACAAAAACCAAAACAAAACAATCAACAAAATAACCAACCCCTACCAAACCAAATAAACAGGGACTAGTATTGAATAGGTTTTGTCCTAATTCGAATAGTTATCTGCATAAAGGCTATCAGAACCTGATGAAACACTAAAAAACGTACAGAGTATTTTCAGATAGGCATTAAAAATCAAAGTAATTAAAACCTATTTTTATAAGGATTTTTAGAGGCTGTGTAAATATAATAAAAAATTTTAGTCTGTATAAACAGTGGCACCCCACAAGAGAGTACAAATTCCATATATGCCACTCCATGCCAGTGCTCCATACAGGGAGCATATATGCTCTGGCATATGCTCAAAATGTCTTCCTATCTCTTCATGTAAGGCTAAAAACTAAGTCAAAAATTAGTTTATCCTAAGTAAATTGTAACAGGCTTTTTTGATATTACATTTGTTCTACCAAACTAAGCTAATGTCCACCACCACCACCAACTATATTCCAGAAATGTGTCTCTTTCTTGATCATCTCAATCACTTAGATAAAAACACAAATAAAAATAGCAAATGCAAGCACAAAATCACTACTACTGCGTCTAAGGCATTTAATATTTGTTTAAAAGGTTTTTTTCCCCCCAATTACTCCCATTCTGTTCAGAGATTAATAGCAAAGAGCACACACATGAAGTGTCTCCCACCATAAAATCTCTCCCTCATGGCTTTCCAACCTGCAGAATACAGGATTTTTTTTGTTGCAGTTGTGGGCAACTTAGGGAAGGATGTAAAACACGAAGCACAGTCTTTTGCCGATATGTAATATAAAGCTCTTATACTTCTAGAAATAGTTCTAGAGATTTTGTGTTGAATGTACATGATACCTGCAATTAATAAACTAATGTAATTTGTCTATGCTTTTCAGGCAACAGGTGAAAGGAACTGGTGAAAAAATAACCTATTTCTGTTACTAACATGGCAACAGGATGATGGAGAACACTAAGAAAACACAGTTCAAGAGAGAGATTTTAAATTCTTCTCAGATATATTTTCACTGTAGAAATATTGAATTCTAGCTACATTTAGCAAAGGAAAACTGGAGTTAAAACTCTAGTGCTCTACAGTAGTTTCCTTCAGTGCAACAGTAGGGCAATGTCAACAGCCAGTGCCCGATTTCGGCCACCATGATGATCCCACCAGCAGATACACAACCTTGCTTGTACACAACCTGCTTGACTGTCCTCTGAACCTTGTGTAAACATTCTGCCAGAAACAAAGCTAAGGCCAGGAACTCTTAATAGAAATTTGTTGACTTGGGGTATTTAGTGACCAAGTCACTATGGTACACTGCTACCAAGCAACTCAAGCAGGTATGGGCTGCTGTACTACAAAGCTGAGTGTACCCATGTATATTCTGGAAGTGATAGTTTTTTTCCCACTGTTTTTTTCACTCTGCTGCTGACGGCTTCAGTAATTTGTTGCCAATGACTTATGAAATGCTTCATCAGCAAGCAGATACTATAACCAGTAAAACTGTGCTGTTAGCCTATGCACAAGGAGAATCAAGGACCTGAACACATCTCCAGTCATTCTTCTTTGAGCCTGCTCATACCAGTGATTGTTTTGTTTGCCATTTGTAAGTGTGATTTGGAAGCAAGAGCCATGAACGTGAACAGAGACAGGGTTCTGTGTCAACTCAAATTTAATCCAAACTAGAAAGGCACAAGAATGGTTTTATTTGTTTTTTTCCTCACCCAGACCTTTCCGGTTTTATGTTGCATCACGCTCTTCTGTTCTGACAGCTTCTTAGTTAACTACTAAACTGAGGAAACTTCACCATCTACTTAATTAATCCCTAGAGAACAAATATATCCCATCACACAACACAGTCAAAATATTGACTTCTTAAGCCCACTTCCAGACAGTGAGAAAGCAACAAGAGCACATTCTGTGTATGAAACCAAATAGCAGTGGCAGGCAGGAGCCAGCTAATGGAGCCAGAAGCTGCAATATAGTGAAGACAAGAGAAAGCATGGGGAGCTTTTGGAGAACCTCTTCTACAAGACTGTACAAATCCTTCATTTCCTGAGCAAATGCACCTTTCTTTAAAGGATCAGTGTATTTATTAAGGAATCATCATTCACATCACCTACATTTTATTTCACAAACATCTTCTTTTTCAAGCTTTACCACTCTCCTCCCAAACACTTTTCTCTCAGAAGATATAAAACCCTTTTCTTCCCCCCTCAGACTCAAGAAAAAATCCAGCTCTTATGCCAGAGCAAAGAGCAGCTGATCAACAACTCTAGTCTCCTCAGACTTGCTGTCTCACACTGCTTTCTTGAACAACATGTTCCATGTGGCATTAGAAGTGAAGAAAGCTCTGGAAAGGGCAGGGGCTGAAGGAAATTCCAAGATGGCAGCTGCAGAATGAAACCGTACTGTAACTTCTAGAAGACCAGAGTATATGGTATGTAAAGCAAATGCCAGCAAATTTTAGGAGTTATGCATAGCATTTCCCAATGACTAACAGCCTGAGAGCATCAGCCTTGATCTTCTGAGATGCAAGCTATCCAAACATGTCTCTGCCGCTGGGAAACCTCAGATGACCATCACCACTGGATCACCAACAGCAACCAGAATTGTTCTGCATAAAATATAACAAGTCCTTCCTCCTTCAATAACTAAGAAGCTATGGTTCTTGTTATTTTTGTAAATTTACAAGCTAACAAGGTTATTCTAGTGATCAGTCTAGCTATCTTTTTAAAATGGAGCAAAAATTCATTAAACAGAGTTAGACAAGCTGCATGGAAAACTGACATCCTGTTCATTCACTTCAGCAGTACAAATTTTCCCCTGCCTCTCTTCCCCTACAGCCTCAGCCCTGCCCTGTAGGAATTAAGAGTTCATTAGTAATTTTGATTTTAAATTTGGTTTATTTGCTTGACAACACAGAAATTTGTGAGAAATGCAGCCAAAAGTCAACAGGGAAATGAGCGGAAACCTTCTACTTGCAACATAAGCTATGGAATGTCATCCAGTTCTTCAAAATAAATACATTTCACACAAAAATTATCAAGTATCTCTACTATCTTAGATTTGGTTTCCCAGATCACAATATTTTATCAAAATGTCTTAAAGTCTATGATCTTTGCGAAGTTCACCTCTCTTTTGTAAAACTTTATAAGTAATCTTTAAATTAATTTCTTAAGGCAATAAGCATTTTAAGTTTTAAAACTATGTATCCAAGTTCTTTTTACTATGCCATTTGTTTTTTTAAAAACTAAATAAAATTATTTATGGTTAGATTTTTGTTCACAGCCTTGATTCTTCTATGTGATATTCTTCAGCTGTTATAAATTTTTACTTTAATGGTTATCTTTGCTTATATATGTAAACTGGTATTACTTTGGAAAGAAGCAAATACACACTTCAAAACAATTATGAGGATTTATTTGCTAAGGATTCAATTACCTCAAGTCAGTGAACTTCCCAAAAGAAGGGTTATTGTAAGGCCGTGGTAAAGTACTAAACAGGACATAGGTGAAGACAGACATTGGACCATGATTGTTTCATGGCTTGTCATATTCCCTTTCCCTTTTTTCTTCCCCTAATTCATAAGATTTATATCAAAACCTAAGGTTTCCTATTCTGCACAGATTTTTCAAATCACAGATTCTTTCATTTGTCTACCTGCTCTTTATTTTCTACCAAGGAAATTACACACCATAAAAATGTTTCCTTAGTCAACCCTAATGGCACCAAATAGTGCTGCATTGCCTCTGCAACACTGCTGAGCATTCAAGGCAGCTGCTCAGTGCCTGGATGAAAGCAGCAGATCATCACCATGATCACAGCAAACATTTGGATTTAAGTCAAGTACTTGCAAGAAAGACCTGGATGCTCCCACCAGTTCAATTCCTGTCATGCTTCCCCATGCTGCCCAAACACACAGCTGCTCTTACTTGCCATGCATTCCACAGCCAGCACCTTCATTGCTACACAGCTCCTAATATCCCACATGGCCAAGCAACTCATGTCTCCTCTGGAGGTTCCCTCTCCCACTTAAGGAAATTAGGCACTGTTTCAAAGCTCTTGCCTTTGAAAAAGGACACGTCTTTTAAGGACATACACAGCAAGGACTTATTTATGTCAGGGAAGACAAGGTCAGCAAAATACAGCATGCTTACACAGGCAGACAGAGAGGTTGGCATTGAATCCCAGGACCAATTTACTCCACAGAAATGGGAGCCCTACAGAGTGCACACTTTCCTGCAAAGCCTGGTTTAGCTCTTTGGTGACACTGTGGCATCACCAAAATCCATCCCAAAATCAAACAACTTGTCTGAACCTTAAAAATCATTATCTAAACAGGAAAGACACATGCTCTCCATTTCAAGGCAAAGAGATGTATAGTAATTAGTAGAGGCATTATCTCCACCAGTTTAACTTTGAATTCAAAGTTAGAAATATAGAAAGAACAAAAATACTTTATTTTTTTGAGAAAGTTGCTCACATTTGAAACTACTGGGGTATAATAAAAATTGGTGAACTTGAAACGTATTTTCTCTTACCAGTGGAACATCAGAATGTAAGCTAAATGTCCAGTCCCTTAGCTATTTATTGGCTATCTGAAACTGAGGTTTAGCAGAGTACTGTCTTCTCATCAAACTTGAACAACAGTATAATAAACACACACATTTAGTCTTTAGTCTTTCAAACAAGGCAGATCAACCTGTCTTGTGAATCTCTATCTTCCCACTCAAACCACATTTGTAAACAAAATAAAATACAAACTCAGTCTGTCCAGCTTAATACTAAACTGCATGGGTTTATACTAAGTACATCAGTTAGTTGTTTTTTTCCCTTCAATGCTTAGTATCTAAATAATTTAGAAATACTTCTGGTTGGTAAATAACAATTCCAATGCCAAATGTTAGTACAAGGTATTGGAGCAGCTGTAACTGTGCTGAGGCCACACGGATAGGAATGAATATCCTCTATTACTAGACAGCAAATAACCTATACTATATATTACTGCAGAAATTGCCACAAAAAAGGGAAAAAGAAAACAGACAGCAAAATTTGTTATCACTGAAGTCGCATGCTAATTCCAGCCAACTGTAGTCATAAGTACTACAGAGCAGTTCATTCTGTGGTACTGTAGAGCAGCTAACATTTCACACAGAGTAAGAACGCCTTCTAGGAAGAAAACATTAGCAGTTATTGGTATCTTGCAACATAGCAGATGTCTAAATTTAATCACCCCTATCACCTCTTCATCCACATGGACTGAAGTGGGTGTATACATATCCAAGAATTTGCCACAAGTGGTAATACAGTCAACGGTATTTCAGCATTCTTTAGACAGACTTCACAGAAAACACTAGTTTAATGATGGTTTTCCGGGTTGTGTTTCAATTCAATGCACAGCTTAGTCTACCAGGGTCCAATTTATAACCAGGTTCCACCATGACTAAATTAATAAGCTGCTTAACCACACACCAACAGGGTCTAACAATGTTTAGCTTTGAGGAATATTTATTACCCTGTCAACTATATGATAAAACATCAGTAATAGGATTTGCCCTGTTGACCATCAAATATTTCTAACGTTTTTTCCCCTTTGTGAAATTATACATAGACAAATTTAAATCCTGTGCTGTTTGAATGCTGCAGTTACAGAAAGTCATGGTTAAAAATACTTGCAATGAAAATTTCAGCCCGGAAGTATTTGCCAGTTGGATTTTCATTAAGCTCTTCTTGTCAAGCAACAGAGCTTACTTTTGTTATTTTAATAAAACAAGAACTCAGAAAAAGCCCCAAAAAACCAAACTAAAAAAACCCAAAAAACAAAAAAATCCAACAACAAAAGACCCCAAACAAAAAAAATTAAATTAAAAAAAAAGAAAAAAAGAAAAAACAGAAACAACAGAAACAACAACAAAATCCCACACATCGTTAGTGTTACTATTATTAAAGAACACGTGAGTTTGGGTTATTTTCAGTTAGGCAACATGCACAACAAACTTTGAAAACAACAGAAAACAGAGCCTCAGAAGAAGAGAGGCAAAGTATTTTTTTTTCAAATCCAGAATAAATCTTGTTGAAAGAACTGTACCAACCACCCATAAAACTGGGCCCCTACTTTCCCATGCTTGCACTTCCAAGTCAGTGATTTGGAAAAACTCAGATCTTCTGCTTTAGGCTGGCATCACAGCTACTTCTACACTAGGAGGTTGGTCAA
The DNA here is from genome assembly GCA_037013685.1 of Acridotheres tristis. Classification (NCBI taxonomy): domain Eukaryota; kingdom Metazoa; phylum Chordata; class Aves; order Passeriformes; family Sturnidae; genus Acridotheres; species Acridotheres tristis. The sequence goes on along the minus strand of CM072885.1, from coordinate 22,391,750 downwards.
TCACACAAAAAAATATTTGTTATAGAAACTCAAGGTACATGTGGACTCTTCAGTCAACTACCCTTCAGGACATATTTCTGAAGTAATTTAAACGAAATTATCATAGCTTTAAAATGTTGGTTCTACAGAAAAGTCCATAGCATGCACCTCAGAAGACTGAGGTTTTACATTTTCCTACTATTAAGCTGAGCAAACATGATTTGATGTACACTTATGCCCCCATGTGAAGACAGAAGGGTTTCAAGCATTTAACTGCAAGACAAAATTTCAAAAACAAATTAAAATTGTTATATATTCAAGTGTATTAAAACCAAACACTGTATCTATTTTATTTTCTTTACACTTTATTACATTTTCCAAAAATCCATTTTAATTAACATCAGCACTAGCAATCAGCATGCTGCCAGGAACGTCAAGACTTGCATCCACATATCTGTGCATGCCATCATCACGGTTTTCATGTACTTCGAAAAGAAGACTAAAAGCACGACTGAAAAGGTTGATAATGTTTTACGTGAAGCTTCCTTTCTTTTAGTTCATCTGGTTGAACAAAAGCTCATTTTGTTGATCCATCAGTTTTCTCATTAGCCTGATGAATGAAGCACTGACTTATGTCTGCATACTTCTGTATAGTATAACATAACTGCATTCATTTAACAATCAATCAAAGACAATGGCATACTTAGGAAGATACAATTGAGTTTTGCTTATCAGTTTATTTAGTAAGAGCAAATCTCAAGCTCCTGAAAATGAAATACTGCAACATGATAGAAATGTCTTGTTTTGATTTAGTGTAACTTGACTGCCTAAACACACTTCAAATGATTTATTTCCAGATGGTACTAAAGGCTATAAATTATTTCTTCTTTTCACTTGCAGTGTAAATAAACTGAAGGCCAAAACAAGTTTTAACTTCATTATCTTTTGAAATAGTGAGGTGGGTTTTTTCAAAATTTATACAGAAAATAACTTTTCCTTTCCCTAGATACTATGTGGCATTGATCTACATAATATAGTTGTTTTTACCTTTTAACTAATTTAATTAGTATTAAAAACAACCACCACTTTAAAATAAAGAACACGAAAGTAATGAAAGATGCCCAACGATGAAAGTAATCTTATACCCTTAAAAAAACCCCTAACATTTAGTAAGGTTATCATATTTTAATACTTTCACTATTTAGATGAAACAAAAATATGTACCAAATCCTTTTAAGGTATGTAAAAAATATTACTAGAGAAATAATTATATTGTATGGAATTATATTAATCCATTACTCTTACACACGTCCACAACTAAGTAATTGTCTTAGAACTTGTTTCCATTTATTTTAATATTGCAATGCTAAGATCTAGAAATAAAAACGCATGACTATTCTGTTACCCTAACATGTTCAGATTTAAATGACAGTTTTCCTCAACCATATAGTTTTAAAAGAATAATCTTCACATTGCATACAGGCTGAGCAAAATATCCAAAAGGAGAAACAGCATTCCCTCCTGCAACTGAGGAACACTTCTGTTGCAAACATTCAGCTGTAAATATCAATTAAATCTTTCTCCAACCCTCTCAAATTAAAAAAAAAGGACATTTTAATACAAGATCCCAGTACAGCTTTGCAATTGTTTGTTCTGCAGTTAGAACATTTCTACTAGAGAAAAGCAGGTTTGTGGACCCTCAGCCAATTTCTTATGGTGTTTTATGGTCATTTTGTGCAAAATCTGTGAGGTTTAGGTGTCACATACTTAAGCCTGCAGAGATCCACAAGAAAAATTCAACTGAATGCACTCCGTGAGAACCCAACACATACTACAGCGAAAAAACATCAGGAGCCCAACTCTTGTATGGGACCATGGATATTCTCAAGAGCTGAAGGGTTCTATCTGTCCACATTCTCCAACTGCAACTACACTAATCAAGTCTGATATACCTCTTTCACATCCATTGCTTCTGCTTACTTGGACTTAGAGAGTACTTGGAATCCTGCTTACCCTCATGTTAAAAAACAGAGTCCAATTCTGCAAAGGGCTACAAATGCACCTTTAAGAACCATATGGCACTCTTGGATTTCAGTACTGCCAACAGTCTAAAAATGCTAACACTAAGCCTTTAAAATTTATGTGAACTTGATGGGCTTTTGTTGGAGTGGCATTATTTTTGTTTGGTTTTGGTTGACTGTTTCTTTAATTGTCCTCAAATTCACTGACTTCCAGAGGAAGGACATGGTGGTTGGCTCCCTTCACAGTCAAAGCCATATCACAGTTAAACTGTACACAAAGCCTTGTGCAGAAGACTATTACACTTTAGCTGTTGTAGCTTAATTATATATTCTCCAAATGAAGGAAAAAGACGGGTACTTGGAATTTATTTTTAAACTTGCCCAAAACCAAATGCAACTGCAAAATTCCACATCCATGTAAGAGAACACAAAGCTCCTGAACATACTCAGAATTAACTTTCATCAGCTACAAGTGCTGTTACTTTACACACATCATCAACAATGGAATAAAGCAAAGTCTAGGTTAGGTAGCTATTGGACAGCTAGGAGTCAAAACAGTTGCATACAGGTTTATTTCAGAGTACTCAGACTCACGTCCCTATAATTATTAGTACTGAAGAGTTTGAGTTATTTTTCCCTTCAGCAGCTCCTCTACTAAATGAAGTGCATTTTTGCAATTGAGACACTGCTTGTCTTTCAGCCACAGCATAATGCAGTCTAGGCAATGAATTATTTCCTACTGTGTGCTTTGCAATTACAATTCCTCACCAATACCGTAACTCAATGAGGTAATAAAAAATAATCAGTATTTATCTAGTGCCTGTGAATTAAAACCTTTCTAATACTCCTGAAACAAAACAGAAGTTACGAAACATACCCAGACAAGGAGCAACAGATTTCTTTTCACTGTTCCACAGTATCCCAGCATTCCAACTATGATGAGGAAACAGCAGACTGCAATCATAACCGGGTGGACCACAGGAAAGTAAGTCAAAATGACAGCCTCCTCCACCCTAAGAAACAATCAGAACAATAATCAAAAAAGCATAATCACAAAAAATTATATAAAAGAAAAAAATAAGAAAATGGTTGGTTAGCAGATGCATTCCTTCCAGCACCTTACACGTTTCACAAAAATCTCTTCGACATGGTTTTAAAGTCAAACACAGCATTCAGGTACCAAAAATTGCATTGTCCGAAAACCCCCTCTGGAGCAAAGGTAATCTTCCTGCCCTACACTTGCATGGTATGCAGCACAATGAGGCCCTGTTTTACCACCAGGGCTCATAAGCACTGCTGTAATAAAATTAATAGAATTTCTAAATCTCTGGACTGAATTAAATATTCAAAACTAAATAGCAATAAAATATGATTACCTGCTGTCTACAGACCAAAAATTCATCCCTGTCAGAAGAGAAACGCACAGGACTGAAACCCTATCTTTCCCCTTTTTCTAATTTCAACCTATGCCCAAAACGGTGAAAAAAAATGTACCTTCCAACAAAACAATTATTAGTTTAACGGAAAGATTCTCAATGCTACAAATCCTAATTAATCCTAATTGCTACACAGAATGAACAGTACTTTCCCCAGTCAGTAACCCACACAGATTGAAAGTTTAACTAAAGCTTTACCTTGTTTCTGCAGTTAAAGTGAGAACATTATTCAGGTAGTCTCTCAGCCAAGCAGAAACACCTAATATGCTGATGGACATCAACTAAAAAGAAAACATTAAGTTACTTATCATGTGTTTAATGCAAATTGCAAGATAGTTCATAATTTAAGTAGAGCATCAGTCATCACTAATATCTTTCATGCATTCATTTTTTGAACAAAATACTGTCCCCAAAGCTGTACTTCTATATGCTTAGAATTGGTTTGTTGCCCAAGTACTAATGTGCCAGTGACAATCTTCTTTTCCACTTAGTGATGCTACTGCTGGCTCCTATCCCACCATTGCACAATATACCATAGAAACAACAGGGAGGGCTTACACTGCTAAAATCAGTAACTCTTCAGGGCTCACAAGTGATACACATTAGTCTGCATGAAACCATGAAGCCATGCTCAGGTAGACAGCTAGTGAAGAAAAATCTGATACAATAGTCCTGATACACTGACACTCAAGAGAGAATATTTATCTTTATTGGGTTAAATTTAGCAGAATCTGATTCTCTTGCTCATTCAGACAGAGTCACACCATGAACACTATATTTCAGTTTACTGAATCATAAAATGAAAATAAAACTAACTGCATTTCAATTATAAACCCTATAAAGCATTTGGATACCTAATATGTCAGGCAATTCAGAAGCATAAAGCCACTACACTTCCACCAGGACAGCTCCCAGACGAAGTAAATCCCCGAGACTGCACTCACCTAGAATTGCCACCACCTCAGTAGCAATGGATTTCTGTCACCTGGTGCTCATACACTTCAGCACACCTGGAACTTACCAGGAGAAGCTCTGACCTTTGATTTTCTTGAGAAGCCAAACTCCAACAACACGTTCAGAACCTACCACACTGTGACAGCACCAGCTCTGCGGCTGCTGTAGCAGAGGCACTGCTGGAGGACCAAGGCACTCTTCATTCAGTTTCACAGGGGCACCTAGGCCTGAACCACAGAAGACTCAGGACATCAGAAGCACCACTGTCTAGCCGAGGGAGTGAGTCCTAAGCATGCTGACTCTCCTGAATGCTACTGTCTTCATGAACTACACAGGGGTATGACAGGACACATCAGCATTATACTTAGTTTCTTAAATCAGTAAGACGTGCTAATCTCCCCTGTTGTCCTCAACATCTAGCTTCTCACATGCTCTCATATTGCCCTGAAGTTGTTTTGAAGAACAAGTTAAGTGGTTCAAACCTAACAGGGCAAGTCACTCTGTGTCCTTACTGGCTCCTTAGCCTGCAGCAAGCCCACAGCAGACTACTTCTGCCTTTAAAATTTCACAAGTCCCAGTAGCTATCCCAGAGCTTCTTCCTGGTGCACAAAGTACAGGCTCTGCCGTGGTTCTGAGTGCTGCCAGCAGAAGCTGGGTGCTTGGCATGCTGCAAGCACACTACTGAAAGCTAGTGCATGCTACATATTCACTCATGCTCTTTACACTCTGTGGGATCTGTTTTGGCTACTGTTACTGTGAAACAATAACAGTAACGAACATTTCCTATGGTACTATTTGCAGGAAGCTGAAGGAACAATGAAAACAAGATGACTGGAATCTCCTCCTAAATAAACTCCTCCCACCTATCCCTGAAGAGAGCATCGGGAAAGCATACCACACAAGCAGTCAAAAACACTAAAGACTTCAAGCAGCCAGCCTATTTTCTTGTTGTCAAAGGGCAAGTGGAAACATTTTTAACCTCCACCTCCCTGAAAGGCCTGTTGATACACAGAGAAAAGCATTAGCTCACACATCCACTCTGTCTATGGTAAAATATTTAAGATATATTCAAGAAATTTAAGATATAATGGTTACTTCATTTTACAACAGTGGTGTTCAGAAGTGAGAAGTCCATCAAAACACTGCTCAGTAACTGCTAGTAAGAGCCAGATGATCCTGCTACAAAAACAGTACCAGAAAAATGATCGCCTTCTAAGTAATATTCTTCCTCACATACCAGACTGGTGGACCTACTCCTTGTTGTCCATTAGGCACTCTCAAGCTGCACGAATTTTCTTTCAGCCGTCAGCATGCGGCAACACACTGTACACAGGAGCGAGAGATGGAGCATTTCAAGGAAGGTAAAATTGCTCTTTCAGCAGAGGTAAGATTTGGCAGCATACTGAAGCATGCAGGTTACTCACAGACAACAGTGAGATCACAGAGCAACCAGGTAAAAGGTAGAGGGGACGGAAAGGACTTCCTAGAGACCAAAAGTACTGAGCAGAGTCCTGTCACTAAGGGAATCATTCAGTTCGCTAGAAGAAAAGGACCTGTGTGCAAAGGCAAATCAGGAAGGACAAGAACTTTAATTTCTGTTCTGTCTGCCTAAATTGAGTCTTCTCTACCTAGATATGTACTTTTACCCACATAAAATCCACGGAAAATCTGGGCAGATATATCACCAAGCTATGACCAACACATGGTTGTTAGACTTCTACAAAAATGTTTAATGACCACATCGGAGAATGTGACTCCACTTATGAACAGCAACTGGAAAAGGACTGCTTCCTTTAATCTAGGAAACAAAACCTTCACCAATAATGTAATTACATGAACACCCTCTCAGTTCGTAAGAACAAACTCTCTATGAAAGGCCTCTTGCATCATTCAGAAAGATTTTAGCCATTTAGATCCCCCCCGCTATTCTCATTTAGTATGAATAACTAACAATTACTACTGTTTCTTGCTGATGCAAATAACATGCGAGAACATTCCACCTATAAAGTGTATGAAAGCCAGGCTACTGCTCAACCATTCACCTACCCTGTGCCTAGCATGATCTCACCACCATTAACTGCTTCAAGTGTTGCTGACTTCGGCTACTCTGAAAATGCTCAAAAGCTAGGTCAGCATGACTCTGAAAAAAGTGCAAGCACACTGCCTTACCTCGCTGCTACACAGATGTTACAAGACTACCTGTACAACAATCTCCTGTCAATCAAATTCCTAGTGAGGCACCTTTGGGCACCATATTTTCAAGAAAGTCCAAAGTGAAATATTATCCTGAATGATGAGGGCTGTGACACACTTTATTCACAGGCATGAGTCAGTAAGGGCCCAAGTTGGGGCAGCAGAAAGGCATGGGTCAGAAAGTGAAGACAAATACTTAAGAGGCTCCTCTTGAAAAAAAGAGACCCATGAAAGAGAAAACTGGTAACTCAAAATAGCAACTCATCAATAAATTGATTACAAAAGGTGCATTTCACAGTACATAAGCCAGCAAGTACCTTGGTAGCTCTTCACTAACAGGAAGAAATGATGGGGGAAAAGTTGCATCCCCCCAGCAGCAGAAGTGAGCCTCAGGGGCAGCAACACCATTATAGATGAAAGATGCCTTTGCAAAACCAGACTGTCCTACATAATGACTGATGTTTATTTTAGTGACAAAAGATTATCAAGTATTAGTTCCCATCCATCAATCCCCTTGCTCACCTGCTTCATAGCCCCAAGGGAATCACAAGAACACAACGCGTCTGGCCGCCACAGCCTCCTGCTGACTCAATGTGCAGATGTGCTGCCCTGCAAAAGCACTAAACGTTCTCAAGTGCCAGATGACATCAAGAAAGCTCTAGGAACCCACCACTTTACACCACATACAGCACATAAAGATCTTCAGCCAGCAGCACAGGAAGTCCATCAACATCAGCAGTACAACTGAGACCAGGCAGAAACAGTAACAGCCTCCCCAAAACCTTGGTGTGCATCCAAACCAACCAGCAAGTATCAGCAGGCACATCACTGCAATTTACTGCCAAGTGATTTTCAAGAAGTCATAGGCAGGAGCAAGGTGCTGATTACCGCTATTGTTGGTTCAGTTGAAGGATGGTAAAACGATGGCCCCAAAAAAACTGGCAGTTCTCTCTTCAGCCACTGCTTTCTAACTAATTTGTATGTAAAATACAGCTAAAACATGTATCAAGCAATCAGATGAAAGAACACAAGTTTGACAAATAAAATTGCTAAGATAATTTTCACATTAGCAGTAACATCATTTATCCAAAAAGTCTGCATTCAAGCTTCTCTGATGACAGCCAATCTGCTGTGCTGTAAATATAATATGATAGTATACCATATTTATTTGCTGCATCTGGTTGCACAAGTCACTATGGGCTTAATTCTGAACTGTCACAGTATGTTGTACAGCCATCAACATGACACTGAGGAGTTCACAATGATGCCTACTGTAATACTCTATTTTAAATATATTTTCACACTGATTGAACATAGGTAATAAATTCTATTTTTATATATGAGCAATATGCACGCAATAATATATTAAACTTTCAAATTAATTTGCAATGTAAAGTTTTTAAAGCTGCTAGGGTTTTCTCAGACAACTGAATTATAATATCCAACAACAGACTTCAGCTATTAGGAACATCATTTCCAAAGCACAGTTTAAATTGTCTTTGGAACTCTCTTACGTAAATTAGACATCAAAATGAAAATATAAAATCATCTGCAATTCATTAAGTATATATTTTAAGCCATTATTTTGAAAGTTCTACTCCAAGTGTGTCTGAGGCCATATCTAAACTGGAAAATAAATCTGCATTTCCAATTAATAAATGAACATGGATTTGTGTCTTTAAGGGAGGATGTTGATCTTGCTTTATCCACACCTGTGTTCACCCTCTCATCGTTTTTTTTTTCACTCAAACATTCTAACACATTCATTTTACTTTTGCTCAAATTTGAGAAAGAGTTTTTTTAACTATTAAATTGGAGGAAAGATTAAAGGTATCTTCCATATCAAAAATCACTCACAATCATTTTTATTCTAACAGATGGGGTAAACAACTTAAGGCCACAGTCTAATATCCACAATGAAACACTGACTAGCAGCGCTATGGAGCATCCTGCTTTGCATGAAAAGGTTTCTGGCTACAAGGAAATTACTTCCAAGATATGACAACATTCATCAGAGTATGTTCTATATATATATTTTTTTTTTAACTAAAATAAGAAAAAAGAAAAAACACAAATAAACAAAGAAGCCCCAAAACACAAAATAAACCTTGTAAAAACCTTCCAGTTAAAAATTTATTTGGTAATCTGAGCTATGACTTACCCTTACACCCAGGGACACGGGGGATACATCACTACAAGGTCATGAGCATGCTGCAATGCTTTTACAGGATTTTCACTTTTAGGTTCAATATTCAGAGATTGAACAAACACAGATAACTCAGATCCATGGATAAACAGACAGCTACATTTTTTGGTACAGAGGGACATGGTGGGGGGGGGGCAAGAGGCCTTGTTTTTCTGTACTACCTGGCAAAACCATTAAAGTGTTTAGAGGAAGAAGAATTGCCTACAAAAAAGGGAAACCCCATATTTCCCAAAAAAGCACCTTTTATTCTATAGATATTCCAACGTTTCATTTTAGCTAGGCTTCCTACAAGGTTATGCCTTGGTCTCCCCTCCCACATCAGTAAACAGCTGAAGCATGTTCATATTTGCACTTTGAATATCTGAGTTTGCTTGCACAGCTGCAATAGTGAGTTAGCAACCTGCTCCACATTTTGCACAGGCTGGAACTCACACACTTTGCAGTAAGGCAACTGCTGGAGCACTGACAGGCTGCTAAGACGTCATCCTCCCAGGGAACATGAGCCAGTTTTTCAGCAGGTGGCTGTTCAAGGCGCCCAGAGGAAGCACAGCAGAAATAAAGAGCCCAAGCATGCAAACAAGGCTGAGGTACAGTTCTACTGTGTGTCTGACCCACATCAGCCTCTGGGCTGTGTAGCACAAGGGTACATTAAAAGCAGAGTGATAAAGAAGTGCATGTATTTCTTCAACTGCCCTTTCTACAACTACACAGGCACGGCACTTCTTGTTAGGACATGACTTGTGCCACTTTTGCCTCAAAAGTAACCATCTCACTGTCAAGACATCTTCTGCTTTGGGGAAGAACAGGCATGTGCTTCTCATCACAGGTAATCCAGAGCAATGCTCACAGCTCAAGTAATCCAATCCATATCACATTGCACACATCACCATCATGATTATATGCCTTCGTATATACACGATATATTCTTAATTTTGTTTCTCTGTGAGTTTGCTTTTATTCGTGGACAGTAGTCAATCTCAGAGATGCAAGCAAATTATTTTTAAACTCAGCATATATGTATGTATGTATGTATATATATATATACGTAAAAAGAACATGTGTTTCCTATGATCCACAGGACAACACATTAGCTGTTAGTGAGTTTATACCTAATTTTCCTGTTTTACACATGAATACCCATAAGCACACAAAGATGATGAAAATGAATCTACATTTTTATTTAAAATCACATATTCCTATAAAAATGCACAAAATTAAACTGTCCCCTATACCTTGTGAAAAAGCTACAAGATATTTTAAAAATTGCTATTTTCCCTATTCTAGACTCCTTGTCTAGAGTCTACCACAGGCTCGAGATGATAGAGAATCTTCAGGGTACAGAAGTGTACTGGGCACAGGGGATTCATCAATGATTGGACAGCTACCTTCCACAAAAGGACATGTGAATTTTAAGAAAGAAAAGATATACCAGTACCTGCATGCCAGATGTACCCTTCCAGTTTGCGGTGTACCAGTATAAGCACATAGCTTGAAATTTTTCTTTCCCCCTGAGCCATGGACTCCCATCTTGTCAGCACAGGTTTGTGATTCATCCTCCAGGCTGATGTAATGCGTTCCACAGAGTTAATTGTGCATATTACCAAAATGTGTCTGTGGTTCACTTCCTTCTGAATGCCAATTAAAAAGCGTATTAATGCAATTTTAACATTTGGGGTGGGGTCTGGGTTTGTTTTTTTCCTTTCCATTAGAACATTAAGCTACACGTTTTCAGGAGAGTCTTCCAGAAATTCATCCAGCAATTCACAGCTGATATGCCATTCAGGGTGAGCCATATCATCTACAAAGATACTTGGAATAAAAGGTTATATAGAGGTAGACACAACATTGACTTACGGCTGAAGTCTACTTTGTTAGGACATAGTCTAGTAATGTAAAGATATTGTATAAATATTGCAGCCTAAAGATATAAAAAAGTAAGAGATTTCTCAAATACCAGAATTAAAAATACTTCTGGTCCCTTAAAACTCCTCCTATAGCTTCCTCTGTTGAAAGCATTCCTTTAAAAAGACAGCATATTCCCACAGAAGCCACAGTTATTTTCTTTATACTAAGAATGCTATGAAAATCACGTTTTAATTACACATGTCTAAACTGCAGTTCCTAAAATCAGAGTATATTAGCCTAAAACACAGTTTTTACAGTGCTACAGGTATCTGGCCAGGCAGTGCTCATTTCAGTGGATATTATTTGCCACTTAAAACATTGACCCAAACTCTTCATTCCAAGTATCTACAATTTCCACCAAGAGTGGAATTCAAAACGCAAGAGAAAAAATATCTATGCAGAATCTGTTTTCACAGAAGGCAGGATAGACTGATTTCTTTCTCGTGTCACAACAAACTTGAAAAATAAAGCAAAAAATAGTTTCAACATATGCATTTGAAGTTGGAGAAAACAGGAACTAAAATATCACTGCTTCCAACCACCCTTAGTTACTTCCCAGCACAACACTCATATTCACTTGCTCTGAGTTCTCAATTAGTACACATAGGCAAAAGTAGAAGACTTACATGTGCAAAGTACTCAAATGGAAAACTAAAGGGAAACTTGCTCCACTTCCATTTTATGTGATATTCTTTTAACTTTGTTCACAAACACAAGCTCAAGATAGATGCAAACAATTTCCACTACCTGCCAGAAGTGTTCATTTGGCTGCAATTGCACAGGTGAAATCAGATGGTACTGCTGAAGGAAATCTTAAACACTGTTCAACAGAAACAGCCTATCCCCAGGCAAAAAAAACCTCGCGCGGTGAAAGCAAAGCGGCAACATTGCTGTCTTGGCTCAACATCCACTGACACTATTAATCATCAGTTAAGAGATCCTTACCACCTGCGACACAGTCAACTGCAACTTACAACCTTGATTTGTCTGCAGCACTACAGTACAGTCATCCTCAATTACAACTGACACAACAGCAGCAGCCCCTGCCTCACATGCTCACCAGAAAAAAAAAAAAGTTGTTCGTTTTCTCAAGACAGAAAGTCTATACAGACACATACTTTTTCACGCACGCTTCCTGCCATGTTATACTTTGCTTTCCTTCAAAAAATTTGAGAAAATTGATAAAGTTATTGTGTTGCTTTTAGTTGCATTTACTGTCACTATCAGTTTATCTATTTCAACTATGAATAACTTTCAAAAAGAACATACACGGCTAAGCTGCAAAGGACAGTATTGTACATCTCAAAACTATTGCTTTGCTTAATCCCCTACTACTGTAAGTAGCCAGGAGGCTGAATTTTCCCTGTATTCAGCACCATTTGCTAGTTCCTGTTCTAGCACAGCCCACAGGGGATACTTGCACTCCAGTATCTTCTGATATGTCTATGCCATTACTACAGGCTGACCACCTTTTGTGACTGAAGATCTGCCTAATATAAATGCTTGCAAAAGTGGTTTGACTAGGAAAACGACCACAGCGAAAAACAGAACAATGGCAGCACTGCAAATAGTAGATTCTGTGAGGACACTTTATACAGTGCTCAAAATGAATGAGGATACTCATGTGACACCCAGGACTGCTACTGAGCTGGGACAGTGTCAGGAGCTTGCCAATCCAGTAAAGGAAAGGGTTCTCCCTTCTAGTGGAGAAGGAAAAACCCAGCAGTCTCATAAACTGCATAAAATATATTTGTAAGCTATCAAAACTAGATTTCTCCAAGTCCCAACACACATACTATCTAGATATAACAAAGACCAGTACTATCCCTAAGAACAGAAAAATAGGAAGCAGTAGGAACACAACTTCCCTCAAGAACCACTAAGACAGGCTGCTTAGCTAAGCACTAAGCCTTGACCACAAAACACCAAATCATGCATTTTTGGAGATCTTCTCTTTTATTAGGCTGTCCAGAATTTAATATACTAGAAATAGCAGTGTTACAGAACATAGAATCAAGCTGGATCCTTCAGTCACGCAAATTAAGCTAAGAAGTGATGCCCATTTATATATATATATACATATATACATGAGGACTGCAGAAGAATGAAACCAAATGTTAACTGTAAGATTTAGTCTGAAGGATATTCCTTGCCCAGGACACTGTCAAAAAACCACTGCCAAAAAAAATATTAGAAGACTGAGGCAACTTCCACTGCTATGAAGAGATGTATGCTCCACTTGACCATGGAGAAAGCTTCCAGAAGGGTATCATCAGTTCTATGACCAGCGTCAGCCACTTAACCAACAACTGTTAGATTATTGACAACAAACTTAATTCCATCTTGTAAGAAGAAAGGCTTTCTGCAAGTTGCAGGTCCTGAAGTACCAATCTATTCACTTCCACAAAACCAGTGTTTTTCTGGAGAAGCGAAGGCAGTACATTTACTGGTTCATTATAAAACAGGATTAACCACTATGAGAGAGCCTTGGGCTTTCAGCTGATTGCTTATGGATTATTTACACATAAGCAGACTTTAGGTGAAAAGTGACAGAAAGCATTATGAGCAACACTTCCTGCCTGCCTCTCTCTCATGCCCACAGAGGTACATCACAGCTCATCAGCTGAGCTCAGTAAAAAAAGTTTCTTTTCAAACAGAGCACACAGCTGTAAATTTACAAACAATACTGTGGAGAATCTACAGGGATAGCAGCAGAGTGACTGATAAAGTTCTCTCACTTCTTTGCTTCCGTCGGCCTCGGAAGCAGCCAAATAATGCAGACAGCAGTGTTTTGCAGCCACCATCTGCATTTTCAGTTTTTCATCAGTATTCATGATGAGACCAGCCACTTGTGTTACCTTAAGGAGCTTCACATCCTCACCAAGCTGGCAATGACAAATCCCGAAGTTCCATCACACACACTAGGACAGCTGCACACAGGACACACTTTGAAGCTTACTTCAGACGTTCTAAGAGCCTGACAGTCAGACCTTACCAGACAGTGTCCACTGACTTTTGCACAGTTTTATTCAGGACTTCAAAGGCTTCATGCCCTCAGCTTGAACGAAGCAATCCTTTTTGCACTAAAACTACCTTTCTGTCCCAAATGCTGTTTAACAGTTTTCTCTCTCATTCATATTCTGATTTCCACTTAGTTTTCAGTAATCACGGGACTTCATCTCAATTCCAAAGTCTCTGCAATGGCCAGGAACACCTTTCACTAAAACAGGTTACTGAAAGCATGAACACTTCCAGGGATGAGGCAGACAAAGTTTCTCTGGGCAACCTATTCCAGTGACCCACTGGTACCACAGTAAGCATTTCTTCCTTTATAATATGTAATGTAAATCTACTCTGTTTCAGTTTGAAGCCATTCCCCCTTGTGCTGTCACTACATGCTCTAGTAAAAAGCCCTTCCCCATCTTCCTTGTAGGCTCCCTTCAGGTACTGGAAGGCCACGAATAGGTCATCCTAAAGCCTTGTCTTTTCTAGGCGGAAAAATCCCAATCCTCCCTGCTTTTCCTCGCAGAAGAAGTGCTAACCATCTTGATGGCCCTCCTCAGGACCCATGCCAATAGGTCAATGTTCTGTGTTGGGGATCTCAGAGCTGGATTTAGGTGGAAAAAAATTAAATATAAACTAGGTTTGGTCCCAGCACATATATTATCCCTGCATCATTCAAGTCTACAGCACCTCAGGAGCCAGCCTTTATAAACAGGTGTGCAATGTCATCTCTTTTGTTGTTTTACCCTTACCATACACAGATCTCCTCTATTCAGGTGAAAGAGATTTCATTCGTTGCAAATGAATGAGGACTCTGAAAATATCCATCCTGCTGTTTCTTCAGAGCTCCAAAAGTTTAAGGAACAAGAGGTGATCACACCCACTCGTGCTGAGAGCGAGAAACCCTGCTGCTATAAATACAGCTTTGACTAAAATTCTCAAAACAAAAGGGGCCTTGCCTGCCACTTAGGATCCGTCCACTGAATGCACAAAAAAAGACTCTGGGCAGACTATTCAAATACCTTCGAGAGCCTGGAGCTCATCTTGGGTCACAGGATGCTCTGAAACTCACTCAGTCAAGAAGCCACCCGAGAATATTCCCCAATTTACGTACAAGTACACAAATTCCCACAAGTACGCCTAATTCAATTTTACTTCCCAATAGTTTCCAAAGGCATTTTTCTCCCCAGTAACGTGTACTCCCTTGCGGGAGCCGCCTGGCATGGGGCCAAGGGCACCAGGGCGGCACCTCCGGCCCCTGGCCCAGCGCGGACAGCCCGCGGCCGTGCCCGCCCTGCGCCTCCGGGCCGGCACCTGCCCGCCCCGCGTCGCTGCACTCACCCAGAAGAGCAGGTTCAGGGCGTAGAGCAGGCAGCGCAGGCACTTCACCGAGTCCTCCCTGGCCATGGCGAGCCCCCGCGGGACACAGCCCCATCCTCTCACCACATCCTCCCCCCCTGAGGCCGGGCCGCCGGCGCCCTGTAAGGGAAGAGGGGAAGAGGGGTGGGCGAGTCCGCCTTACAGAAGGACCAGCGCGCAGGTGGCGGCGGCGGAGCCGCGCCGAGTCCGGACCGGCCGCGCCCCGCGGACACCCCCGGCAGCCTCGCTTCCTCTCCCGCCCCACCCGGAGACAGCGAGGGGAGAGCTATTCCCATAAGGATAATAAATCCGCGGCCAGGGAGAAGCCGTGGGCTACCCCAGCGGCACAGCGGAGCTGAGGGGAAGGCAACACAGGCACGGGCCAGGGACGCCAGCTCCCTCTCAGCTCAGGATAGACGCGCTGCCCTGGGGAGGGAGGGCAGCCGTGGGACAGCGGCTACTTACCGCCCGGACGCCTCCCGCACTCACTTACTCCGGCGAGGACTCATGGGGCCGGGGCGCGCCAGCGCAGCGCGAAGCCGCGGCGCCCATGCCCTGCGGCGGGCGCAGGCGAAGGCCCGGTCCCGGGAAAGGTCCGGCCCGGCCCCGCGGCCGCCCCGGCCCCTCTGCCCCGCCCGCAGCGCTCCGCCAGCCCGCGGCACTCGCACCCCGCGCATGCGCCGCCACCCGCGCGGTCCTAGCGCCGCCGCTAGCGCGATCCCGGAGGGGGCGGGCCCCGGCAGGGCTGTGTGCCCCCGGGCAGGGCTGTGTGCCCCCGGGCAGGGCTGTGTGCCCCCGGGCAGGGCTGTGTGCCCCCGGGCAGGGCTGTGTGCCCCCGGGCACGGCTGTGTGCCCCCGGGCACGGCTGTGTGCCCTCGGTTCCCGGGCACGGCTGTGTGCCCCCGGGCAGGGCTGTGTGCCCCCGGGCAGGGCTGTGTGCCCCCGGCAGGGCTGTGTGCCCTCGGTTCCCGGGCACGGCTGTGTGCCCCCGGGCAGGGCTGTGTGCCCTCGGTTCCCGGGCACGGCTGTGTGCCCCCGGGCAGGGCTGTGCCCTCGGCCCATATAGTCGTGCCCGGTACCCCCGTTGTGGCGGGGCTTCGGAACTGGTGACTTTTTTTGCTTCAGGAGCGATGTTAAGCAAAGGGCTCACTGGAGTTGAATGACACGAAACCCCCTCTCTTGTGACACGTTGGATCAAGGTGGGAAATGCCACATGAAACACGTTTGCAATGTTTCACAGGCATCTCACAAGGTTCCAGCATCTGCACCGGAAATTAAACTCTGCCAACGTCAAACCTGAATCTGGTCATTAACAGCCCAGCACCCACTCCCAGCAGTGTTCAGTAATCCACTGCTAAACAGCAGATTCAGAAAAACAACCCTATTGTAGAGATACTATTCCAGAAATGGTCGAAATCTGCAGTTATTATTTAGGAAAAATGGCCGTTGACTTGCGCTATAATGTGCGTGGAACTTACAGATGACGCAACTGAGCTGAAAAAAGTTATCTTTCCTCTGAAATCCATTAGTGTGTGTGCATCTAGTGATCAGGATAGGAATTCTGTAGAATCACAGGATGAGTTGGGACTTTGCAGCTCAGCTAGTTCCAACACCTTCTGAAAGGTGTTGTGCCCCTCTGCAGCGAACACCTTGCACCAGGTTGCTGAGCCATCCAGCCCTGCCTTGAACACCACCAGAGATGGGACATCCACAGCTTCTCTGGACAACCCGTTCCAGTGCTTCACCACCCTCACAGTAATGAATTTTTTCCCCAATATCCAGTCTAAACATACTCTATTTAATTTTTACTGATATTTGTATTGTTACAATGTGTGTATATATATATATGTTACAATGTGTGTATATATATATATATACATATTTCAAAACTAACAATTATAGTTTAAAACTCAAAGTTACATGCAGATAGTAACAAATTCCATTAATACATATAAAGGTGTTGCAGTGCCACCATCACAAAAATTGGAAGAAAATATACTGAAAACTATTTCTTAACTAGAACAGGAAAATACTCTTGAGCTCATGATACATAAAGATTGTTTTAACAACTACTACTTAAAGATGAGAAAGAGGAAAAAGGATGTAATGGTAAAATCTAGCTCTTGTAAGGCCAAAGAAAAATCTGTTTCCTGAAGAAAAAATGTCTTGGAAAAAAACACACAAAGTCCAGCTATTCAAATGCTTATCACTGAAGCTGCTGGTGGAATCTCAATTCAGTTTTAATTTCACTGAAGTGCAGGTTTCATGCCATTCGTGATGAACTGGGGCAGACAAACTCTTCAGGTGTATTTCCTCCTCCTTAAAAAGAAAGTTAAATTGACATGGAAGGACATAAAATCCCATGCAACAGGGACTTTATGACAAATTTCTAGAAGTGAAAATTACAGTAAAGTTGAAAATAGTTAAGAATATTGCAGAAATGTGGTGTGTGAAGATTTTTCCTTCCTGAAATTTGCTAAGCTTTAACTGCTATTTTGATCCTCTGTGAAATCATGAGCCTATCTGGGAAGTGTAGTATGCTCATTTAAAATATTCAGTGAATGTTGATAATTCCATACCTAAATAAAGCAAATTGAGCTACAGCAGATACTGTTAAAAGGTGACATTGTACATTCATTCTGCTGTTTACATACCATTCATTCTTTTTATTACTACAGACTTCACGTGAACAAAGTCAGTTAGACAGATCTGGAACAGGTATGGTATATTCAGTGAACCTATGCCAGTTTACAAAAACAGTGTCAGTTTACAACTGAGCTCCAGCCTTGGCTAAGATCAATCCAATCTGATCTAAACCAACTTAAAAATAACTGAGGTTGTGTTTGTGTTATTGATTGTTCCCAAAAAGACAGCAAATTGCTTGAGCAAAATTTTATTAAAAATGCACTGCAAAAATATTCAGTTATCTTATACTCCATGATTTTTCTTTAAACATGCCTAAAATAGCATACAAGAAGTTCTCTTACTCGATTCAGATGCTTCTTGGCTTAGTGTAAAATTATTCCTAAACTATGATAAGGAAATTAAGGAAAAAGAAATCTAGTCTCTTAGACATCTTACAAGTTAAAAATCCTGCTAAAAATGGCACTTCAAGAGTTTTCATTCTTTGAGGTCTTTGGTCATAAGATACTCTCAGACTAATTTTTCTTTTATTCTGCTGCAACAACTTCATCACAAATATAAAGAGGGTCCCCTAGTTGGTTAAAAAATTTCTCTGTCATTTTGTTGTTAGCTAAATCATTAGCTCTCCAGAAGAGATTTTGCTCAAAATCTAAAGAAAACAGGTCCTATTTATGAATGTCTGCTAAACTCTAGAGGGGCAAGAGCAAGGTCTCTTTGGAATACTGCTTTCTACCAGGCTGTCAAACTTTGAGATATTTCCATAATGTCAGCACTGGGAAAGAAATACACAGGCAGTTCCCATACATTCTAAAGAGTAACCTGTTTATTTAGGGCAAGACAAGAGAGTATTTTTTACAAACAGAAGTCTAATGGTGAAGCTCTTTATAAGTTTTTGAAATATGTGTTTGCTGTTAACAAGTAATGCTTATTTAATGCACAGAGACTTATGAACATGGAAAGCCTTGTGGATTGATATTTTTTGCTTGGATTCTGTGATGCCTAATAAATACAATCTGAGAAACTTTCTTTTCTGTCACAGGGTATCCACAATAGCTTTCTAATATGAATTCTCTAGACTTAAATAAAATGTTCATGATACAGTCTTTCCATCAATGACAGAAGCGGGGGATGGAAATTCAATTAACTCCAATAATCTCTTTCCTCTGCTTATCTGCCTATTTCAATTTGATGTATGGAAACCAAATATCTGCAAGTTAGCTCCTCTTAGTCAAATGTGCTTGAAATTAGCCAGCAGGTTCAGAAGCTATTAAAAGAGTGTGGTTTGACAGACATTTAGTGTGCATGAATACAACAGTATGGTTTTGTAAGCTCTTCCTCATCGGGAAACCTGAATAATAGAGCAGTGGATATTAAAGATACCCATCCAGCACATGGCTGAAAGTGTCTTTAATTTAAACTACGTGATCAAATGGAATAGCATTAGGCATGCATGCAAATTTATAGCTGATAATACCTGTTAATATTTGGCTGGAAACTTCATCACTGAAAAAGTGATTAGTTAAATAATGACCTTTTGTGTGCCACCATAACATTTAAATTTACTCACATGAGCAGTGAATGGAGGGACATACACATGGATGTGCTTTGGCACATAGTCGTTTTAATTCTGTGATGTATCTACTCAGTCTACTCCAATTAACAAATTGTTCATGAACAGGTTTATTTCCAAGATTTTAGTAAAAGCTAGAAATGTCTTTGGTGGCACCATGGCAATTCTTAATGAGTTTTTTTTTTTTTCCTGCCACATTGTCTGTTAGATGTGAAAATTCTGTGATACCTTTAATTTCCATGGTACTTGTAAAGTTTCAAGGATACTTAAGTCATTCCTTTTTACAAACAGCTTTTTAATTCCAAGTACCTGCCAAGTATAGCCTGGGAAGACAAGTTCTATAACTGACCTCTGTCTGCAATGAGTAATTTGTGTGATTACCTGTGCCAACACTGAACTCAGGATGCATTTCTGAAGCTAGCTGGTGGCTTGTCAGTGTCTCAGGTAGGCATCTCATCACTTGGTTTTGCTTTTTCAGTCTTTAACTTGATTATAATGGTATTCTGTACTTTGGTCCTATGTGCTTAGCTTAGCTCAGCTCAGCTCTTTCTCAGCTTTGCTTCAGATCTGTCTGCTCTTCAGCCTAGATTCAGACTTACTTAATTTCCTTTCCTGTGTTCCTTGAGCTGTGTTCTCTAGAACCCTTATCTCTATGTTTCTCTTCAGCTCTTTGCTTGGTAGCTTTCTTAACTTCTGTGGCATCTGGTTTGCCTCGCTTTTAAACTTAGTTCTTGTCTGGTCATCAGTGCTGGTTATGACTGTCTGCCCAATGAATATTCCTCTCTAATGACAGGATAATGTCAAGGCCAGGATGGACGTTTGTTTAGGAACAAAATTATCAGATACACAAACATATTTAGAATGGAAGGTGTTCTACTTGTCTCAGGAATAGTCATGTCATGTTTGTAACAGAACCCAGCATTGCTACCATGAGGTATAAGTTCCATTCTTTCTTTTGAAACAAAGACATCAAAAGGCACCAACTTTTTCCTGTCTCTAGAGCTTGGTTTTACTTAAACATGTAAACAACAGTCTGGAATAAGGCAGCATTTGAAATTAATAAAATACAGATGAACAAGATTAAGTAATTAAAACCATAGTCTTGAAAACACTTTAGTTTAATGGGTTCTTGAAAATGGTCTTCCCTGCTTTCTAGCTTAGCAACTTTCCTAGGCTCGCTGAATTGAAACAACACCTCAGCAGGTTTTTTTCTGAGATCTAGATGAATAGATCCCTGAGCAACATAGTCTGACCTCATAGCTGGTCCCTTCAAACCTAGGTTAGTCTCTAAACTTGTGTTTCTGCCTATTTCCTTTCTTTCTCCTGTCCTGGCCATCAGTATCCTTCTAGAATCTCCTCATGGTCACAGGAACGTCCTCCTTCTTGCTTAACTAGAGGACAGCAGCAGCAGTGACAAGGAAAACAAGTGTCCTTACGTTGAGGACCCCAGGTCTGTATGTGATACTATGGATAGGGTCTCACCAGAGCATAGTAGAGGGGCAGAATCCCCTCCCTCCCTCAACCTGCTGCCCAAACTCCTTTTGATGCTGCCCAGGATACATTTGGCTTTCTGGGTTGCGAGTGTACACTGCCAGATAATGTTGAGCTTCTTGTCCACCAGCACCCCAAATCCTTCTTCTCAGGGCTCTTCTCAATTCATTCTCTTCTCAGCCTCTGTTGATGCTTGTGATTTCCCCGATCAGGCACAGGACCTTGCATTTGGCCTTGTTGAACTTCATGAGTTTTGCATAGGCCCACCTCTGATGTCTCCTAAAGTTTCAGTTTCTTACCAGCGATCTTCAGAGTCCTGTGGATTATAGTCCACACTTCCTTTTCAGGCACAACAGGGGATTTTACATGAGCAAAGAGCACATTTTATTATCTGTGATGTGTCAACAGCACTGCTAGTTATCAAGGTTGCTGACACTTCTTATCATAGAGCCCTGTGCTGTGGGGAAATACAAAGGAGATCCTATCACTAAAGAGTAGCTGCTTTGGAGAACTGTAGTCAGTCTCCACTGACTACACTGACTGCAAAGTTCCTGTGTAGCAACTTTCTTTAATGACATTTTTCCCAGGCAGTTATTCTGTTCTCTCTTTTCATTGTCCAGCTTGAGATCTCACAGGCTGATTCAGATAAATGCTAAACATTCACAACTATATCTGAAGCTACTGGGAACTGCCCTTTAAAAATATGAAATGTAACTCATTGTGAACTACTCAGATGGATTAGCTTGAACTCTCAGATTGTGTTGTACAGCTTGGATTTCCCAGCTGTAGGGAAGAGATGATAAAACTGTTCTTTCAGAGAAATGGGAAGGAATGTTTGTGAAATACGTGTGCTATCAGAGTCACAAAACAAGCCAGCAGGAAATGTATGGCTGTTCCAACAGCTAAAACACTTAATAGTGGAAAGTATATAGACCTCATGCTGAATGAGGCTAAAATAATACACTAAATAGCTCATTCTTTGCACATAATGAAGCAGGAGTTAAGGAGAAAAACGTGTATGAGCGTATAACTAAAGCTGGTGTCTTAATTTAATAAGGGAATAAAGATTCACCAACATCTTTAACTCTGACACTTCCTTATTTTTCAGTGTTTGATAAATTATCTCTTAGGGCAGTTTTTCTTCGGGAAGGTACATATGAAATATGCTTTTATAAAAATCTCTTGCCAGCTAAGGTGACCTTTCAGTCACCTTTTACACCTTATTGTTCCATCTAACTACACTGGGATTCAGAGCTAACAGGATTCAGAGCTCAAGTGTGATTAAGAATTAGCAGAGAACTTTCTAGTTCTGATGAAATCAAATCCAGTGTTACTTAAGTAATCATCAGTTTTCTTGCAGCCTCACAAGGAAGGGATAAGTCTTCCCCTTCTTTTCCTTGTCCTTCTTTTAATTTCCACTTTTTTCCTTCTCCCATTCTACATGTCCTCTACTGCTAAATCTGTTTTTCCTTCTTTGTTTCAGTATATTATCCAGATTCCTCTCTGCATTGAAGTTGTTATTTAAGATACATACTAAAAAATGTCTGAGGTGAGGCTGTTTCTGGATCACTGTCATGGTTTAGGAAAGTTATTCTCTAGTTTATTACTTCTCCCTACAAAGATCATAACACTGTTCCCCTTCCCCCCCCTCCAATGGCAGATCCAAAAGACAAAGATCATAGGTTGAGATAAGCACAATTTACTGCAAACAGCAGTGAGATAAGAAAATGAACAGTAACAGCAACAATATTAATAACAAAAGGTATAAGACAAAGAAACGAACACACACAGAGAAATACCAAACAATAAACGAATACTGAACCATTCCACCCATCTGCCATGTTTTCTCCACCTGGAGAAAGGAACTCCGTTCTCCTGGGAAGCAAGAGCCTCTTTCCCCTGCCCCTGGGAATGACTTGGGGTGGTATGGAATAACAGTAGGATCTGGCCACATACCTTCTCATCTAGCACAAAAATTTAACCCTGTCCTGGCTGAAACCACGAATCACTTAAAGTCTTTTGATGGAAGAGCCTGAAGCAGCAGTACCTGAGATGTCTTAAGACAAATGGTGTTTCCTTCTCCTTGGATCTGAAGGCACCCCTAGCTGGCTCACAGTTCCCATGAAAATTGCTGTTGAAACTGTCATTGGAGGCTTGAGTGAGATGTAGGTGAAAGCGGGACACTAAAATAACAGAAATAAGTAGAAATTAACAGACATTAAGAATAGATAAGACAAAAGAGAATATAAAAATCTGGAGAATGATAGAGGGATACCGAGGCTTGAAAAAGAAAACAAGAAGACATCTTGTATGAAGAACTGTATATTACTTTGCTATTATTACAAATCTGGCAGGAAGTATGAAACAAAAATGCTTTAGATTGACGTCCTTCATAGAAGGAAAGAAAAGTAAGTTGTCTGGCTACAATTTTATTCTAATAAAGTTTTTTATTTCCCAAATCAGAAGACACAGATTGTACCATGGCTTTTTAACTCTGATGTGTGATAACTGGATCTCTATAGGAAAAAAGGTATATGCCTGCCAAGATGCTTATGTAAACAAAAAAATAATAAAAGGCATGGCAAGTCTTTATGAGAAGGATGCCTATCCATTAATATTTTCTTTTATGGAGTACCTTAAATTTTCAAATGGCAGGTTTTAATTGTTTTGAACTTATATGTGGACGAAGTGAACATATTTAGGCATTTATCTAAGCAAAAACTGTTTTCCTCCACAGAATAACGAGTGAGACCAGGGTTACTACCATATTTTTCGTTCACATTGTAATCAGTCTTACACTTCTGCAATTTGAAGCACTGTATGCATGAGTTATTAGGCTAGTATCACGAGAATCAGCAAGCAATTAGCTTTCATTTCAGTTGGAATCCAAAACAATCTTTCAGGATCTTCTCGTTTCGGAAATGGAACAGTGGATGACTCTGATTTCTTTGATATTTTCTTCTACTTCCTGCAAGTTATCTGATGTAGGTTGCTTGAGCCCTAACTCTGAGCCATCTCTGTGCTAGCACTGTAGTATTATTCTACATGGGCTCTGATTTGTCCATGAAGCCTCTACACCCTTGCTGCAAGACAAACAGCATTACTTCATAAATACATACAGCAGAAATATTGTACAGCTTCATCTGAACACAAAACCTCTTTATATTCTCAAGTACTTGTAATTCTCAAGTATTTTGAATTTTAAGTAGGCAGCTGAGAATGTATGGCATTTTTTGGTTAAAATTCTACCACAAAGAGTCTCTTTATATTACCTTCCCTAAATGTAGCCCATTTCTCAAGGATCAATTCGCTGCTTGTTATGTAAACAATGTGTTATTGAAATGTTGATACATTACTCCCATGGACGACACCCTGCTGAGGGACTGAGGAATGGTGCTGGATTTGCAATGCAGACATAAGCATGCAGAACTGGCCTGCCACTCAGTTCTTGTGCCACCACCCTTTGGTACAGACATGGCTGAACACAGCTACATCATCTACCACTTAAGATATACTGGGCACAAAGAGGGGTAAAGAACTGCTGTACAGCTTTAGTACAACATCCTAGCAATGCTACAAGGAGTATAAATCGACTTTGTAGGCAACTCTGAAAAATATAGTTAAAGAGCCAAATGCCTTAAAGCTCAATTTTGTGCAACACTAAAACACCATTATTAAAGAGAATTGTCCACTCTGAGCTAACGTATCAGTGACTTGGATACTTACTTGCTGTCATTTATCTATGATTTTCCATGGAAGACATTAAAATGGCATTACAGCCCTAGGATATTGCTTATCGAAGAACACTTATTTCACTACTACATCACCGGGATGCTTTTGATAGCTACAACATATTTTAATTTGAATTGTCTTCTCTGTTTGCACTACACTAGTACGTATCAGCCCTTTCAGGATCAAAGAATATCTTACTGTGCTTCAGAAACTCATCAAATCTGTATTTGTAAATAAAGCATTTGTTCCACAGCACTAGTTGTCCTTGAACCACTACAATGAACAGCTCTGCAGGACATGTCCTAAATGTACTCAAGGCTCCAGTGAATAATGAAAATGTGATTTGTCTATTAACTGTTCTGGGAACAACTTGTTATGGCCTATAAAGCAGTAGAAAAAGTGCACACAGTGGTATTCCCAGAGCTGAAACACAAATCTAATTAGACTCCCATAAAATGTCTTATTCGAGACTGAAAAATTGCTAACTGATCACAAAATTTGCTTTACAGATTAATAGGCTAGTTTAATGGCTATAGTTCTCACTGTGTATGAACTACTTCTTTATGCACTTTGCTGTACAGATATTAATTACTTTGGCTTTTATGTAATACATGTTTATATTGCTGCTATTTTTGCAAATGATACCTGCCCCAGGTAATCTTTTTAGCCTGTGTTTTCCTTTTTTTTTTTTTTTATTTTTTAATGAATGAAAAAAGTCAATCTGTTTTCCAAGTTAGAATTCATTTTCAAATTTTTCAGCAGCCGAATACCAGACTGGTATTCATGCTTCCTAATTATTGAAAAATATTTAATTCAACCCGGTAAGACATTAAAAACAGAAGCAGAACAAATT
The DNA here is from genome assembly GCA_037013685.1 of Acridotheres tristis. Taxonomy (NCBI): domain Eukaryota; kingdom Metazoa; phylum Chordata; class Aves; order Passeriformes; family Sturnidae; genus Acridotheres; species Acridotheres tristis. Next base: position 22,366,405 of record CM072885.1, on the reverse strand, counting down.
TTACGTGCAGCAGTATTTTAGACACAAAACTGATTAAAATAGTAATAGACCTTTTGGGGACACTTCTCGGGACATCTTGGATTTATAAAGCGTTACAGAATTTGGGAGATAAGCAAAAAGAACTTCATCTGTGTCTCATCATAACAACACCTTTGTACTGGTACTACAATGATTAGCGCTGGCCACAGCCTTGCACTGAGCACCAAGAATACACTTTCCACTTTCTTGAACCCGGGATGGCAGTTTCCATTGCAGAATGTTCAACTCTGTTTTCAAAAAACATCCTCTATTGCCTATAACATCCATTTCCTAAATAGTAACTAATTACAGGACAACGAAATTTTTTTATATGGCTCTATAAACTAGTGAGTCCACACCTGTGTCAAAATATAATGCCAGATGTTATGTTTGACTATTAGCAAGCAGGATAAGCACAGAACATTTTCTTGAGAGGGAAAAGCTTCCCTGGCAACAAATTTTGACTTGACTAGAGGTAAAGGGAAGTGATAGCACAATTTCAACAGCAGAATAGTACATTTTAATTGTTTAATGATGACGGGAGCAATCACTTCAGAAAAGAAAACATGAAAAAACATGTTAAAGCCAGTCATTGCATTTCTTGCCAAAATAACCATTCAGTTTAATTTTCACTTCACAAAATTTTGATCAGTCTAGGAGATGACCATCCAAACTATTTTTGACCAGCCACCACTGTTTCCAACATGTTTATGTTGGCCTTTCATGAGTGACCATGACTTTTCAGTACTCTCTTTCAGTCTTCTTTCATGTCTGCTTGAGTTATGCTGTGCCATGTTTCCCCTCTTCTCTTTTGTACCTATAAATGTATTTTTATTCTTCCTCCAATGTTATCATCAACAATTTCCTTTCATTTTCTGTATCCTGAATTCTGGAAGACAAATCTTACAGCAACTTAGGGATCCTCACTGTAAGCTTCTCCATTCTTCTTTTATTTCTCATATTGACAGTGCTTATATACTCTGTATTTTTTCAGAAGGTCAGATAATGCTTCAATTTTCCAGTAGGCACTCCCCAGTAAAACTTTGCTTCTACCACCTGATGTCATAGAAATCACCTCCTAAAAATTCCTCTCTTTCTATAACTGCCCATTTTCAGTCCACATTGGTGCCTTCCTTCTCTCAAGCCATGAGATGGTTAAGTTGCAGCTGGAGCTGAGCAGGATTTTTTCAAATCATTATATATAAGGTGTTAAGAACTTACTTTACCTAGGTACTCAGGAAAAAAGAAACATTCCCCGCTGTCCAAATAATAAAATAAAAATTTAGGTGGCTGAACAACAGAAATGGGAGTTATGTTTGACATGATCCAGTTTAAATGTGTATCTGATTATTTACAGTTGTGTTGGTGTTTTTTCATGCTATTGTCAGTCTTAAATATAACCTATATATATTACCAGCTACATGTTCTACTCTTAAACTTTGACACTTTCTCACCATTGTTTGTTAATCTTTTCTAAACCTGAGAGCATGAAGGTTTAAGAATATTTTGTTAGTTCTGTTAGCTGGTCACTAAACTTGAGTAATACAATTTTATGAAAGTAATAATCTGAATTGTTAGTAACGTTTATATTCTTTATGAACAGCACTATATCTTATACATTTTCTTTTTTCTTTCATGAAAAATAATTAAATGAAAGCTCTTTCATATGATGAAATTTATATCCAGTGAAGGAAGCATCCTTTGATAGCAGTCTGAAAGTGACAGAGCACTGGCCATGCTCACCTAGTAACAGGTTCTGTGACACCGTGGGTCCCCTTTCAAACTAACTATTTTCTACTATAACTTTCTTCCATAAAACAGTGTGGCACTAGTAATGGACCTTTTATGGTCCACCATTATTTATGCAGAGTCTTAAGTAGTAAAGTCTCCACTGGGAGATATTTGCCTCACACTATCTTATATGTAGAAAGAGTACATACATGCTTTCTTACTTTACTTTTTTTCTATACAATGATAGGAACAACAGTGTTTTATTACTAAAACAGGATGGGAATGATTGAAAAGTTGTGCAAGTGAAGTTTATTATCCATTCAATGAACAGATCTGTTATGCTTCATGTTCACTACATGCTGTAAAATACTTGGAAAATATGGAAAAATTGAAGGTGATTAAGATAAAGCCGTGCATCATATGGCACCTGTGTATATGATGCAAAAATGATTTCTTAAAGTTGCGCAAATACTAACTTACATGAAAGACAAACTTCTGTGTGCCTTTTATAAATGTGAAGTATTTTGTTTCTATTATAATAACAGATTTTCCATAATTCCTGGGTATTTAAGACGTGACATTGTAAGCAGACTATTATTCATAAGGGAAAAATATTTTATATTTAAAGATGGAAAAAAAGGTTTTATGAGAAAGAAGAGCAGTGGGTTAAAGGGACAGCTGGTGTATGTCACCCGATATGGGAGTTCTGCTCTCTGTTACTATTTTGTCACTGCTGTAGAAAGGCAGTAAATGATAGCTACTAGTAATTAACTCAATAAGGCACATGTCTGTATCCATGCCTTCAGCCTTCCTGTGAACAGACTAAAGAAGAGTCTCTACAAAAAATGTCTCAGAACTCACCAGAGCTGAGGAGGTTAGCAGGGTTCTATAGAGTACTTTAAAACTAACAGAATTTATGACACACTTATATGAGTCTGTTATTTTTTGACATTATCTCACATGATTATATAATGTGACTATTACTTCCTCATGTCATCTCTAAGATAAATTAATAAAATACAACGAAGTTATAACATTCCATTAAATTCTATACCTTACCTTTACGATATTCTCTTTGCTCTTTTTCATCTCAGTTATATAAAAATTTTGTATAGAACCACACAGATGTCTCACTGAAAATATGCATATTTCCTATCTCTTTCAATTTCTGAATCTATATGTCTGTGTTGTTGGCAACTGAAATGAATTATGCAGAGATAGATAACGAAATGTAGTACCATGAACAAGGGCTGAGTACCATTGCCAAAACAGCACATATATATATACACATGTACATTCATACACACACACATATATACATATATGGAAGGGGGTGATTAAAATTCAGTTCTGAGTGACTGATTAAAGCTGAACTCATCATTAGATGACAACAGTTGTCCTTGATTCATATATGCTGGTTCTTAATTAAAAACCATAAAATATATTTATTCTTAACAGCGAATAAGTTCTCACATCTTTGAGACAGGGAGCAGACACAAAGTATCTCCAGACTGTATTTTAATTGTATGTGATACTACATACAAAGGCATTTAGCTCTGGCTACTATGAATTTTTGCAGGACCCTGTAAAGTCTTTGAAGACTGATGTGAGCTGCACTTATCTTCTTTTAAACAGTTTGATGTGACCATATTGCTGGCTGCCTATTTAAGAAAATGTGCCTGTTTTTTTGAAAGAAAATACCAAGGAATGACTATACATTAGTTTTATGCAATTAATACTGATTGAAAATAGAAAAGGGAGAACATTGACAGTAGACAAATACCTGTATTTCAGTTTTAGGTATCTATATAATAACTTGCAGTCCTAGCGTGATAATTTAATCTTTCTATCCTGTTCTAGCTTGTTCCCAACACTGTCCCATTTGGCACAGAAACTTCTAGTTCTCTCTTGCAAACCAAATATTTTTGTTTCCAGGGGCAGACATTCCTCAGTCAAGTTCAACAAAGTGGACCACAAGGGACTTGCCTCTGTTGCCCAAGCTAGCAAGATACATTATGAGCCAGGATCAGAAAATAAAGAAGGCAGGCTACAGCTGTCCTCCAGCAGTTGAGTCACTGAGCAGTTCCAGAACCACAAGTCAGTGATTTAATGGAATTTCCCATTCAGACAATTAAAGCACATTTGACCGTATCACAACACAAAATGTTGGATTCTTAGTGCATTCCAACAACAACAACAAAACCCCAAACAAACTGCCGTGAATCAGCTTTTTATATCTGGCATCTCTTACGTAATTTTTTTTGCAATTCTGTAATTGACTATAGAGAGGTTCAGAGAGAGAAATTCTTTGAGTATGAATTATCATGCACCTTTTAATGAACTGTACAGCCTACAATAAACCATATATCTGGTATGAGCCAAGGCCATTGTTTGAAAGAGGGCCACACAGCAGTGGCAAGGAGAAGGGCCAGGGAGGGCTCATGAGAAAACAGCCCCCTGTAAGGGCACTTGACAAGAGACCAAAAAGTAATTCCCATGAGCAGTCAGAATATGCTCTAACTTGAAGGGTTAGCTATGAAGCCTTCCAGTCACATGGTTGAGTAGAGATAAGGAAATAAAAGTAGAAAGTGAGTACTTCTTGGTGGGAGAGTACTTGTATTCTGGTGCTACTTATAGGGTACCACACCATATGAGAAATATGATAGAGGTCATTTTAGCTAAAAAAAAAAAAAAGGGTATAATTGATTATCCAGCCATTTCATGTCACTACACAGAAAATTAATGCATTGCTCTGGGATCTAATATTTATTCAAATATAAGACCACATGAATTTTAAAAAGCAATTATAAAACAATACAATCTATTCTTGCAAATTACCTGTTGTAATTTTAGCTCTAGACAACAATGACAAATTACAATCCTCATTTCAAGGATATGAGATGCATTACATAATGCAGATCTATAGTGTTTGAATCATTAATCATCATCGTCTGGCAGCACTGTTTGTGTTGATCCTGTTTACAAAAGAAAATACTGCTAAGACATACTGTTTTATGCTTTTCTTTATCCAGTAAGTATTCTTTAGAAGGAATCATTTATAATCTGAATTTGCATTTAGCCTCAAAATGGAAAAACAGCCCAGACATAACTGCAGCAAAGAAGAGTTGACATACACAATAAAAAAAAAATTAAGACCTATTTCTATCATAACCAAACATTTCTCTCTTACTATGTTACAACCAGTTGTTATTGAATTACAACATCATGTGACCTGATAGTTTTAAAATTATACCTTAGGCACATAATCTAGGAACAACTGGATTTTTCTCAAAAATTTGTAAAACATTGTTTTGAAAGATATATGAAGTCCTTCACACTTTCTGTCAATTTTTTCAAGAAAGATTCCCTCTCTCTGTGTAGATAACACTGTCAATCATGGAAGACCAGACTTCACTGCTAATGAAAGTAATTCTTAATGTTAATTGTACCAGAATATAATCACAGTCAAACTGAAATTAGTTTTTAATGATTTATAAGATTTTTTTAAATTAAACTGGTTCCCTATCAATGAAAGATACTTAATACCAAGTTAGACTAGTAAATGGGGCCTTTTTATCCTTTAAAACTTTTTAAGGTTTCTTAAATGTTCCTTGTCTTTATTAAATGTCACTAAACACTTGCAATTTAATGAATGCACAGATAATAGCCTGGCAATAAGCGGGATTTCTTCCTGTCCCAGAAATATGCTCCAGACAACAGGAAATCAATCCTATAGTGGTTTTTCCAGAGATGGATTTTGGCGTTCTGTATTTGTATATTTTGTTCAAATTCTCTGCAACAAAGCTGTGAAGCTGAGTACTCAGAATCACAACCACACAGAATACTGGACTAGCTCCATAGTGGTTTCTCTGACACAAGGCAGATCAAGAAGAAAAAAAATCTCAGGGTTAACACTTAAATCAGACAGAAGACACTTGTGACTTTGTTGCTTAAATCCGAGGAGTTTCATGACCACAAGGCTATTACCTATTACACCTCTCACTCTCTAGAGGATTGCATTTCAGTAAAAGCCCTGTTGAAGCACTTAGGTTCTTGCAAGCATGTTAGCTCCTACTGAGTACTTTCCAGCTTTTTTCATTGAAGAATTCCCAGTCAACTGCATTCCCAAGTGTTTTGCATTAATCTTTAAGAGACACAGAAGAGCCAAGTGGGTCTGAGGTTGTAACTAAGTAGAATATAGGATTTTTATAAGCAGAAAAAATGTAACTTTGTTTTCAAATTAAATTGATATAAAAATTGCAATGATTTTAGTACTCCCCTTCTAATTTACTTACAGATAATTATCAAAAAGGAGTTTTTCCCTTTAAAAAATATGTTCCCTTGCCACATTAGGTTAGAGTTTCTGTAAAATCAACTTGTGGCCTCCTGCGAAGCAGCTGTCTTTCCTGGTAAAGCCCTTATTTCTTATAACTTCTGGGATACAAACAAATTTAATAGATATAACATATGCTAAATTAAAAGACCAGACAGTTCTGTAACAACATGCATGAAGATGAGAGGTGAGAAATTTCTTCATTAGAACCTGTTCATCAAAATTAACTCGTTTGTTAGTAAGATCTTCTGTTCATGTTAGAAAAGCTGTGGTATTCTTGTCACTTGCTACACTGAAAGTAGGCTGTTCACTGCAACTCTTACTGTGCCAGTGAAGTCCAAAGTGACTGTGACTGTGTAATTCTCTTCATATTTTGTTGAAATACAATACTGACACATAAAGAGGCAAAGTCTCCACATGCACTAAAAAAATATTACAGGCTTAAGACTTAGATTTCTCTTTAGGAAAGTAATGCATCAGAATAATGGAAATGTTTGAAAACTTGAAACAAGAGCAATCCTTTCAAAATGGACTGCAGTGGCACTTACTGCCTCTTCTGCTTTCACAGTACATTTTCAAATAACCTTGTGCATGCTTACATTGTGGATTTTTGCATATATGCAAAAATGAGGCAATTTGTTACATCATTATGGTATGTGCTAATTGCAAATATTTAGAACTCATTTAAAAATTTGGTAAGGTTACTCCTCCAGTACATGAGATGAAAAGCAAATTAGCTATTAACTTAGCCTGTCATCACCTTTTATTCTTTATTTCTGTAGGAACTAACATGACAGGGCTCACCATATGTGGGACCATGAATTTGCATTTCAGAACAAAAATAATAAACCATAACAACCTTAAAGCATGCTGATGCAAGCCAGTAAGGAATAGGATTAGTTCATTTGTAAGCTAAGCTATACTTCTAATTCTAATGCAAATTTGACCATGGATATATAAAACAGGTATATTTAGGTCATGTGAAAGTTACAAAGAAATCAGACAACAGAAGTCAATAGGACAGTTGGAAAGAAACTTCTGTGCTCTCCAGGTTGCCTGTATTTTCATCAATTGCATACATCTTAATAAAATAATTATCATATAAGTTAGCTTCCCCAGAAAGATCACTTGCTGAGAGTATCTCAGCCACAATGTTATTACCACCTTGAATACATATGGTAATAACCTTTCAAGGAATTTCAAGGAATAAAAGGTTGTTCTCTCTTTTTTGTCCCAAGTTTTGCCTTACATTATCAAACCAAAGAGACAGACTCATTCTTATACTAAAATGCAGTACATCTTTTCTTTCTGGTAAGAAGTTAGGGTATTTGCTTTCTGTCACAAGGACTGTTCTGTCCTGCAACTCCTCTGAGTCTGAACTCCAGTTTCTGAGTGCCTCAGTCTCTGCACATCTCTTGAAACCATGAAGATGTGATTCCTGGGTTATTCTCACATATCTGACAGCCTAAGTCCAGAGCCAGTGAAGATTCATGCCTGCCCTTCAAGTCTGCATCCTTTCCTGGATCAGCTGTGCTACTTCAGTCAATCATAAGGTCATTATTTTGGCAAATTTCTCAGTTACTTCCTTCCCCTGCTGCCACTTGCAACTTCGGTTAATTTGCTCCAGGGCCAAAGAAAGCTACAAGAACATGAATTTGAGCGGAGAGTAATACAACTGCATTGTCATCTCCTAGATCTGTGCTCTGAGCCCAAGTCTGTTTAGATCTTTTATTTTTTTACCTGCTCCATCTGTAGACCTCAATTCTCAGAGGACACATCTTCTGAGCAGCACAGGGCATAGATGGTGTCATATCCCACATTCTTCTGTGCCACTCATGGCATACCAGGAATTTATAGCATTTCTTGGTGGAAACTAGTAGATATGAGCCAATTCGAGGCACAAGCATCTCCTGGCCTCGTGGGAAAAATACATGCATAATCTGAAAAAGGCAGAAAATGTCTTCCATTACAGATAAATAGTTAAAGGCATTTGAAATGTCAAATTTTACTTTAAATGTTCAAGTAATCATAAAGATAATCACTTTCCAACTTACTGCCACATGGTCCAATATTCAGGACGGCAAGAAAATCAAGCAAATAAACCTGGACATTCCGTGAGCAGCAAAACGACTTATGTTGGTTCCTTGTGCCTAAGTTATGCTCATCAGCAGAAGATTTTTTTATAGTTTGGGTACTCATTGCTTTTGAGTAGATTTTCTTGAGTCTAATACATGGAAGATTCATATTGCAATCTTCTCCTCAGTGAAACAGAGAAAAAAATCCAAAACTATTAGCAGCAGGCAAGCATCTAATAAGTAAACAATCTCTAAAAGAACAACCTTTCTTTTTTCAGTTAGGTTTAAATTAGTCAATTCTATAAAGACAGGGCAGAGTGAAAAAAGATAAAGTATTCACACAAACATATGGATTGTTCATGTAAGCTTTATTTCCTTAGGAAGTCAGGATAAAACATTTCAGTGATTAATATATAAACAGCAGTTGCTCATATCCTGCAGATTTTCAGGAAATTACTGAAATCTGCAAGCAAATTTACTGAGTCTGTAGCAGATAAAATTAACTAAAAGATGGGGATATAATTGCTTGAGTCTGTACACAAAGTCAAGTTGAAAGATAAATGGCAGTTCCATTTTCCTGTTGACTGTTAAAGCAAATTAATTATCTGGGGTCATGGATTTTCTTCCAGAAACAGGAATGTGAATCTCAGAATCCAAGAGAGTTTGTAATAAGTACAAAAGGAAACTGATTTCTCAAGAGAGATTACCATCCAGACACAATATTCCCGGGCCAAATTTGCTGTTTTGAGGGATTGTTTCACACAATTGTGAAGTTCCTGCATAGCGCTGCACTAGACTAGGGCAACATTATGTACTTAAAACTCTGACACAGCTTTTTCCTAGGATCCAGCTTTGGATGGAGTTTCCCATTACATAAAGTTGATGGCTCAGAAAAAATATGATCATTCTGTAATCCTTACGTAGTGCTCAGTCTCAAGACAATTCAGTTATTTAACTAATGTCCTCCAATAGCCATGGTGTGCAGTACAGCAGGAATGATAGTTATTTCCTGCAGAGGGAGAGTGAGGCTGTGGGTGATGCCCCTGCAGCAGCAGAAAGGGTGGAATTTGGGAGATGGTGGAGTCCATGGCAGCTGGGAGGGACAGCTGGACTGCAAAACTGGGTGGACTGGAAAGAATGGAAAAAACAGCTGCAACAGCAGAAAAACAGCAGGCAACAAACAGGATGTGAGGGGGAATTATAATAAACTAGTTGAAAGCATGTGAGGAGACCAGCAGGCCTGATACTGACACTGGCAGCCAGAACTGCTGGGAATGCTGCAATCCACAACATGTGCTCACAGAAGTGCACCATGGTGAATGGATTCTGGCCTGCCACACAGAACTGCTCTAGTGCAGCAGGAGCAGGTGCCAAAGAAAAGCAAACTGCTCACTTCTGGTAGTTTAAGAGCTACTTAGGCTTGCAGTTTTATGTAGGGTCTGGTGGATGCCACTTAGCTGTCACTCTGCCTTGAAGTTCTTGTGTGAGAGCCCTCAGGAACACATAGATGTACATCTGCAACCTCTCTGTGCCACAGGCAGGGACGATCCCTTGTGAGAAATCAAGGCACAGGAACCTACCTGCAGTAGCTGAGGCCTAGAATATCAATCTAGGGATGGGCTAGGTAGGTCTTCCCTGATTTTTCAAGTAGTATCATTAGAAATGTGTCCTTGAAAACAAAAAAAAAAACCAAAACAGAAACACCGTATTAGACAAGAGTTAAAAATCAGAGTACTGAAGTAAATACAGAACTGTGACAGCCCTAAATGGGGCTGTAATGGGTACAGAAAGGTCCAGCAATCATATAGCACAGAAGATAGAATGGATTTGGAAGGAAGAAGGAAAGGGCAGTATCAACAGAGAGATAGCAGATGCAACACGAAGATGGAAATGACAGTTAGACATGTCAACAGCCCTACACATGGGAAGAGATGGACAAAATTAGAATTGAGAAAGGACATTACAGAGATATAGAATGGGTACGTGCAGAAGACAGGGAGATTTGAAAATCTTAACCCCCATCTGAAAAGCAAGCATCAGAACATAAACTGATGTTTTTAGTCAGCTTTTTTTTCCTGTCAGTTGAAAACCAATGAAACCTAAGAAGCAATTAGCTTTAGGTGGAGCACAGGGCATCTGTAATATTCCTTTATGCCATCACTCCATCACAGTGATGAAACATGATTTATGTGAAACATTTGCTTGAGAAATGCCATCAACATTAATAACACCATATAAACAGGAGAAAACAGCAGCTCCTGTGGCCTCCCTTCGCTTCTGTGCTAAGCAGCTCAATAGCTGCAAGGGAGTTTTTTGAGCAATGTTGATTGTAATTCACAAATTGAATTTCTTTTTACCTTGAGTTCACAGCTGGTGTTAGTTCTTTTTCGCCATATTTGCATTCCAAGAAACAGTCATTAATCCCTGTTTCCTTATCAGGAGCTGTTCTAATTAGGCTGTTCTAAAAGTTGAGTTAATCAATAGAGTTAATTCTTCGAATTTATAAGCAACAGGAAGTCTTCTCTTGTAGAAACAGTTTCCTTTTTATGGTCCATTGGCTAATCACCTCTTAAATGTCAGCTTAAACTCAGTGCCATTGGTATGTCATGATAAACAGCACTTACACAAGCAATCCTACTGAAGTTGGTGTGGCTACTCATTTGACTATACATGAATTAATATGGGCAGAAATTAAAAATATTCATTTGTCTAAAAAATACTAAAGAAGAGTACAGGTAGATAAATAAGTTCGTGTTTTGTTTTCAGTAGATAATGAACAAACTGAATTGTATTTTCATTTGTAGTTTACCTCACAATCCTCTGCCATGCCTTACTGTAAAGCACTACAGTGAAGAGTTTTTTGAGGTCTCTATTTCTATAAGAATCTCACACATTACAATAAACCACTACACATAAACAGGGGGAACTCATATCTTGCTGCCAGCCCCACTGGTACTTTGTCATTCTGCTGGCATAGCCGAGTTCCATTTTCTTGTTTCACTAACAGACACAGGGCACATGCCACTACTAATGGAAATGGCTGAGACACAGCCCCAAGTGCTGTGTTCCTCGGTCTCCTTGGTCTAGGCACCACAAGACACATAGGAAACCCTGGCACAGTAGGCCTCATTGAGAATTTTGCTAGCTATCCCCAAGCTGGCAAAGATGAGAAGTCAGAATATCACAATGTCCGTGCTGTCCTGCGATTTTGGTCATAAGGCAAATTGTAGGGATGTGCTGGTTTGAAAGCAAAACCAGTGAGAGACTCCAAGTCAGTAATACAATTTAATAGGAAAAAGGAGAAAAAATAAAATACATGTAATAATACAAAAGAAAAACCACCGACAGAATCAGAATACAACCTGACACCCTGTCAGTCAGGGTGTTGGTAGCAGTCTGTATAAATGGTGGCTGCAGTCCTCCTGGATGACAGATGTGGTTCCGTTGAAGCAGTGCTCCTGTAGAAGGTGCAGTTTTCCTCCGAAGGTCCAGTGATGATGTGGAAAAGGTCCGATTTTCCTCTGGGATCCAGTGGAAAGGGCTGCTTTTGCGTCCCAAACCCCAGTTTTTTATCTAGGTAGGAAAGGCTTGGCTCCTGCCCCTGGCTGGAGCATCTCCCAATGGGATGATGTAATCTTATCAGTCATACAATAGGACTTAATGGCCCATTAACAGAAGATATCTTCTGGAGGAAGGATGGGTTGTGAAAAGATAACGATGATCATCCCCGATTTATCAGATGGCACATCAGCAGAGGATATCTCCCACAGAGATAAGGATCACCACCCTTCCCACATTTCAACAGATGGTGGTAGAATACACATTTTTTGCATTGTACCCCAGGACAAGGGACTTACTGTATGACCATATTTCAGTTGTGGTTCTAATAGTGGTATCTTTGTTTACAGTATTGTTCTTAGACTTCAGCTGCGTGAAATGTGCTCCTAAACACGTCTACAACATTTTTTTTCTTCAAAAATAATTAAAGCTGCAACTAAGCTTAAAAGAAAGTGATGCCATCAATTCAGATTTCCCCTAAACTGATCTAGCTTTTCTCCTAATGCATATAGGATGCATTACTTACTTTGCTTTGCTTTTGCATGGACTAAGTTCTCTTGCTGCATCAAACCCTTTCACTTCAGAAAGTGCAGGCATTTATCTTCCCACAAAGGGTCAATCTTGTCTTTTACATACCAAACTGAAGCCAAGCAATTTCTCAAATAAAACTTTAAAAATACTGTTATGCCTTCATTAGTGTGTCAGAAGTTGTAAAGGAAAGTGATCTGTATGAACAATAATAGAGAGATAATTTCCACTAAGTCTAACTGAGCTTAATGACCATCTAAAATCTGTTCTCATTTCTATGTATGAGAGTAATTGGTATTTCTGGTTTGGCAGTGCAGACTACGTGGCTGATGATGGAGCGAGTATGGAAAATGACCACACTGATGCAGCACTTTTCACAAAGTTGAAAAGGTTTTGAGAGTTTATTCTTTGACTTTTTTCATTCTCCCCATCTTTAGTGACAAAAGAATTAAAACCTGTCAACTCGCTTGCTATACTGCACATATCCAACACATTGTTACCATTGCCCTTCATAAAGGCTATATAATAAATGTATGCTTCACTTCCCAAAATTCAGTCATCTTTAACTAACTACTCAAAATACATAAACTTCAGATATAAGAAAAGTACCATTTTCCATTGGTCTTGACACTCTCCCATGCACTTATTTCCTTTTTGCTTGGATACACCTGGCACAGATAAAGACATGGAAACAAAAAGCACAGTGGAGAGCAAGCCTCATCTGCTCCTGTACTTACACCTGACACATGCAAGCCCCAAAAATTTCCTTCCCCAGGCAAAAAAATCCATCCGGATAAATGCATCAGTTCACGCTAATAGCAGTTACAGCAATAGAAGAGTGATGAAAAACTGTTTGGGGGAATTAAACTGTGAAAAACCCCAGCCCCAAACAGGTAAAAGTGAATTACTGCAGGGAGTATTGTAGCTGTATGGCAAACAGTGCTGTCAGCCACGTTTGGCTTTGCACTCTCAACAGCAACTCTAAATCCCACGTACGTTTCTCCTCTCCTAGGGCTGCGCGTACCTGTGACCTGTGCCGAACGGGGCAGCTTGTTTACCTTGTGCCGTGAGAGTTCACGGACTGAAACAATCTCATTAGTTTTACCATTTCTTACGCTTTTAATTAACTACTGCCGGCTACGAGCATTTAAAACAACAAGGGACAAACAAAAGCCTCGAGACTGGTCAAGAAGCTGCAAGTTTTCCGTTTCCGTCCGCCTGATTTGCGGCGCTGCGGTCACGCCGGGGACGCTCCGGAGGACCGAAGGTTGCTCCCAGAAAAGAGTCTCGCGGCCCCTGCCAGAAGGAAATGCTTCCTCGCTCGCCTCGGACCGCGGAGGACCGGCCGGGATGACAATGCCTGGCGGGACGCGCAGTCTCCCACCGGCTCGCCCAGCACAGACTACGCTTCCCGTGAGGCCACGCGGCAGAGCGCGGGCCGCGGTATGCGTCAGCGGCGCGAGCAGCCAATCGCGGCGCGGCCGGGGCGAGCGCCGTCCGCCGCCAATCTTGTTTTCGCTGAGTCGAGGCGCTGGTGTTGTTGGCGGCGGCGCCATATTGGAAGGGACGAGCGCCTGCTTTCGAGCAGCCCCTGGGCGCGGGCCCGGCCGCCGCCATGCTGTACCTGGAGGACTATCTGGAGAGTGAGTGTGTGCGCGGCGGGGGCGCCGGGCGGCCGGACACGGCCGGTGCGGGGGAGCTGGTGGAAGCCGCGGCGAGGAGGCGGCGCCCCCCCTCCCCCACGGCAGCGAGTGACTGACTGGCTCCCCCACTTCCTCCCCCCTCTCTCCCGCTCCCCCGTGTCCCCGCAGTGATCGAGCAGCTTCCCATGGATCTGCGCGACAGGTTCACCGAGATGCGCGAGATGGACCTGCAGGTGCAGAGTACGTGAGTTCCGCCCCCTCCGCGCCCGCCCCGCTCCGCCCCCGCTCCGCCCCGCCCCGCGGGCACCGGCCCCACAGCCGCGCCCCGCCGCAGGGCGGGATGGGCAGGAAAGCCGAGCAGAGAACGAAGGAAGGAGGGAAGCGAAGCGGCGCCGCCCCGGCCCGCGGCAGCACCTCCGCCCGCTCTCCCCGCGCTGCCCCGGGGCGGTCGCGCCCCATCGCCAGCCCTGCCCCGGCTCTCCAGCACCGCCGCTCAGCCCTGGGGCCTTCTCGTCATCTCCCGCGGGCGAAGGCTCCGCGGAGCCGCCTCGATGAGGCGAGGGGCGGGGCGCACGCCACCGGCGCTGGCGCTGCAGCCCCCGCCCCAAACTGCCCTCCCCCCCGCCGGGCCTCGGCGCAAGGAGGGCCTTGGAGGAGCTACATTCTTGGGCTTGTGCTGCTCCCAAGGGCGTTTTCGGTGGCACGTCCCAAACTCTTTAGATTTTTGATCCCTAAGAGCAGTGATGGTGGTTTGGAACATGAGTTATGTCCCACTCCTTCCAGTAGGCAGCGACACGCTCTCCCTGAAACTTTCCAGCCAGCTCCCTAATAACAGTATATGGGAAGGTGCTATTTGCCCTAGCTGACACGCAACCAAATTTACTTCTAAATATACTTTCGGTTTTATGCAAATTATATTTTATATAAATACCTACTTTTGTGGAAATATATATATTATATAAAGTAAATTTATAAATACACTTCCGTGTACTTCTTTGTAGATCGCTTTGTATCTCCTTTTATCCTGATGTAATACGCTGCCTTATGCTGTTTTCAGGATGCATTGCCATTTCATCTTTTCTAATGCAATCTCGTCTGGGACTTAGGTGTCCTGTAACACCCTGGGTAGCTCCTGCAGTCATTTAACACACAATATGGTTATCTATAACTATGATCCAGAAGTATTCATTAATGAAACTGCTACTGCACAAAAGATGAGAGCAGTCATTAATATGGAAGGGCCAGGCTGTTGTAAGAGGGAATGAGAGAAAAAGCAGAGATTGAAATAACAAGGGACTATTGTATAGGAATACAAAATGTGGCACTAAGTGGGAACAGTTCTTTAATACTTTGAAGTGGTTTCGGTTGGATATTTACTTTAGTGAGCCCAGCAGGTCTCTTTATCAGGTGTTACTGACACATGTAGGACTGTCTATAGGATTTTTTTGTATATTATGACCTAAATGTTGTCTTGGGTTCAGTGCTTATAGTTGTGGGAACTGTCATGGCTCTTTCTGGGAGATAACACCTCTGAAGTTGCTATCACCAGGGGGCATCATGAGAGGGAGTGAGCAGCTCCCTGACTTGGATAGTTTGGAGTAAGTTCATAAATTTTACTTCTGTTCCATAAGAAGGCAAAGAAGATAGTAGGGTTTTTTTTAGGCGTGTTTGAGAACTGAGGCAGCTAGCAATGCCAAGACAGCAGATTGTCGTTTCCTCTTCTTTAACTGAAAATGACAAATAACACTCCATGTTGTATTACTGGAAGTAGTAAATGACAGTGAGTATTGTATACTAGGACCCTAGTATATACCCTACCCTAGGTGTATAGAAAAATTTTCTCAGACCTTGGTACGTCTGTAATTCTTATCCAACGATTGGCAGGGTATCCAAAGACATATATGAAACTTCTGGACTAGCACCTCTTCAGCATCACTTGCCCAACTGACTGACGAGTGCTACATGCAAACCTGGAAGTTGTTTGGTGTCACAGAAGTACTTGAAAACAGTACTTTGATGAGTGATACTGTCCCAGAAATCTACACGATTTGTAATTTAGATATCTCTGCAGCTCTGCTTTAATGTCATTGTTGACTTTGTATTCAGTTCTGTTTAGACCACAGTAACTCCTAATGAGGCAGGTTCTATAGTTGGAAGAAATAATTCTGTAGTTGGAAGAAATAATAAACCGGGTCTGTCTGCTATATATTCTGATAAGATTGCTGCGGAAAAAGCAAAGATCATCTGAGTTGGGACTTGACTCTTGGGTTTTAACTGAGCTGCACATGAAGCATAAAATGTGTTTTTCTGTTTAAGTTAAAAATCATGGATTATCAGGTTTTCATGGTAAGATGTCAACATCTGGAAAAAAGACTGTTCTCATAGAAGTTTTGACAACTCTCTTAGGAAAATTTACCTAAGAAATTGGTATCTCAGAATATAGTATCATGAGAAAAACGACTGAACTTGATTATAGCAGAGAACTTATGTAACTGGATAGATCTGACCTGCACTTGCCTTTGCCTTTTCTGCTCTTTCAGAAGAGACCAAGTTTATGGAAATTTCCCCTGGGCAGTTTCACACAGACTGGTAACATGTCAATAAAAAGTGAAGAGGGAAGATACTTTTCATAATTTTTTTCTTTATGAAACCACTAGAATAACTAACACTTAAGGTGTTTGTGCTGACAGGATAGAACATTTTGTCTCTTGTTTTTTTGGTCCAAATTAGAGTCATTTGGTCAAAGAACAAAGATTTTAGAAGCCTCTATAGAAAGTGTGTGTTTCTTGCTTGCCTCTCAGGCTTCTTAATCTTCTCTATATGGTGCAAGTGGAAAATGCTCATTGTTCAGGTTATCCCACTTTAGCCTGTTTTACTCCTAAACAGTTTGACTACTTTGTTTGTATGGGTCTAAATAAAGTTGATGTGAACTTAGGTCACAGCTGTTATGGCTTGGGATTAATGGTGCTCTGTCCTGTCAGTTGTTAGGTTCCTGTTGGGTTTGATGTTGAATGTTCCCAGCATAAGGAAGACTGATTAAGGTTTTTGATTGTTTAGTAGGAATGATTTTTGGTTATTTACGTAAACAGTTGGTTCTAGCTGTGGAGTCGAGAAGACCCTTGGCCTCTTGGATTTTAAGAGTAAATCATACTTAGGGATTCATGAGCTTCTTGAACTATTTAGTTAATTTGTATTTTGTTTTGGCAAGATATGATCCAGTTTTAATGGTGGTTTCTGGAAAGTTTCTTAGGTGTTTTGTACCCAGAGCCTGAAGTTTGTGGGTGATTCATACATTGTCACATTTAATTTAAAACTGATAGCTGGACAATGTCACTGAGGATGCTGGGGAAGAAAAACCTCAATACTGTCATCTATCCTGACACTAGCAAGGCTGTCCAAGCTAGTTTGACTGAGGCAGCTGCATGTTTTTAGAAATGTGCAAGCTGTTGAGTGCACAAGTGTCCAGCTGTTGAAATAGTAAACTCAGTGGGAGAAGGGTGGAGGGGAAAGGGAAGGGAATCCCTGTTCCTGTCTCAATAAACAATGAAAAAAATAACTTGTGGTTGACATTTTCCTTTCTAGAGATAGTTAATGTTAGAAAATGGGTGGTTGTATTTTTGCCCCCTTATGATATTTCTCAACCTCATGGAAGTGAGAATCCTGTCAAAATAATACTTCACCAGTGTATTTACTTCTCTGAGGGTGGAGGGAATAATTTGTAAACGCTTTCAATTTACCCTGACCCTTCCTAGCAAACTATGGAGAGGCCCTGGGCTTAAAGGCAGTGACTTTGCTCTTCGATTGGTCTACCTTTTTGAGACACTAATTTTATTTCAACTATTTGGTTTTGTATTTGACTGTTTCTCTTAGGAGAACATTTTGTTTCCTGCTCAGTTTGTAACTGGCTAGAATGTTCCAAAGTCAGCAGTCTAGAGCCCTGGGTGAGGAGTTTGGGTCATGCTTTAAGTCACTACCACTGCTCTTAGGGACAAAAAACCTTTAGAACTTGGAGTACTGCCTGTCCCATGCTGGAGAGCACGAGAACCTTGATGAGAATCCTACCAGAATGCAATTCTGCTTCTTGGAAATTAAGGTAAATATTTCCCTCCGCTGTCCACTGTTGCTTAGTTGTGTTGGTTTTTTCTTTTTTTTCCTCTCTAATAGTTTGCACCTCAGTCCTGTCAACTTTGTTTGAGAAAAAAATTTCCCCTTATTTTCTAATGTTTATGTACATGAGAAGATAACATTTGTCTCAATCTTTTCCTATGCTACAGATGCAATGGATCAGCTTGAGCAGAGGGTAAATGAATTTTTTATGAATGCAAAGAAAAACAAACCTGAATGGAGAGAAGAACAAATGACATCAATCAAAAAAGTAAGGTTATCACAAGAGTGGGTCAGATTTTCCTTTTGCAAACTAAGACAATCTTTGGAAAAAATAGTTTATGATTAATGGGAGATTTAAGTGCTCAGAACTGTGCCTTCCTTTGGGCTTTCATAGAGGTGGATGGAACTACCTTGGAGGAGAAAAGTGAGTGAAAGGTTTCTTTGATCAAGAATTTCTTTCAAGTTTTACTGAGCACTTGCTAGCATTTAAAAAAATGTAATCCTGAATTGGTGAGGAAGCCTGGTACTAAATTTTGAACTCAGATTTTTTTGTTTCGGTTTGTGTGACATGAAGTTGCCCGAGTTAATTTGCCTTCTTTTAGAGAATATTTTTCAAGCTTAGATTCAGCATTTCCTGTGATTTTCAGTCTGTGTTCTTCTACACGTTATGCATATGATCTATGTAGCTTGAGGGAGGGAGGAGTAAGAAAATGAATATGAATGTGTTCTGTGTTATCCCTCAGTACCTGAGCATTGGCGGTGTTATTGTTAGCAATGTAGTCCATCAGGACATCCATTCTCCGTCAGGAGAAATGCCTTTGTAGTCTCTTACAGTGGCTACTTCAGCCTCTAATTTGGGTAAGAGTTGTTTTCTTTAATTAATGCAAATATATTTTTAAATTCTAAAAAAGAAAAAGGTCAGAGCTCTGACTTTGCTAGAATAAATGAAAATTTTGCTTTTGACTTCAGTTGAATCAAAATTTCGAGTAGTTTTCACATAAGATACTATTCAGTGGAAGCTGAGAATTAAAAGGCAGTAAATCTGTTGAAATATAAAGTAAAAGCATTTGAAAATACACCTTGTTTAAAAAAAAAGGTTTATCTGTGAATTTTCATTGGTTAGAGGAGACTTTTGAATTGTTTTAGTCAAATTATTTAGAATGCACTTATGAGTTAGAGAAGCTTATTTTAAAGTATTTTAAATTATATACAGTATTATCTTAGTTTAACTAGAGTGCTGGAAAGGCCTCCCCACAGAGTACTTCAGCATCATTTTGAAGAGTAGTAGGATTTGTGGTGGTCCTGAAGTAAAAGACACAATCTTATTTTAAGTCCATAACATGATGCTGTGTAATATAAAATAAATCCAAGATTGTTTCATTTCCTGTAGTATTTCTTGCAGTAATATAGATGTCACTATAGTTGGAAGTGTCCCCATCTTGTAATTTGTTTTTTTCTAACACAGAGAAAATAAATTTATGTCTATTATATCTCATTTAAGATTCAGATGATGGTTATTTACAGTAAAATTTCACAGTCTTTCTGAAAACTGACTTAAATTTGTCCTTTTGACTTATATTTTGTGCTTGACTGAAATTAGTTCAGTTACATTCATAATTAAAAAGAAAATTATTTTCATAACAGGATTATTATAAGGCTTTGGAAGATGCAGATGAAAAAGTGCAACTGGCTAATCAAATATATGATCTGGTAAGTGGGCACAAGACTTGTGGTGAAGTATCTAAGTGTACACCCTAGGAAGTTCTAAGTATTTTAATAAGCACTGCCTGTACTTTTATGTCATCTACATACAGATGCTTTGCTGGTGAAAGAAACATTTAATATTTTATTGAGTTATAAGAATTTGGGGGTTTTGGGTAATAAGTGTCACTTAAATATAAAACAGAAATAGTATTAAAAATCATAAGGTTTTAATGCATGGCTTTGGCCTGTTTAGGAGACTAGTTGAGAGAATCCCTTGGGATGCAGTGTTGAGGAGTCCAGGAAGGCTGGACATTCTTCAAGAAGTAAATCTTAAATGTATAGGAGCAGCCCATCCCCATGTGCCAAAAGAGAAGCCAGCAGGGAAGAAGACCAGCCTGGCTAAATACAGAGCTTTGTCTTCAATCTGGGGAAAAAAAGAGAGTGTATCACCTTGGGAAGAACAGGCAGGCAACTTGAGAGGGCTACATGGATTTTATGAGGTTATGTGGGGCCATAATTAGAAGGGCCAAAGCCCAAGTAGAACTTTATCTGGTTACTGCTATGAAAGAGAAAACTATTTTAAAAATATATCAGCAATAAAAGAAGGGCTGTGGAAAATCTTCATCCTTTACTGGATATGGAGGTAAACATCATGGTGGAGGATGAAGAAAAGGCAGAGGTACTTCATTGCCACAATATTTAATAACAAGACCAGTTGTTTTCAGGATACTCAACCCCTTGAGCTGGAAGAAGTGGGTAGGGAGCAGAATGAAGTTCCTGTAATTCAAGGGAGGTCAGCAATCTGCTGTGCCACTTAGACACACACAAGTCTAGGGCTGTGATGGGATCCACCCCACAGCACTGGGGGAGATGGTGGAAGAGATCACTTAGGCACTTTTGGGTGTTTACCAGAGGTCATAGTTGACTGGAAATTAGCAACTATAATGCCCATGTACAAGAAGGGTCAGAAAGAGCATCTAGGGAAGTAAGGGCCTGTCAGTCTGACTTCAGTCCTGGGGAGTGTCATAGCACAGCACAAGCAGGACAATCAGGGGATCAGACCCAGGCAGCATGCGTTTAGAAAAGGCAGGTCTTGCTTGACTGACCTGATCTTCAACGATGAAGTGACCTGCTTAGTACATGAGGGAAAAGCTGTGGTGTTGCCTACCTGGACTTCAGTAAAGCCTTTGACACTGTTTCCTACAGCACACTCCTGGAGAAACTGGTTGCTTATTCCTTGGGCAGGTGCACTATTCATTTGGTAAAAAATTGGATGGATGGCCAGACCCAGAGAGGAGTGGCATGTGATTTAAAGTATAAAGTTTATTTATTTTGCATTTCTCAAGTGAACAGAACCTGCAAGTCAGACTACACTCAAATATAGAAGATACAAAACAACTGCTTTAGTTTCACTACAACTAGCCAAAAGTTTGTTCTAGAAGTTGGAACTTCTCTTTTGCATAGCTGGTAACTGGGAAAACCTCCCAGTTTTCAATAAAGACTGGTAAATTTTGCTGTATGATTACAGATGTAGAAAGCATTTGGAATGTAGTGTTTCTTTTCATGATAGTGTGTTGAGAATTTTTTTGGTTGATTTTTAATAGCCAAGAGCACGTCATAGTTTGCTGAAACACACAGGAGTCTCCACTTTCAGTTAAGACTCAGTACACACCGAATTTACTCGTGTTTATAGTGTCACACAAATGGCACACAGGTTTCAGTTCAGAGCTTGCAATTCCCCCAAAGCAGCCCAATTTCTACTAAAGTCCATGTCATGTACTGTTCTCTCTCTTCCCCTTTGTGTCTGCATAACCAGGGCACCTCCAAGTCTTCTTCATCTTTATTTCTGAAAAGAAGTGCCTTGGAGCTCTGCCTGTGCTATTTTGGTGTTAACAGCATTGTCTTTGCTGAGTGAGGGAAGTGGGGGTGACCAAAAAGATCGCTTCTGTGCATTATTGTGCTTAGTCCTAGGTGGCACAGAATTGCTGGAAGGGAAATACTTAGCAAGCTTGAGATTGAGGACGTAGATACTCATGTTCCAGAAGTAGATGCTATTTATTTTTGCTTCGTCTAACAAACAGGTAGACCGTCATTTGAGAAAATTGGACCAGGAACTCGCTAAATTTAAAATGGAACTTGAAGCAGATAATGCTGGAATTACAGAAATACTAGAGAGACGTAAGTATGCATGATTTTAAGAACCTGACAGACTTTCTGTCAATTTGCAAAATTAAAGTATTATACACTTGTTAGTGGCTGCCAGTATTTTCACCTGTGTTTTAACCCACTTTTCATCAGTGATTCTCAGATTTTAGTCTCAACCTCAGTTTATACCAGTGGAATCAAAATACTGATTAATGAGCTGAGTAATAGAATAATTTTTGCATACAACTGTTGTCCTTGTGAATTGCTACAGTAAAATACATAATTCTTTAAACCTGTTTTTAATGACTGTAGCTATTAAGCCAAGTGCTTTGGTCTAAGCATACCAGTTGCAAGGGTACCAATTCTTCCTTGAAGTGATGCCACCAAAGTAAGGAGGGTCATTATTTTAGTTTTCCATGTACTCGGTGGTTTTCATTTTTTAAACGGATGAGAATGGGTTGTTCTGTAATGGGCCAGCAAAGGAAAAGCATTTTATGTAAGAAACCTGCATGTTAAATACAACCATACTGGTATTCAGAATGTAAATAAAAATGTAGAGTTACAGCTTTTTTGCCAGCTTGATGTAGAAGAATCTGGCTTACCAGCATTTAGACATCAAATTCAAATGTGATTGTGATAAATTTACAAGTTGATTTAACTGCTGTGATTATGGAGGCAGTGGCTATCCTCATAGCCGAAGATAGTGAAAATTGACTTAAGTCACTTGGGGACATTAGGAATAAGTATTCTTTTTTGGAACTTTTTGTGGCTGTGTTATATAAGCTGGGAGTTTGGGGCTATTTTATTTGTAATTGCTGTTACAAATAACAGGCACAAAAAAGGAAACTCTAAATGCTATTAATTGACTCACAGTTACAGAAAAGGACTAGTTTATTTTAGTTTAAATCCCAGATGGTTTTAGGATGTGATGCTACCTTCTGTTGAACCATGTGTTTGGAGAGGTTGCTAGATAGGATTTCAATAATTGAAAATAGAGAAGTACTCGACTGCATGTTGCATCTTTAAGGTTTGTTTGGTTTGAGAGTTCTGTTTCCTTGTTTGTTTTTAAATAAAGCTAAAAGTAGAATATTTTTAGCTTTCAGAATAAATACGTAAGGTTGAAGTCCCGCCAGAGGGCAGCCTTTGGGCAAGTTCATACCATGACTGAAGTTCATTCAGCCAAAATAGCTCCTTATGTTTTGATCCTCTTCTAGAATAATTATCTTTAAACTTTTGTAATACTTACGTATTACTCATATATTCATGTATGTCAGTGCTTTCTGAAAGCACTAGAAGAGGTAAAGAAATGCTGAAGCTACAGATTTTGAAAACTGAATGCAAATTGCTTTCTTGTTTTGTCTTCTGTGAAAATGTAAGTTGGTAGGTATTGCAGCTACTTAAAAATATTTTGTTAGAAATTGACACACAAAATACTGTATGTTGTTCTAAATTTATAGTCAAAGTCTCTCCTGTGCTGTGATTATTTAGCCTCATCTTACAAGAAATTTTATTCTTAGACATAGACTTGGATTTATGCCCATCTGACTTTTTCCTTTTTTCAGTGGAGGATAGGGGTGGGGGTTGTTATTGTTGTTGTTTTGTTGGTTTTGTGGGGTTTCTTGTTTGGATTTGGGTTTTTTTGTATTGTTGTTCTGTGTCTTTTGATTGTTAAGAAAATCTGGATGATGATTTGCAGCCCTTTCATTTGAATGTTAAATCATCTTGAAAGATGAATCTGCTGTTTCTTGAGTTTTGACTGAATGTGACGAGGTGTACACAAGGTGTCCCTCAGCGGGACTGGAGGCTGTATTTTTACAATTTACATTGTTCAGTCTTCAGTTCATATTGGTGTAGATTGTCAGTACTTTTGGTGCAGCTGTTCTGCAACTCATTTCAGTAAGTGGCATGTTGAGGGCAATGTTGTTGGTTCTTATTTGCCTTAATTTTAAGTTCTTGATTTCAGCAGTTGGATAGTAGCAGTCACCAATTTTTTTTATTTGAGAACTAGTCTCACTGGCTCCTGGTTGTATTGTAGAAAGGGTTTTCAACTCTAGCAAAATTTTTTTTCCGATTAAAATAAATATAACTGCATTGTGATTTCGTCAATATTTTAAATATTCTTGTAGTATGTAAAAGTTAAAACAGTGCCAACTTTCAATTTTCGTGTCCTTCTTACCTCCCTCTTAGGGTCTCTGGAGCTGGATACGCCAGCACAGCCTGTGAATAACCATCACTCCCATTCTCACACTCCAGTAGAAAGTAAGTATTTGAAACTTATAACGATGCCACTTTTTATGTTTCCTTTGGATTTTTTTGTTGAGTAGTACTAGGAAAAAGATGGTTCAGAACTTTTTTCCCTCCATCATTGCAGAGAGAAAACAAAACATAATAAATGCTAATAATGTCTTTGAAGAAGTGCAAGAATGAAATAGGCTTTACTGGTGGGAATTAGTTGAAAGTGCTAGCATAATTTGACTTTGAAGCTGAATAGATTTTACACTTAAGTTCCCTTCATTTATTTCATTTAGAAAGGAAACACAATCCGTCTTCTCACCATAGTACAACAGATCATGTTCCTGAAAAGAAGTTTAAATCTGAAGCTCTTCTATCTACCCTGACTTCAGATGCTTCTAAAGAAAATACACCAGGTAATCCTAATTGTCTTTCATTTCATTGCTTTTTAATAATAGGAAGAGAAACTTAATTATATTTGTGAGTTAATCTTCTGAAATCACAGAATCATGGAATAGGTAAGGTTGGAATGGACCTCAGTGGGTCATCTGGTGCAGCCTCCCTGCTCAAGCAGGGTAATCCTAGAGCACCTTGCAAAGGATTGTGTGCAGACAGTTCTTGAATATCTCCAGTGAGGGAGACTCCACAGCCTCTCTGGGCAACCTGTTCCTATGCTACCTGTCCTGTGTGTGGCCACCTGCACAGTAAAAAAGTTCTTCCTTATATTCAGTTGGAGCTTCTTGCGCATCAGGTTCTGCCCGTTGCCCTTTGTCCTATTGCTCAGCACCACTGAGCAGAGCCTGGTTCCATCCCATTGACACTCTCCCTTCAGATGCTCGTAGACAATGATTCGTCTCTTCTCAAGGCTGAACAGGCTCAGCTCCCTCAGCCTTTCATCATAAGTGAGGTGCTCCAGTACCTTAATCATCTTTTTTTCACTCCACTGAACCTATTCCAAGAGCTCCACGTCTCTTGTACTGAGGAGCCCAGAACTGGGCACAGCACTCCAGACGCAGCTTTGCTAGGGCTGAGTAGAGGGTCAGGATCACCTGCCTCAACCTGCTGGCAATGCTCTTTCTAATGCTCCCCAGGACACCATTGGTCTTCTTAGCCCCCAGCTGGTGCTGTTGCATGGGATTATTCCTGTCCAGGTGCACTGCACTTCCCTTTGTGGGACTTCTAGACCATGTGCCATGAATAATGCCTTTCTGGGGTCTGCCATTCAGCTAGTCCTCAATCAGAGGCTGATATCCCTTTCCCTGGGATTTTCAGTCACTTGAAACATGAGAAATTGCAGGCATTCTTACTCATCTGTGTTGTCCATGAAGCGTGTCTGCTTTGTTGTCATTTCACAGCTGTATGCTGGCTGTTTCTTTTTATTTACACTTTGAGGAAGATAACAGTACAGTTTTGTTCAGCTAGTAGTAGAAATACAAGAGATCAATGCATTGTTTTCAGAAAAAAATGCATACAAGAATTTCCAAAGTAAGGGAGAAGAATTTTCACACCTTTTTTTTTGAGAGTTGGCCTGAAAATAAAATTCTTTTATGTGTCGTGTATGTCAAAGGAGAAGTCTTTTTGAATAGTGACTAAAAAAACCTAAACTTTTCTGCCTAATCTCAATATTAAGGTGTTTCATAGTTTCTTTTCTGAAAATAAAAGACTAAGGAGTTAGAGTAAGTCAGCTACCTTGTTTTGGAGTTCGGTAATGTTTGTCAGTTTTAAGTAGTTTCAGTCATGTCTATTTCAATTTTCTTTTGAAGAAACTTCCCATGAGCCTGCAAATAAAATGTAGCTATATTTGAGCAGCTGTCATTCTGCAGATGACCCTAGAAATTGTGCTGCATTAAAACTGATCTGTAGTTTTTAGAATTAAGATTGTTGAAAGTTTTACCTCAGAAATAGTATAGGTGTGTAATCATTCTTACCCTGTTCTTGATGATTATAGTAGAAAATAGAGAGAAATTACATGGAGAATTGTTTCAATATAGGCATAGGTATAGCAGCTGCATTTGTTCTTCAATAGCTGAGTATCATAGTGAGAGCTGTCTTTCTAAAAGGACTCCTTGCATATGAGGATAAATAGGGAACAAACTTATTTTTTTTCCTCCATAAACAAATACTGTCTGTGTCTAATTACTTTTAAAACATTTTTTCCAAATGATTAGACTACTCTGATGCATAAACGGAGTTCCTACTCTTTCACTGGTTGTCATATAACTCTTCTTAAAATGCAAAGGAATTTAGTTTCATTTTGAATTTCATAAATGTGTTCTATTCATCAAGGGTGTCGAAACAGTAATTCATCATCCTCTTCAAACAATGCATACAATACAAACTCTTCTCAACCATTGGCATCATATAACCTGGGCTCATTATCTTCAGGATCCGGGGCCGGTGCAATTACCATGGCAGCAGCTCAAGCAGTGCAAGCCACGGCACAGGTAATGTCAAAATGTTCTTGTCATTCTGCCATCCTCTTAAGATTAAGAAGAAAGACTAGTGACTGCTTTTTTTTTTTTTTTTTTAATCTGAATTCCCATGATCACTTTCAGCTGATGTGATTCAGTTCTTATATTAGAATTTTATTAGTATGCGACAATTTCATCCTGTATAACTTGCCTAAAGGGACAGCTTGTTTTCTGACTTTTCCTAGAAGATATTCTCACACAATTAACTGCCTTCTGTACATAATTTCATTAACAAGGTAACGAATGAACCTGTGCATATCATTAGCAGTTAGCAGCCTTATGTAGGAGCTTTACTGTGTAATCTGATACAATATCAGTGTTCCTTTCAGATGAAGGAGGGAAGACGAACATCCAGTCTAAAAGCCAGCTATGAAGCATTTAAGAACAATGATTTTCAGCTTGGAAGAGAATTTTCATTGTCCAGAGATTCAGCTGGATATTCATCATCAGCTCTGGCGTCTACATTAACTCAGACATTAAGTTCATCAACCTCAGATTCACGAAGTGGCAGAAAAAGCAAGTAGGTTTGCTTACTTGTTGACTGCAAGTATAACTTTTAAGACAGCTGACATTTCTTTCAAAAGGTCATGGGCTATATTAGAAAAACATTGTATTTTATGTCTGTGGAGGGGAATCAGCAGAATGTAGTTACTGCCTGTTGGCCATTTTTTGTTCACGGCTGTGTTCTTTAGTCTCACTTCTTTTTCTTTAAGCAAACTCACTCCATTTACTTGCTTTTTTATCTGAGAGACAATCAAGTGTTTTCCCTCATTTTTCTGTGTTTTGGAGAGGTTGGATCTAACAGCAAATGTTGGGAATTACTGTGCAATGGTTTGTAGATGGTTTTGAAATAATTTAGAGATCTGTTTGATGCCAATTGCAAGTAAACATGACACTTTCTAATGACTGACTATCTAGAACAGGGAATGAATTTTATTTCTGATTTAAATGAAGTTTTAAAACATTTTTAACAATACAATGTCACGACACATTCAACAGTCAGAACTTGAAAGAATTTGTCTCAAAATGCCCATCCTTTTAAATTGACTTGAGTTTTTTCCTTCATTCAAATTTGTGTGTGTTCACAACTCAGTTAATAATGCTGTTTTAGAAGCATTTTTCATCTATGAATATCTTGGGTGTCAGGTCTGACCTATAAGCAAATGCAAAGAAATTTTATTCTGGCACCATTCCTATGGAGTGATTGCTGATGCTTGAGTGGAGATTAACAGAGAATCGGTCGTTTTCAAAACAGTTATCTATTGTACAAGACATATGACATTATTTATATGGAAATTCCTGTTCTGTTGGTAACAATTTTTATAAGGACTTGACACCAAGGCTGTTGATGGAAAACTTTGTAAAGAAAAACATTTGTTAAAGCCACTTGACAGCTTAGAGCTGTTAAATTCCATTGATTAGAGCAGCGGGTCTTGCACTTGTAAGCTGGTATGACTTGTTTCCTTTTCCAAGAGCCTTCAGTGGGTGCATTCCAGTGCTTGCAGTAGTTGAATGAAATGTGATGGTGAATGATAGCTTTGGGATTTATGTACTGCAGTATTTCAACCAAGTCAACCAAGTACTTGCTTAGTGATTCTTTCACTTGGCAGAAAATAAATTATGTATGGTATTTTTTTCCTTTTTTTACTCTTCCTCAGAAACAACAACAAATCATCAAGTCAGCAGTCCTCCTCATCATCTTCTTCTTCCTCTCTATCATCATGTTCTTCTTCATCTGCACTGGCACAAGAACTGTCTCAGCAAACAGCAGTAATACCAGAGTCTGATTCTAATAGCCAGGTTGATTGGACCTATGATCCAAATGAGCCACGTTACTGTATTTGTAATCAGGTAAGGATGGCCCCCAAATTGAAATACAACTACAGCTGCTGATGTAGCTGAACTTCCTTCTCTGAATGCTAATTTTGAAAAAACTGTACTTTTACTCTTGAACTTCTGATCTGTTTTTATTTAACTTACTGGTGATGTGAATAATGAACTGTTGAAGCTAAAAATAGTCAGTTTTTTTAGTGATGTGATATCCTTGGAGAGTTTTAAATCTGGTAATGGGACTTCAGGAATAATTAAATTTAAAATGTAGGGGATTCACAGTGAATTTAGTTTTTTATCCAATCTGGAATATGCAGATGTATCTTCTTTTGCATAAACAGTTTTTGAAAATCAGTTCGCTATGAACATGATGGTGTTTGGGTTGGGTAAAAAAGTAAAATGAAAATGTTGTTACTGCTGTTAATGGAAAAACTTCTCAAAGGAAGAAATTTGAATGTTGGCCCTTACAAAATGTTAATTGCTAAGGGTTTTTTTTTTCTTATTTTACTAGGTGTCCTATGGTGAAATGGTAGGCTGTGATAACCAAGATGTAAGTAACAAAGTTCAAAAGGTTCATGAGAGGCTTGTGCATATAACTATTGCTTTTACGAGTTGCTATTTTTTTAGAGTTTCTTCTTGAGTAGAGTTTTTTAGAGTAAAGTGCATATTATTTGAACCATCCTTTAGGAAACTTCTCTCCAAACACAACTCAGGGTCTTTTAGAAACCTTCAGCCTTTGCTAGGTTCAAAAATGCCCTGCTTCAAAATATCCTTGATTTCTGTGAATTTACAGCTATTTCACTATTTACAAGAGCTGTCCCTTTCAAAGGAAAAGTTTTCAAAGAACAATTGAATAGAATAATGTATTTACTGACATTGCTATATTTAAACAGAAGTGAGTGATGAGATTACTTTGTCAAACTAAGCATTTCAAAGCACATCATAGTTATTTTGCTCTTTCTTAGTGTGCTGAGTGTATATTGCAGATCCTCCCCTCTCCTTGTTTTGTCCTGTGACTTATGTGAAATGCAGAATCTGTGCATTCCACTCATGTTTCATTTTCATAGAGTTGTAGTTTTGATAGGCATTTTGAAAAAAACCCCAAATCCAAAACACTCTCTTTTAACTCTTTTTATAGTGTCCTATTGAGTGGTTCCACTATGGATGTGTTGGACTGACAGAAGCACCGAAAGGGAAATGGTACTGTCCACAGTGTACAGCTGCAATGAAGAGAAGAGGCAGTAGACATAAATAAATTCCTTCATCTGGAAAAAAATTGCATACTAAAGGTTTTATAAAGGATTTGGGAGGAGAGAGGCAACTCTCACCACACTTCCTTGCAACCTCTGAAGAGTAACATAGCAATCATAGAATGGTATGGTTGGAAAGGACCATAAAGATCTTCTAGTTCCAGCCCCCAGTCATAACATCTTGAACTATTGGTTTTGCTAAGTTGTGTTTTAATATTGTAGGTAAATTATTTACGCATCTTGATGCGTTACAGATACTATTCCAGTGAGCCTTGGCTTGTTCCAGTGGCCAACATATGCAGACATTTGTACTATCAAACCATTTTCTCTAAGCAGTGGGCATTCTACAATTACTCAATCTTCCAAAAATTCAGATAAGTCAAGATTTTAAATGTATGTTTTATATACAACAGATATATTCTGCTGCATGTACTGTACTCAAGAACTGTTATGTAACACTATGTATATTAATAGTGCAAAAAGTCAGTGCTTCTGAAAGGAAAAAAGAGACAGTGGTTTTTAAAATGCCTTTATAGCTTTGGTTCTTTATGAAACTTAATTCAGCAGGCTGAAGAAAATGGTTCTTGTATACAGCGGGCTGTTGTCCTTTAGGATACTTGAGTATGTAAAAACAAATGCTGTAGAATAAAACAAACTTGTGCCATTAGTCTTTATATGTTTCTCCAAGAAGGCGGGGGCCATAAGAAGAAAAAAGGTGTTAAAGTGACAATAAATTTTTATACCAAATGTGTTTATTTTTTTGTGCAAGTAATCCTTTAAATTTGAATTGTATTAGGTGTAAAATAAAAGAACCTCAACTCCTCAAATTAATGTTTTCTGTACATTTGTCCAAAAAAGCTCTGTTGCTGAAATAGTTTCACAGATTTATTTTTTTTCCTGTGGCTTTTTAATGCATCAGCACTGAACAGAAAGATGGGTTTTATGTCTATTTTTTCCTTCTTCCTTCCTCCTCCTATTAAAAAAAAATATGCTTTCCCTTTGGAATAAAGATTTTACATTAGTCCTGGGTTAGGCTGAAAGACTGTGGCTGTCATGACCCATGAATAGAAGAGGGGGAGAGAAGCAGTGTTCCATTGCATGACTATGCAAGTAGTGTCAAGGGAATAAAAACAGATAGGTCCATTAGTAATAACCGTATGTGCAGAGAATGAAATCAGGCTTCTGTCACACTATGTTTTTTCAAAGTGAAAAAAGTAGGCATTTAAAGTCCATGAACTCAGGCAAAATAGATGTGTAAGAAGGGGAATGTAATTATGGATGATAAATAGACTTTGGCAAAAGAATAGGATAGAAGTTGGTGAAAATAAACAGCAAGGAGCAGTTAACTAAGGTTCTCTTGAAACTGGGAACCCAACCCACTGTGTATATATTTCTGTGGAAATCTCAGTCTAAAAAAACCACTTGAAGACTACACTATCTGGTTTTAACTGAGGCTGTTGAGACAGTGGAGATAACAAAGTGTTTGTTCTGTGGGAAACTGGTGCCATGCTATAAATGGAAATTAAATAAGCGATCAGTAATCTTGATTCTCCTTATACTGAATGTCTGTCCCAAGGGCTGTGAACCAAGTCCCTTGAGAATTAAGACTATTTACAGCAAAAGCTCTCATTCTGCTGTACCCATACCTAAGATGGTACGAAAACTACAAATCCAAAATAAAATTCCAATTTTTAGAGTGAATATTGGATCGTTGTTTCATTGGGGAATATAAATTTTCATTGAGAAATTAGAGCACTCACAGGAGGAAAAAGCTTGTCCTTATTAGTAAATTAGTACTTAGTATCAAGAAAACAGAAATGGACAAATGGGAAAATATGGGGAAAAAAATGCAATACCTAAGTCAAAGATGTAGAACAATCAAACCTGTACATACTTTTGTTTTCTAAATTGGAAGCCTGTAAGAGAAGCTTACAGGTCA
The DNA here is from genome assembly GCA_037013685.1 of Acridotheres tristis. NCBI lineage: Eukaryota > Metazoa > Chordata > Aves > Passeriformes > Sturnidae > Acridotheres > Acridotheres tristis. Next base: position 22,334,841 of record CM072885.1, on the reverse strand, counting down.
GGAGATGATTAGACTGTAAAAGCACTGAGCAGTGAGAGTAGTTGCATATTGAGAGAGTTCATGCCTCATGGTCAATAGAGTTGCTGGGCACTTCCCTGAGTAGACAAGTACAGGTGCAAAGTCTCATTAAAGCTTTTTTAAAAACTGATGCACTGGTTGAAGAGTGGGCATCCCTTGACTGGCACATCCACACTGGTATTTGCAAAATAGAATAATAAAGAGTAAAGGAATAAATTAGCAATATCCCCAGCATACACTGCTAAAGAAGAGCAAGACTGCTGCTCAAGTTACAGAGGAGATCAGTCAAAGAGGCCTAAATAGTAACATAATGTTTGCACATATTTTGTTTTCTCAAAAAAAACCCCAAAATGGAAAGTGCTAAAAGCATCAGACCAATCTTATGACATACTGTCTGATAAAGTGGAAAATGTATTTCAACATTTTGCTAAAATAATGTAAATACAAAATAATATATAAAATAATACTTAGATCTCACTTTATCTGCAGCTGAGTCCTCTGAAGTAGCTATTACTATGTAGGAAAGTGATTTTGAAGTTATCTAGTAATTTTATGGAAACCTCAGCTCACTGTTCAGCAGCAGGTCACATACGTGCTGAAAATAACTCAGTGGGAGATAAAAAATAAATCAGAAAACAGTTTTACACTGTGTAAATTGATGGTGCAGTTAGGTCAATGTAGTGTAAAATTCTGCTTTGTTACAAAAAGACAGCAAAGCTAAGAAAAGGCTCAGACTGGAGGGTGAAAGCTGTACAATGACAACACAGCTGAGAAGCAGATGAATTGTCTGGGACTTCTGGATGGGAAAGAGGCAGCTCCATGAGGATATACTAGGGATCTGTAAATTCAGAAGTGATGTAGAAAAGGTGTGTGTTTTGAAGTTTCAGCCAAGGACAGGAAAAATGAAAGATGATTCTCAAAAACAGAAGAGATTAAAATCCAACTTTAAGGTGTTTTGGTTAGTATCTGCATTAATGTTCAAGATTTTCCAGTGCTGAAGTACTTTTCACTTTGAAAGTGCTTTCCAAACACTCATCCACAGTTATTTACTTAAAGACTTCTGTTAAGAGGGTGAAAGGAATGTACTGAAAATGTCTCTCTCTGGAGGCTGACAAGCCTTATAATATAAAAGATTAAAAGCTTTCCTCTTTCCTATTGTTTGAATCTTAAGGAGTCATATTTAAACTCATGAAGGAAAGACATCAAAACATATTGTTCCTAATTTCATCATCACATCATAAAATTGTAACCTGATTTCCTATTTAGCAAATGATAGTGTGATTTTAAATCAACCCCAAAAATTGTGTGTAATTCTTTCTCCAAAGACTCTTTTAAAACAAACAAATTAATTATCTGCATTATATACATTTTACTAATTTTCAGTGTTGGCACTACCTGGTTTTACATTATTTTCAAAGGAAAGAGTCTCTTAAACATGCTTTAGTTTTAAAAGTTCAGCAAAACATAGTTATACAGAAATAGTGATTAAATTAAAATAATGTATTAGGTTATTCGGCTACTTTGTACTGTATTTCAGAGCAATTCCGATTTGGTTCTATTTTGGTTATATTTTAATTTTTTTCAAAATTAAATCCTAAGTGCATCTACATCTACCTTTAGTCATAGAACATAACTCCATAATTAAAAAAATAACAAAACAACCCACAAAAGAAACAGGTTCAACAAACCAGGCTCTCTTCTAATGAGACAAACAAAAATGCTTTTTTTCATTTTTCACCCCCTCTAGACAATTCAAATTATGTGTGAAATATTGAAAAATGACAGTAAAACATTTTAGATCTCTCAGACCTGAGAAATATCTTCCTTAAACCTTGGTTTTTCAACAGACCTTTGCCTGGAATGCTAGCTGCATGCATGACCTGTTTAATCAGAGTGGTCAAGATCACCCACTGACAGTGTGATGTTCAGCCTTCTCCCAGCTGTACCACAACGGTTCTGCATGATGTCCCTCTCCAGTTTCAGCTTTCAAGCCCATCAGGTGCGTTTTGAGCAAGCTGTGCAGCCCATAAAGCCAGAACTGAAAGGCAGTGTAGTGACTCTGCATGGGGCAGGACACAAAGAACTCATCAGACCTCGTGCCAGCTGCAATGCAGATGTTCTGTGTGGCCTCCTTCACTCCATTTATTCACGTCACCTGGCTTTGTAAGATGTAAAAACGGTTAAATCTAATTTTCAGCTTCACTTTCAGAAATATCATGT